>BLJB01000004.1:0-205070 GCA_013423325.1 Usnea hakonensis | reverse complement strand
AAGCCTCGCTAAGCCCTATGAGGCTCCGCACATATCCTGCTGTGGAGGATATCCGTAACAAATATCGAGATAAATAGAAAGGCGCTAAGCCTAACGAGCTCGCCTTTTAGAGGACGAATATTAAGATAAGGGGTATTAATACTTAAACTTAAAATAATATCCCTTCTAGATTACTTAAGTAATTCGACTAGGGGTATCTTTTTCTTCGATAACGGGAGAAGAACTTAGGCGAGGACTAAGGTATTTTATAAGTTTCTTTTAAATAATAGGGCTAGGAATTACGGGTTCTTCCTAAATAGATAATATACGAGGGTATTCCTTCTAAATAACTAGACTAGGTTCTATAAGTTCCTTTTAAATAATAGGGCTAGGAATTATAGGTTCTTCCCGAATAAATAATATATAAGGATATTCCTTCTAAACGACTAGGCTAAGGGTTTCCTAAGGGGCGGATAAGATACTAATATCTAGATTAAAAGGGTCTTTAGGGTTTTCTTAATCTTCGAGTTCTTAGACTTTCTAAGATTCTTTCGGGGATAAGAAGTTCTCTTCTTCTCGAGATACTCCTTAAATCTTAACTAAGGTAGAGTAATAATAGAATAAATAGAAAAACGAGGATATAGTTAGAGTATTAGACTCGAAACTAGTATAAATTCTATAATATCGGAGCTAAGGAAGACCTATAATAATAGGGTATTAGTTAAGATTAGTAATATATAGAAATAACTATTCTACGTAATTATCTAGGACTATAGTAGTATAGGCTATATACGTAATATCTCCGGTTCGGGCGATCTAGCTATTAAAGCTACGGAGGTAATAAGGATATATTAGGGGGTATAGGGGAAGGTTATAATATTATATAAAATTCTTATTAATAAAAGTATAGGCCGAGGCCTCTAAATTAATTAAGGTAAAAGTAGGAATCCTAAATTAAGCTTAATATAATATATAGAAGACTACTATATAACTATTCTTAAACGAGGGATTAGTCTTAAAGAGCTCTAAGGCGGTTTAAATAGAAAACTTTTAGTATAATTATAGGGGAGTAGAAAAAGACGTAGCTATAAGATAAGAAAAGAGGTATATAGGTCCTTAAGCGCGACTTCGCTTAAGGACTAGACTTTTCTTAGAGGAATAGGAATACTACTATTAATACTAGTAGTATTATTAAGGTTAATAATATAGAGGTTAGAGGACTTCTTATTAGAATAGTCCTTAGCAGTTTTTCCTTTATAACTCTTTTTATAATAGTAGTATAATCGCTACTTATTAT
Organism: Usnea hakonensis; assembly: GCA_013423325.1. NCBI lineage: Eukaryota > Fungi > Ascomycota > Lecanoromycetes > Lecanorales > Parmeliaceae > Usnea > Usnea hakonensis. The sequence continues at coordinate 203,794 of BLJB01000004.1, read as the reverse complement.
AGATATCTCGGATTTTAGAGATATTAAGGCTTTTACCTTTTATAGTAACTATAGCTATATCTAGATCTATAGGTTCGCTAGTAGATAGCGGAATAATAGCGATAATAGAGATAGAGGCGGAGAAGGAGACCATTTTAGCGCTTAGAACGGAGGCCGGGATAAAGGGTTTTAACTTAGATATAGAGATAGGGGTAGTAGCTCGAGAATAGAGATACTTTAAATACTATATTTTATTATCTATAATAATAAAATAGACTATATATTTATTATAGGTAGTAGGTTCTTTACCCTTAGAACTACGCTAGGTAATAGCGGCTTATTAGGTAGAGAAGTTAATTCCTAGATAAAGGTATTTAATAAGGATATTATTATCTATATTAGCGTATTCTTTTTTAGCTATAAAGAGTAAGAGGTATTTAGGAAAAGTTATCTTATCCTATCTAAAGGTATTATAAAGATATATACGGGTATCTTCGGCTTTAAAGGGATTTCTATAGGCGTCGCGGAGGCTTCGGAAATATAGGCTAAAAACGGGGATACTATAGATATCGTTAACTCGATAAGGGCTTATAAGAGTATAGGCTCTTTTCCTAATAGTAAAATAGGACTCGGTATAGATAATCTTAAAGACGTTAGTAAAATAATGATTATAGTTAGTATATATTTTCTATAGGAGAGCCTACTTCTATATATCTAGCTTATCTCGTTCCCCTTTATACTTATCGATATTAGGGAGTTTCTCGGATAGGCGAGAGAAAGAGGCGGAAGTAGATATAGAAGTAAAAGTAGGCGTAGGAGATTAATTCTACGCGACCCGGATTACGGCTTATATTACGATACTAGCTAAGAGAGCTAAGTCGAAGGATAGAGATAATAAAGTAGAAGTACTAGGCGGTAATAGTTTATTAATTATAGAGGGTATAAACGAAGAAGGGGTAATTATAGTGGTAACCTATATTATTAAGGAGGCTATTTAGACTACTATAATAATATTCTAATTCTAAATTTATTAAAAGGTATTTAGAGTACCTTCGGGGTTATTAGCGATAGACTAAGTAAAGGAAATAGGGGTAATAGGGGTTTAAGCTATAGACGCGCTCTCTATAGAAGAATCTATTAATTCCGGTAGCGGGGTAGGACTTAGATAAGGGGGGGAGGGTAGCGCGATAAAAGCGTTATAATATATATTAGTCTTTCGTAATATTAAGGACTAGATATAGATTAATAGATTATTATATACTAGAGACTAGGCTAGATATATAAAACGAAAGACGAGGAGAGAAATAGAATAAAGAGTAGTAAGGTCTATATAGATAAATAATCTAATATATAACTAGTAAATAACCTTTTTATAGATAAAGGTCCTAGTAGATATATACCTATATAGGGCTTCTAGGGCTATAGCGTAGAGGTTCTAATATACGGGACGCGTATCGTATATATATATATTTAACGTTATTAGTATCCGAGCGTTGGTGGAGTAACGAGGTCGGTTCCTACTAGAGGGAGTCAGGTCTAGTACCATGACAGTAACTACTTATATCGTTCGAAGTCTTATAACTTTAGTAGCTTCGTAAGTATATCTATAGCTATTTAGGCTATAGATATATACTAGATATTAATAACCTTATCCTCTACGAGTTATCGAATATAGTAGAACTATATATTAATATACTTAGTTCTTTAATAATATTTAGAATTTCGTATAAGGTTATTACTCCCCTTATTATTATCGAATAGTATAATAGGATCGTTATTATAATTTTGAAATTTAAGTTCTTATAGCTATTATATAGTCTATACTACTAATTTTTCTACCTTAGAAAGAGCTATATATTCGGCCTTAATAGTAGACGTAGTAACGCTTTTTTATTTTCGGCTATACTAAATATAGGCTACTTATATATATAGTAGACTATAGCCGTATATAGATTTTCTATTATTAATATTATTAGCGTATATAGTGTCTAAAAAGGTCTATAGATTACTAGTCTTTTAGTAGCGGAGGCCTAGATATATAATACCCTAGACGTATCTAAGTACTCGATTAACTATATTTATATAGCGAATAGTAGGATTATAGTAATATTAACTAAGTTTACTAATAACGAATACTAAATTAGACTATATAGTCGTTATAAGAAATATAAGGTTTTTAATTTGTTTCTAGTACTTTTATTAATCGGCTCGTTATTCGTCTAGCTAGCCTAAAGTAAGAGTAGTATATCTATTAATAAGAGTACTAACCGGGGTAGCTTCGTATATAGAGTAATCTTTAAGAAGTCTTTTAGTATATTATAATTATTTAAGAATAATAGTCTTTATCTTCTAGTTACGATATACCTAAATATTAAGGATCTAGTTAACTAGGCTTACTTCGATTAATTTGAACTCTTTATAGATAGCTTTCTTAGTAGTATTAATAATAGATTAAAGTACTATATTAATAAAGATATTATCTATATAAAGGTAAATAATTATTATACCTTCTAGTAAGTCTCTTATAAATATATAGCTATTAACTAAGATTAATATAAATTCTATTCGCCTTATAGCCTTCTTAAACTTCCTATTCTATTACCGGGCTAATTATTTAAGGCTATATAGGCCTTTTTCGAGTTATAGTACTACTCTCTAGAGGAGCTCTTTAGGGTAGCTGAAAGATACTATTATATAGATCTCCTCTTCTAGATCGCTATTTAAATATATATTATCTATATTTATCTATTTAATAAGTATATCTTATTAGGCCGTATTTATAAAGAATAGGTATAGAGATTTAAATTTTAGTATAGGAGCGAAAGTCTTATAAAAATCGATATTCTTAATTTAGCTAAATCCTCTTATAATTAGTTATACTTTAAACTTATTTATAGTACTATTATTATTATATTTAACTTTAAATATCTATTTATATACTATAGGGACTCGTCTAGATAGTAGATTTACGAGCTTCTATATATCTTTAGAGATTAGGGTGATAATTTCCTTAATAATAGCTACCTTCTATTTATAGGAATAGAGTCTATTTATAATCTCCTTATATATCTAAGGTTTAATAATAGTATAAGGCCTTCTATTAAGGGTATTTAGATAATTAGAAGGCGAGGTTTTAGTTAGTTTAGTTAAATTCGCCTAATTCTTTCTCCGGCTAAAATTCTTATGAAATACGTATAGATCGTACCTAGGCTTTCTAATACGTAATAAATATATAGGAGGGATAGTCCTAGATAATAATTTAAAGACTATATTAGTTAGAACTAGACTAGATAATATTCGTTATTAAATTTAAATATTTAGTAATATTTCTCGATTTTCTTTCTCTATATATTAAGTATAGGGAGTATCTCTAATATCTCTAGCCGTAGGCTATAATAATATACTATTAATAGGAGCTTTAGGAGCTTTTTTATAAGAAGGAGTAAAGAGTTCTCCCTCTATTTAGACTTCTCCTATTTTAGTAATTTCTTCGATTCGAGGTAATAATATAGTAGCTAATATTAATATTATATTATTATCCTTATTACCCTCGTTATTTTTAGCCTAAAAAGGGCGCACGAAGAAGCGACCGCACCCGCCTCTAGAGGCGGGGGCGATCAGAGATACGAAAGTTAAAGAATAGAAGAGTCGGCGCAAAGAAGTAGAGAGATACGCGGTAATATAATAAGGCTCCTAAGGAGTACAGTAGAAGGGAGAGCGTACTATTTAATTAAAGTTTTTATCTAGAGGTTCGCCCTCAGGTTTCTTCGACGCCTAGCTCTACTAGTTTAGCGTTATAGTTACCCTTATTAGCTTATATTAGTAGCTAGCATAGACGTATAAAATAATTAATTAATCAATTAACCCTCGTTATTTAATATACTATTAATCTTACTTTCTATACTATCTAGGGCGTTATTAATATATTCTAGTTATATAGGAGCGAGGTCTACTATTATAGTATTAAAGTACTAAAGAAGTATATAACGTATTAATAACTAAGATCCTTTACGATCCTTATAAAATTTAATTATTATAGACTATTCGAATCGATTATTTCGAGGGTTATATATACGATATTAAGTTAATAAATAGTAATTAGTATAGATTATTTTATAAGCTATTTTATATAGCTTACTCTTCCTTCTTTCTTTAGATAAATAGACTATATATAGATATCTAAATACTCTCTCTTAACTAAGATCTAGTTATTTATAATTCTATTACTCGTATACTAATTTACTCTCTCTACTATAATAGCTTCCTCTTTAGATAGTTAGCGTATATTACGGCCTCTAACTAAAAGCTTATAGATAGTCCTAACTCGGTAAGTATAGCTCTTATTAATTTATTTATAGATCTATTAAATTGTTCGGTGATCCTATTCTAATATAGGGTATATATATTTATAAACTCTATAAAAACGTCTACCTCTTATAGAGCTATTTTAGTTACCCTATATTTATCTATATTATTAGTCCTAACTATTACTACTCCTCTTACTCCGGTCGACTTATTAATAATAATAATACTTCGGAGGATAAATAGCTTAATCTCTTTCTTAGATATAATTAGTATAATTATCGAGTAGTCTATTACCTTATTAATAAGAGATATAAATTATTTATATCTACCTATAATACTCCTTATAGGGTAAGGACCTTAGAAATCTATATATATTTATACCCTAGGTACTATCTCCTTTAATAGAGGGTCTTTATTAATCTTCTAGACTATTTTCGTAATATTATAAATATTATATTAGAACTCCTTTAGTAGCTCTATAGCCTTAACTCCTTTTACGTATAGGTATATATCTTATAAATAATATACTCCGATATAATCTATTCTTTAATATAGTCTCCTAAAGCTATTTATAGCCTTAGTCTTATAACTTAGATACTTTAAATCGTATAAGATAAATATCGTATCTAACTATAACTCTATTAATTAATATAGACTATTTTTTATATAGTCTTTTATAATAATCTCGCCTATAGCTAATTTAATAATTTTTATATAGCTATTACTAAATAGTATTATAAAGCCTTTTCTATTTAAGGCTATAATAGATAATAAGTTACTACTTATATCTAGTATATAGAGTACGTCTTTTATAGCCTATATATAATCTTCTAGGCGGATCTCGATTATCCCTTTATCTAGAGTAGTTAATTTATCTTTATTATTAAACTTTATTATATCTCTCTTCTTACTATATTTAATAAATAGCTCCCTCTAAGGCGTTATATAATACGATACTCCTAAGTCGATTAGCTATTCTAGTAAGCTATCTTCTTTGATTTTATCTAAGGTTTCCGACTTCGTATGTCACGGTATGCCTCAGGCATGGTTCCCGATTGGGCCTAGCGCGGCTTGGCGCCTTGGCATTGCGCACACATATCGGTGCACTGTAAATGACTCTTTCTTCCACACATTCAATATTATCAATAAAACCACCACTTTATGAAACCATTCATATTAGTCCTTGACATTGTATCCGCCTTATATCTCGCTATCTAAATACTATATCTAGTATACTTCTCGTATACCTCGCTTACTATACTAGTACTATTATTATCTAACTCGTATCTAGCTATATAAGCTCTATCTCTTAGTCGATCTCGTCTTTTATAATTATCGCCTTTTCTATTATTATCTTTCCCGGACGATTTTGAACCTCTCGACCTCTTAGATCTTATATCTATCTCGTTAGCTACTCGGTTTACGTCTTTATCGTTTTATATCTTATCTAAAAAGTAGTTATATACGAAGTAACCTATTTTACTATACTTATAATATTTAACTTTACTTAGGTCTCTTTTCTAAGGTAGTCTTTTCTTACGATCCTTCGCCTTCTAATCTATCTTTTTAATAAAATTAATTACGTCTTTCGTACTTTCTATAGCTCTTAGTTATTCGATTACTAATTTAATATTAAGCTAGTTATTCTAGTTAAGAATTACTTTAGCTATATTATACTTACTTTCTTTATAAGTACTTATAAGAGTAGTTACTAGGACTATATTATCTAGCGTATTTATTAGATTTAAATCTAATATATTATTATATAACTTTTTTAGATTCGAAATTACTAAGTTAATTATCTAATCGGCTAATTTCGTATAACTATTAAATTATTATAGTATAGCTAGAAGATAGTCTTTTCTACTTATATTATAGACTCTTTTTAGTATATTCTACGCTTCCTTAAAGGTCTCCTTACTGTTAATATAACCCTTCTAATACTTATCTATATAACTATTAATAATTATTGAGATCTATTAGTCTAGCTTAGCCTATTATCTTACTAGCTCTCTATTTTATAGTATTAGTATACTTCTATCTATAATTCCGAGTACTTCTTATTCTCGAAAGAACTTCCGGAGATCTTATATCTATATATAGTAATTAAGGCCCTTTAATATCGTTATTTTAACGGGGGGAGACTTTATAATATCGGCTTTTAAAGGTTTATTTAAATCTATCTTTAAGAGGTTATCGATATTTAATAATTTAGCGTTTATATCTAATCCTTTTTCGGCTAATTTATAGGCCTCTTCTTTTATTATACCTTTCTTCTACTTATCTTATTTAATATTAGAAGGCCCTATAGTTAATATTACTATATCTCTAGTAGATCGATCTCTTCTTTAGCCTTCCTATAGTATTATACTATCTATAGTCTTATTATCTATAAGCTTATTTTCGTCCCTAGAGCTATCTTATAATCTTACTATAACGCGTATTAATAGTAGTAATACTTATAGCGTATTAGATACTTAATTAATAGCTAATCGGGCTTATAACCTATTAATAATTATAATTTAAATAATATAGGGAATAGTAATTATCTTACTAATATTATATTAGGGCTAGGGCTAACTCGATCTATATAATAAGATTACTAAGAAAGATACTTTTTAGGAGGGAAGAGAACCTACTATATATACAAATTTAGTAGAGAGTAGCCCAAATCTATATAGTAATTACTATGGGGCCCTAGGAAAATCTCGATTCCACATCCATTTGCCATTCCACCACCAAAAGCCATTCTCCGCCCCATTCTCACTGTGGCATATTTGGCCCATGTTCGGAATTAGCCATTACTAAGCCACTAAAATCACCAACACCATCCGTGCATGTAGCTCAGCCTTAACCAGAGTCATCACCCGCAGGCTTAGTATCAGCGAGCGGACTATGCTGTAGTGGTAGAAATTCTGTTTGACATAAGGTACCTCTACAAATGCTAAATAGCATGGTCAAAAAAGCAAAGCTCAATTAGGAGATAGAACTCCAGTGCAGCGGCGGTGGGGGGTAAATTAAAAATGATAACTCTGGTCTTCAGAGACGCGGCCTCCACGTGAGAAATTTTAATGCGAAGCATCACAGATACCGTCGATGGAAGTAACAAGAATGCATGGACACCTTACGGAGACCTCATCGCTAGTAGCCGGCCAACCGAGTTTTCGGACGATGACATACGACGACATCAAAGGTGCTCAATTGTACCTTACCTAGTAACACAGTACCTTCGGCAGTGCACGTTTCGAGTTCTCAGGGTTGAGGACCTAGCGTCAAGTACAATACACACCTCCGTACCAGATTTCCTACGCCTTCGTGCCCCATCCCAAGCGCCTCACCCCCGCTGATGCCGCAGAGAACTGATTATCTGTATCATAGAGCTCTAAGAGCCTCGTGTTCAATTGGCATTGAGGGATGCAGAAGAAAATTGCGAAGGATAGGAATATACGAATATCTTTAACAGGTCTAGACATTTAGAGCGATTGTATACCAGCATGACGCACGCCAGCGCACTCAAGAGATGTTCCGAGCTATGTGCAGGTAGCGTATACGGGTCGCATGTATCCACAGTGCAGGAAGCATATCGCCGTTCTCCTGCCACCGAGAACGACCCGTTGCATCCGAGGAAGAAACACAGATCTTAGCCTCACACGCCTCCGCTACCTGGATCAAGCATCCGCGCTGAAATCCGTCCAAGCCGGATCAACGCCATGGATTTTCCGTACGTGCTGCTGCAGATTATCCGAACGGCCAAAGGCACTCTTACAAAATTCACACTTGAACAGCGAATCTTGTTTGTGATGCAGGGCCGACTTCAAATGGCGGTTGAGGTTTGATTTTTGCGAAGCCCCTTTGAACGAGGCCTTGCAGGTTGGGTCTGGACAATGGGAAATGTGTGTACTTGCATCCGAACAAGGCTTGATGGGATCAGGAGAGGATAGTGTGGCAGTATGAGGTTCGACGAAAGACGTAGCGGCGCTGGCTGTAGTGGGGAGGATACTTTGACTCCAGCTGAGTTGGTCGGATGGTGTGACAGGGGGAGTCTGAAATGCGTGACCTCTGGTATGGTGTAGCTCCGAGGCCGTCGCAATGACTGTACCTAGAATGGCCTCGTAGAAGGAATCGCGCCAGTGGAGTCCCGACTCTTTCATGACCTCATCACAGAGATGTTTGATCACCTTCAGATACTTCCGTAGCAGCCGGGGAGATCTGGAGTGTGACTTAAACCCATCAGCTGGGTTTTAATCAGGAAAGTAGGAACCAGCTCACTTTGCCCGACCACGAAAGCATGACCTCAACGTCTCGAACCGTATGTAACAGTCCACAGCGGAGCATGTTCTTGATTTCATTGACGACTCCATGAAAAGCTTCTAGACCCTCCCATCTGCAAAGACGCCCAATAATGTTTCTATCCAGTGTTTCGATGCCTGATGTATGCTGTTGGATGTATTGTGAAGCGAAGGTTTGGCGATTAGCAAGATCTTCGACAATGACAGCGTGTGCAAAATCTATCTCCAGCGTCAGATTTGTTAATTTCAGTGCCACACAAACAACTGTACTTACCATCAAGGAAATCTGTGAATGCCTCCATTGCGACATTCGCTTGCGGTATTCTGGGCTGTCTAGTCTGCCTATCATCGATCTTGAAGACTTGACAACTGTTGCCGACTTCTTCATGGATCCTCGAGTCTGCAGATGTAGAAGACAGATTGCGAATAAAACTAGCAAGCATTAGTTCCTCAGCAGGCAGAAGAACGTCTCCCATTGTAGAGTCATGGATCGCTGACAGGTCAGAATATCGTGATGGATGACAATGCCGACGCATTATCCATACAAAGATCTCTCTCTCGGTTGTGTCAGATATAATGTCTTTCCACTGATAGACGCCTTCCAGTATAAGGTTCCATGCTCGTTCGTCGTCATCCTCACGAACGATGCTCGACGAAGTGATCACAACATGTGCCATTGCAAACACATCCTGAAAGCTGCTTGGACCTGCTCCACGAAAATTGTTGCTCAACGCTGCAATGCCCAATTTGAACAAGGCCAGAGCATAGCATTGCGAGTCCAGCCGCGGGATTTTGGCACTTAAAGCAAGTCTTCGGGTCCATTCCTCACTCATAGCACGTATCCCATCGCAGAGATCTGCGATATACGCATGGCTACTGATACTTTCTTCACAGTATGACGACTCGGAGCCGTGAAAGGTTGTCGGCGATGATGTAACTATGCCTTTCGCATGGCGGATAGATGATTGAAGTTCATCGAAAGAAGGTCCAGTATACTTCTTAATGGACGAGTGCAAGGTTGGCGCATCAGATTGCGGTATTTGTAGCGGTGACACACAAACCCCAGCCCCGGACAGGTTAGTGGAGACCGGGATAGGAGAGACGTTGGTTTTATTCCCGGGAATGAACGCGTTTTTAGGCTTATGATATCTATCTGCATACGTGTCCACAGCAGCGACGGGTCGTTCAGAGATAACACTCCAGAGGGGTAAAGACTGGAGGCACGCAGAATACGCAGGTTCCTGTAGTTGTAGCGTCGTAGTGGCAGGGTCAGAATTGAGAGACAGCCGAGAGCTGTCAGACGCTGGTGTAGCATGTTGAGCTTTATCATCCAAGTCGTACAAATTACTGCCGCCGAAGCCAACACATCTCGGATTTTGGTGCAGTTTCCGGCCCAGGTCAGGATGGTGTGTTTTATCACCAAGTCGTTGGATAGACGCCCGTGAAACGGGTGATGAGGAAGGATCCGCATGGCCATCATCCTGGTCACCAGATCTCTTGAAGAAAGCCCCAGCCCGTCTGTTTGTTGTTTCTTTGTCGGATTCATTCCGGTGGATCGTTCCAGAAGATGTAGGTTCACACTTTTTGAATTGCTCAGGGCGGCCGCAGTACGGACACCAGTAGCACGCGTCTGACAGTAAAGGGCAAGCTGAGACATGTTCCAAAGTCGAAGAGACGTCCTTGAAGCTAGTACGGCACCATATCAATGGACACATCAACTTTTCTATGCCAGAGATCTCAGGAAAACTTTCCGACGACGCGGTTCTTGTAGATTCGACCCAGTGCAGGAATTGTAGTTGACTTTCGTCATCAGACGCAGGAGCAAGAGCTTGCAGGCCATGACCATACCGGAAAGATGTCCTCAATCTACATCAAACGTGTTAGCAGAGGAGGCCAGTCTCTTCGTAGACGCGGCACGTACGCGCAAGGCAGAGCTGTTGTAGAGGCGTGGCCGATATCACTGGACATTGTCTGATGTTGCACGGGAGCTCGTTGCTTAATTCGAGGTGCCATTGACCTCTACTCATGGACTTAGGAAACTTCATAGAGGACAGCGCGAATGATGGATTGGCGTTTGTTGCAAATTAAAGACCGACAGCGGTGGTCATAATTGGTCCAACAAGTTCCGAGTACTAGTGATTGAAGCGGCTTAGAGAGCTTTCTATGTAGGTAACGTAGGCGTTTGAGGCCGATGTCGTGCGACCTCATTGGCAGCCAAGCATATGCATAGTGGGACCTCAATAGTCATGACTGTTTAGATCTTTGCGTTGGCCATTTCCTCCTAACAGATCGAAGAAAAGCGCAGAGGTCCACGGTCCGGGATGAGCAAGACGGCTCCAACGGCACTAGAGAGATAGATAGCCCGATAGGATCAAGATGTAGGTCATGCTGACGTTGCGGGACCTCAACTAAGATCAAGAACAAATTTATGGAGTGGCTACATCCGAAAAATTCTTTCATTGACGCTTATTCGATTTTGAATCCATGCGTAATCTGTAGTGAGGCGGTGATTAACTCACATAGAGACAGGTGAGAAATTTTTGCGTGGTCATCATAGGTGTACGGGTCTTGAACGAGGGAAAAGCTATGAGAAAACAAAATGAGGCGTGGTAACTCCCTATTTTATGGGTCACGAGAACCCTGCAACAATATCCAGGTCCCTAAACCTAACCCACTCAAGTCTGCGAGACATGGTGGGGTGGTAGGATTCCTGAATACCAAGTTTCTTGCTGCAGTGGGGTTGAAGATATTGGGCAGAGTTTCACCTAATGGTTTGCATGTGAGTCAAATTCTTGGTATTTACTATCTTGTATCTTAAAAGCTGGCACGGCCATGTTGACAAGGATGTTCGATTCCACGCGAGAAAGCCACGTCTTTGATGGGAAGGTCATGGTGCTTTGAAAAGTCTCGGGATCTGTTTTCCCACTAGCGAAGCAAGGAGCTTTTGGATTGGCTGACGGGAATTGATCGCTGAACCCCGACGGGCTGCAGAAGCCAGTCAGATTTCGGAAGATAGCCGACCGCCTTTTCAAGGCGCTGAATCTGGCTTAGAGTGGACGGAGCTCGTTGTGGCTTTCTCCCCGACCAGCACGATAAGTTCTGGGTTAGAGCGAAAACCTGGTATTGCGGGAGTAGCTTTTTCGTACATACCACGTCTTTACTGATGCCATCTTGCATTGTCGTCCTGCTCTATCTAATGCTTGATTCAAGCAGCTTTAAGCTTTCGGAGTGCGACACCTAGAGCAACGTTCGAAGATGGCTGTTGAAAATTCTCTCGTGGCAAACCAAGAACCGTTGTCCGCCACGCCCCTGCATGCCTAGCGTGACCCAGAAGGCCTCGATGACAGGCAGGCAATATTGACGCCCTATAAAGCAGCAAATCCATGAAAATGGTCTTTGCAGATGCTACCTTTCTCCTCTAGTATCCTTGTCCATAGAAAGCTCGGCTTTTTTTCGGTATAAAGCAGCACTGAGCGGTACTCTGTCAGTGAAATAGTCTTTATTCAATGTGCGTTACGGTACGAGTATTTTCACTCCTTCGTTGCTTCTCCTCCTACAACTCTGCTTCGCAGCATTGGGGGCCGCTCGCAAAAATTAGACTTCTGCCGTCGTGGTTGCAGCCAACCTTCCGTTGGCCTGAGATACCCTTTTTTGGCCCCAAAGATATAATCGTAACGTAAAATAAATTGAAATCTGCGAGATCATTTTCCTGCAAAGACGATACTATCTCTGAACTTATGTCGCATGAGTATTGGGTGCTCCGCTCGACATCGCAGCGCATGTCCAGCTATTTTTATATTACAGTTGCTTTGCCCAAGAGGGGAGAAAAAAATAGGATGTTTTCGCATCTTGTTGCCTGTCGTCGTTGAGGTTTCTGTTCGTGGTTCTCTCTTTATCCTCTCCTTTGTATGCTGCCATGCGATGCTTCACCTTGGCCAAGTATATTGGCGTAAAGACATCACATATTAGCAGACCAGGGCAGGGCATTCATCCGGCAATATTTTCGTCAAAGAAAATACCATATACTATCTGGCATACAGTGTAGAGAGGGCTCTATTCAATATGCTTTTATTGTTGTTCATTCAACAAGGTTGTTAGCAAATCATCGGAAACATGAGGACAAATCCTCGGAAACATAAGAGCTGAGTCTCCGTCCAGAGTAAAGCAGGTTAATTCCTTTTGTGCTCCTATTATGATGATCTTTGCACATTATGAATATTAACATCAGCGGTGAAGTCTGCAGTTACCGAGGCCCCTGCAGCCTTGGCCGCCAATTGGGTTCATCCTGCCTCGGCATATCATGAGTGGAGCTCGGAGTCTGAAGGATAAAGAGAACGATCATGGCGAACACTGATAGTATTGAAAGATATTGATCAATCTCTTGTCCCATGTCTCTACAAAATGAAAAGATTGTTTCTAACCCGTAAGATGGAGCTTCCGCGCTTTGGATTTGGCAGCAGGTACGAGTACCGAGTACGGCTCCGAAGCCGGAAGCCGCAGCCGCCATCGGAGCCCCTTTTCCCCTTGCCCCTGGTGCCAAGCCAAACTAATGAGAACTTCTATTTCTAGCAGCACGCGGCTCAACAATCGCTCGTCTATCTCCTTTCCTTTTCCTGGTTCAAGTTCCACTTCAAGAAATATAAATCGACTTTTCCATGCTCTTGGAATTATTTTCGTTGACTTCGAATAGTACAAAGAAAAGAGGAATCCATGAAATATAATCTGAATAGTATGCACGCCTTCAAGCGGTGTTCCTAATATACGAGTTCTCTTCAGCCTCAGCAAGACCCGCACCCTCATCCCCATACCACCCCCCCACCGCCTCCCTCACAGCCTCTTTCAGCGCATCTCTCCCTCCATTCGCCCCAAATCTATCCACGAGCACCTCCTTGATCGGCGCGGCATCCACAAGCTTCATCCCTCGCTTTTGGAGCATACCAAGCCCCTCCTCTGTCGGAAAGGAGCAGTACTGACGTTCGTCTTCATTTTGCTCGAGACCATGCATGTCCTTGCCCCTTGCCAAGTTGTCAACAGCATTCAAAACCATCTCCACGCCGATAGGAGACAAATCGTTCATGTGATGAGACACGGATTTCTCGTAGTCGACTGGAATGGTGCGTGCGTCAAGGACCGGGCCAGACTTGTCCGATGAGCTCACGTGGCGAAGACTGTACCCGAGACTGGCCTGCTTAGCGGCTGTTTCCTTTCGGGCGGAGGGCAGGACGTCTAGATGCAGATTCAACAGTGCCCGTGGAGCAGAGAAGTGATTGATTACATCCTTGCCAAAACGCTGTTCACAGCGCAGGGAAAAGCCGGCGTCGATGTGGTGTTTTCTGAGGATCTCTAGAGAGGCATCGTTAACACTTTTCACTTTCTGTACAAGTAGTCCGTAATGCGCTCCCATCTGTTCCACAGTTGAACAACCAGCTCCGTCCGAAGAGGATGATCCGGAAAATGGGTTCATTTGATCATGCAGAAGCTGCCTTTCGTAAGGATCCAGTTCCCGTGAGTCGGGTGATGATGTTTTTTGTTCTACTATGTCTGTGGGGAGAAGAATAAAGGGTGTATGCCCTTGAGCAATGAGACGCGGGACGAGCTTGCTGAGTATCAGATGTGAAAAGAGGTCGCTGCCAACGAAGAAAGCAAGATGAAGGGGGCGGGGAATAGGAGTGGCAGTTATAGAGTTGGCGATGCGGGATGCGTGGATGGCATTGCGGTCGACCGAGTTTGTGTAAAAGTGCGTGCCGCGTGTCATGGAGCCGATTACGTGAATGTTCTTGGTGGCCGAAAGGGTCGAAAAGTCGACTGAGATGCCGCCGGCGGCATGTGGTTTCAGGATGCCTTTACTTAGGAGATGCTCCATGAGGGGTGACTCGATGGAAGCTGGATTGTGTTCTTGACCAACTGCCTCGATAAGGTACTTTGACTTGATATCCCCCTCATTCGTCACTACCGAGAAGTGGTTACCGTCCCACCTAGTACCACTACCAGTACCTGAGGCACTACGAACAACTCGAAGTTGTCCTTTCTCCATAAGAAACAGAATCTTTCGAGCATTCTCGAGCGGGATAGCATGCCGGAAATTAAACCATATGCCCATGTGATCTCGCAGGAAAACAGCCTTTTCCTTAGAAGACATGCAATTCCAAAACCGCTCGACGACTGGAGCAGTTGCTCTAAGGACTTCTTGCCAACGTAAAGTACCATCCTCAGCATCTTTGATATCAGCTTGCAATCCTTTCAGAGGATCCCTGAATATCTTCAAGTCAGAATATTCGTAACGATTACCCCCCTCAAGGCTTTCGATCTCTTGCTTGATAGTACCGAAGACCTTTCCGAAAACCTCTCCCTCGGAACTCTCCAATTCTCTTGCCAGTGAATGCATTATGTAGCGTCGCTGATACCGTGAAGTGGTCCCTTGAACTTTTGGCAGTCGACCATTGCGAGATATAAGTTTGATGTTCCCTCGATGTCCATTCTCGACAAGAGAGATAGCCGCGTCAATGGCAGTAAGACCCGAGCCGAGGATTGAAACAGGAGCGTCAGATTCAATGACTTTCAGTGATTTTAGCGGCCAGGGAGAACTAAAGAAGCCAGGCAAGCCAACCAACTTCGGGTTGAGGGTAGTAAGAAAATTTCCAAGAGCTAGAACGGCATTGGCTGTTTGTATTCTAGTACCTCCAGTTAAAACAACCTCTAGATCTTCATTAACGGAGCTAATATCAATAGCCTCATCGTTGATCACGCGAAACGCTATTCCGTTCTGCGATGCATCTTCCACAAGGCCATCCAAGACAGAAGTCAGATAGACCCCGTAAAGACGACGCTGCGGGAAAGGGGTTTCCTTCAAAGTGGGGTAGTGAGTTCCAATCCAACGAGTGAAATGCTCTGGGTCGTCCGCATAAATTCCGGCCTTGTTGGCCTCCATATTAAGAATGGTGCCAACACAGGCGTCAGAGTAGGCTAGACCGGGACCAGCGGTCTTGGTTTTCTCAATTAGAGTGATAGATCGAAGCGCTTTGCTCTTCTTGACAAGCTCGATTACATGAGCTGCGACTGCAATACCGCAGGCTCCGCCACCAACGATGACAAGGTCAGACTCAAAAGATGCGACATTCTTCTGGTTTTTCTCAACATTGAGGGTGCTCATTCGGACCTTTGCTGGTTGTCTCGAACATGGCTTGGACACGTTGGCGACGTGGCCGACCCTAACAGACCGTATGGAATGGAACGATTGACAGGTCCCTCTAGTCAAGTAATTGATAGCAGAATGCATAAAAGGATTTTTGACGTAGATATGGGGAAACGCCCTGCTAGGCAAGCTGAAATGAGTGATAATGCGAGCCATGTCCTTGGTAGGCACGTATGCGCCAGTATCTGGGCGTTACTCACTCCTTAAAGACAACCTTCCAGGTCGAGATGGAGTCTTTATGGTCCCCACGTCGAATCATCCTTCTTGAACACGTGGGCGAGTCATTTGGTCACCTAATACCCCAACCATTCATGTTCTGCTATTTCGTCAAAAACACGAGCCTTGGCACGAAAGTCTTGGTCCGTTGATCCATCAGACCATTCAAAAATACACTCGATCCGGCTGACTGCGTTGTGTAAGGATGAGCGCCACTGACTGGCGAGTCCGCTGGTACTAATGACCTGGCCCTTACAATTATAAAGGTAAGTCATGCGAAGTCGCTGTAGGAAATGCCCTCACTTGGCGAGTAGAAATTCTCGTCTCACAAGTAAGCTCACCCATATCCCTTCATTAGGTAAAATCAGGAGTATCGATCAGCAGCCCAGAAACTTGCATCACTGAAAGTGCTTGAATTTTGGGCTCTTATGATATCAGGCTGCCTCATCGAATGTTTCCAAATCCATTAGAGCTTCTCGGTACTCGGATATGCGAGACTTCCTCCTCGCGGACGGCTGCAAGCGCAGCAGGGTCAATGTATGGAGCTTCAATATGTTGAAGTATGCAGGTGTGGAAAAAACCAGGCTGCAGTCGCAGCAGCCTTGAATCCATCACGTAACAGATTCGGCGATTTGGCTATGAGGCATAATAGCCAAGGTCTTAGTCATGCTCATCTCTACCGCTGTAAAGCCTCACAATTGGCAACATTGTCTCAAGTCAGGTCTCGAGCAAAGATTATGCTATCAATATTGTAAACGTTTTGTAGACTGACGCATTTCTGTTGACGATGGGATGGCGGTCGTACCGTGGGTAATATCTGATCACTGATCACCCGAATATTCGCCATGGAAATGACATAAGCTTGAGGGCATCTTGGAAGGGAGCCTCAAATAACGCCGATTGGGATTATGATGAATATGTTCATGGGCATTGATCCAGAAGGATCCAGAAAGCGGTGAGATCAAAGCTCCCAGAAATTTCTCCGCGCTCATGGTTCGGTTCGGACCTCGCGATGAACGACTAAGAGGTGCTCGGTCTACATGAAAGTTCGGACAACAAACTTATTCGCGCACTTCTTTTGGTGCGATTTCAGGCACTCTCTTCCCTGGCCAAAGACGCTTTCAATTTTCTGACTGTGTCAGCCTTACAAGCTTTCCGTGGCCGGTGTACTCGTTCCGGGCTGCCTAATCATCCTTAGTATCGGCATACGAGCACAGCCAAGCTGACATGTTGCACCAAAAATGTTCCGAATGCTAATGTAAGCAGTCTACTCCGTAAGATAATTCTCAATGTCAAATTTAACACCTCTTGCCACTCCCCTCAGAAATTCCCAACCTACGTTGACTCTCCATTTCCCTCCGCCCTCCAACACGTCCCCCCCAGCTCCAGCCTTCACCATTAATCGCAGTCCAACAAGCGTAGCAACTTGGCACATCGTATCCCCTCCTCCACCCGCGTGATCGACGGGCAGAATAGCATGGAATATAGCAAAAAATCTTTCCAGAGGAAATGACTGCGGTCCTAGTAATCTTCGGGATATTTGCCGGTGTTTTGAGGTGCGATGAGATGTGAGAGCTGTACCGCCCCCGCGCTTGCGGCGTTTGGAGAGGGACGCCTTAGAGAAAAGGGCTATATCATGTTTTGGCGGGTTGTGTGAGGCGAGATAGGCGGATATTAGGAGGTACGCCGGGTAATAGGGGAGGGTATATGAGAGCTCTATGATTGAGTCAGTAGTATGAGCTTGGGGAACACTGGGTGTACACACGTTTTTGAGGCTTGGCAACGGCCGACGCAGGATTAAGCGGCACTATCCCGTCGAGAAGGGCGTGTTCACTTTGGAGGAGACTCCTATTCTTCACCAGTAATTTCGAGAATTCGCGCACTCCGTAGTGGCCGTCAACAATTGGTTGTATGAATGGTGACCACAGTCGCGCGCAAACGTCACGGAAATCTAGAATAGATCTTGCAGCGGGCTGTCCGAGGGAGTCCCATACCGCGGCCGTGAAACGTGCCCAGAGCCATTGTACGTCATCTTGGCTTGCGGCTACCGTATCATTGAGCGATTGATGTGAAAGTTGGTTGGAAGAGAGCGGGAGCGGGGCGCGGCCGAGTATCGAGAGCGTTTCAGCACGCGTATATGGTGGAAAATGGATGTGGGGAATGCCGGCACGATGAAGAAGGTGTGGGTGCGGGATCACGGTGATGAGAATGACAGTAAGGTTACGTAGCTACGACTGTTAGCAGATAAGAAGTTGAGGTGCTTGAGGTCAATATGGTCATACGATTTCTCCGAGTCGTGTAATAGCTGGAAGTAATGTTGGCGCTGCCTCGCGCTGGCGGTCTATGCCGTCGAAGACGAGTACGAATTTTCCACTTCCGCGTAGTAGATGTTGGAGCTCTACGGTGAAGGCACTGATGCTCTCACATCTCCCATCAAGATCATTGGCTTTCTCGAGCTGTCCATCAGCGCCTAGTGTTTCCTTTACCGCGGCGATTGTTCGTTCAAGCAAATGTCGGGTCGTGATGCA
Organism: Usnea hakonensis; assembly: GCA_013423325.1. NCBI lineage: Eukaryota > Fungi > Ascomycota > Lecanoromycetes > Lecanorales > Parmeliaceae > Usnea > Usnea hakonensis. The sequence goes on along the minus strand of BLJB01000004.1, from coordinate 185,285 downwards.
TTCTTGCGACTGAAGGATGGCAGAGGGGGTATCAATGGTGTCTAAGACGGCGCTGATGGTCAAGCTTTTTCCTGTTGCCTCAACGCCGTGAAGGACAATGGTGGAGGGACTAGGGAAGCTGGGCTGAGAGGGTTTAGCAGTGGTTAAGGAGATGGATAAGGAGACGAACGGATAAAAGGGCAAGGAGCTCACGGATCTGAAGGGCTCTGCAAGAGACTTGCTCGAACAGGGTCAGCGATAGCTCCTCTGGGAGCATCGGAGCCATTATGGTCTTGGTCTTGGTCTTGTTCTCCAGGAAAATTTGACAAAAGACGAAAGTAATCCGTACATGAGGTAGCGGGTCACTATTGTGATCAGGGGCGGAGACTAGCGCCTTGGCCCGCCCTCACCAATTACAATTTTTTGGTTATCGATCTACTAAAGATCCTAGGCATATTCGAATCACATTGCATCAGCTGCTACTATTTTCAATTGGCTGGTATCAAGCGAATCATGAAGACCTTTTGCAATATCACGATACAGATCCTGAAGATGTCTAAGAAGACGTTCCAGCTCCTTTCGAATTTCTCGAAGGTCATGTAGTGGCCCACCAAACCCTTTCTAGGAGGGCATCTGTAGTAACCCACAATACGACACCCTGAGCATTCTCCAAAAGGTACTGCTGAATCTTTTTTACTTCTCCGTCGGCTTCTTTGTTAGTAGGAAATGATTTCGGCTCTTGCTCTTGTCCCGCAACGTCGCGAGCGCCCCCAGGAGAGAGATGTTTCAACCTCTCATCATCATCGTCATCTTCGTCATCTTCACTGGCTTCCTTCTCTGTATCCTGATCGCTTGGGTCAACATCTTTTCCAAGAGCATAAATATACCGAGCATGAAGCAAGAGGGACAGATTCTGCTCCAAGATTGGAAAGAGTATAGATCTTAGCATCCAAACATGCGCTCCAAGATTCTTTATCAACGCAGAGTTCCCAAGCGAGGCAGCACAATCAAGGTCATTCTCGTCTCTATCCCCCCCACCCACATCTTTCCACGCAGCGCCCCCAACCCCCCATATCCCCAATTCCCCCCTCCCAGAAATCCCTCCCCCCACAAGATCCCAACCACCCATCCCCCCCCCCGCTATAAACCAGTATAACCATATATATCCAACAAACCCCTCCCAACCACCGCCCATACAATCCCATCCCATCCCCCACATCAAAACATCTCCTCCTCAAACCTCAAGCACTCTCCCAGTCAGTCCATCAGCACAACACAACACAACAAAATCACAAGAATTCCTACATACAGCCCACCACAACACACCGTATCCCCACCACCACCACCACCACCACCACCAACAAACAATGCCCTTAAGCAGCCCACTTCCACCCTCCACCCACAAACAAGATAAACGGCGCTTACTTACTTAGTACTACGATCCAAAATATCCCATCAAATCCATCTCATTTCTCCCATTTCCCCTAGGAATATCTCCCTGCAATCAATCCACATGATCACTCAATCAACTCCTTCTCGTTTCCGAGTTCAATCCCCACACTTAAAGGCTTCCCACCGTAGCTTAGGGACGACATGATGATCAGTCCGGAAATATATAGAGTAAAGCCCGTTCGTTTGTTTCGTCGATGATGCTCAAAAAGTCAGTCCCATACGCACATGCTTCTAATTGCGTCAAATCGTCCCTCTCGGGTAGTCCTTGAGCAAGAATGGACCACAAAATGCATGCATGATAGTAGCTGTGCTGAGACATCGATAATAGGAATAATTTAGAGGGTTTCGTTCCTATAGATAAGATACAAGGAAGGATCCGTAGATCGCCCCTACGACACATCACGAGCAAGGGAGGCGGACGGACAGGACAAATGGAGAAAGATATATAACAAAAGCAAGATTCATTCCGATGTGGTAAATCGGTCGACTATCACAGTACATTGCTAAATACACAGATCGCTTAAAAAAGAGATAACTCATGAACGACCATACAATGATCGTCGAAAGGCTCTCAAAGATGTTGAAAAGATGCCCAACAGGCATCGAACGAAGGCGTGAAAGTAAAAACCGCAGTCGCCATGCGAGACATTGATGCATGCAGAAAACGAAAGGAGGTATCTCATTGGTCACTTTTCGTTCCAATCGTACAGAATGCACTTCATCCTCCCCAGTCCGCCAATTTCCTCTTTGCCCCATCGTAGACATGTACGCTTTGTGACAAGGCGCACTTAGGCGCCAACAGCCTCCGCCTTCATTTGCTCTGGCTTGCCAATGATTTCATACGGAGCACGCTGGACGATACCGCCAGTCTTGGGAAGCTGTGTGCCAACGCCCATGAGGTAGGTATCGACGTCACGAGCTGCTTGGCGGCCTTCGTTGATGCCCCTACAGGTTATTAGCAAATTCTTTGATAAAATGAGCAGAGTTGGAGAGGCTTACCAGACAATGAGCGATTGCCCACGGCGGCAGTCACCAGCGGCGAAGACGCCGCCTAGATTTGTGTTGTACTTCCCAGGAGGTGTTTTGATGTTCTTTCGAGCATCCTTTTCGATCTCTGTACCCAAAAGGCGGTCCTCCGGACCCAGGAAGCCCATGGAAAGCAGGACCAGCTGCGCTGGGAAGAACTGCTCGCTACCCTCGACGGTCTTCATGTCCCAACCACCAGAGACACTCTTCGTCCACTCAACACGATGGATGTTGATACCAGCAACACGCCCCTCATCGTCCCCAACGAAATCCTTGGACATAACACAGTACTCGCGTGGATCCTTACCCATGTGCGTCTTCACCTCCGTATGACCGTAGTCGACGCGATAGATCCTTGGCCACTGGGGCCACGGGTTATCGCGAGCACGCTCAGCCGGTGGTTGAGGTAGGAGCTCGAAGTTGGTGACGGATTTCGCGCCATGGCGAACGGAAGTGCCAATGCAATCGTTACCGGTATCACCACCACCAATTACTATGACATCTTTGCCTTTGGCGGAGATGTATTCGCCATCCGAAAGCTCGGAGTCGAGAAGAGATTTGGTGTTGCGGTGCAGAAATTGCATTGCGAAGTGGATCCCTTCAAGCTCTCTGTTGGGAATCTTAAGATCACGGGCGACAGTGGCGCCGGTAGCAATGACAACAGCATCACTCTCCTCACGTAGAGATTGCAGACTGACTTCGCTGTCAGGTGCGACGGAGCAGCCAGTGACATACTTGACGCCCTCTGCGGCCATGAAGTCAACACGACGCTGAACGATGGTCTTGTCGAGTTTCATGTTTGGAATACCGTACATAAGAAGCCCACCGATGCGGTCAGAGCGTTCATAGACCGTGACAGTATGGCCTGCTCTGTTCAGCTGGTCTGCGGCTGCGAGACCAGAGGGGCCAGAGCCGATGATGGCAACGGTCTTACCCGTGCGATGTTCAGGGGGATTTGGTACCATCCAGCCCATATCGAAACCTCGGTCGATGATTGCACATTCGATGGATTTGATACCTACAGGGTCCTCATTGATCCCAAGAACGCAAGCACCTTCACAAGGGGCAGGGCAGACACGACCTGTGAACTCGGGGAAGTTGTTGGTCATCAAGAGACGATTAAGAGCATCTTGCCATTGATTCTGGAAAACAAGCTCGTTCCACTTTGGGATGATGTTAGAGATCGGGCATCCAGTGTCAGACTGACAGAACGGAACACCACAGTCCATGCATCGTGCCGCCTGGTACTTGAGTCCATCCTCATCCAAGCGAGAAGAGAGCTCTTTCCAGTCACGAGTTCTAGTTTCAGGCTTCCTGTACTTCTCGCTTCTCCTTTGATACTTCATGAAGCCCTTAGTTTTGTCCAGAACAAGGGCAGATCTCTTTTTCTCGGCCTTGTTGTCACCTACACTCTCTTCAATGTCGAGCATGTCTTTCTTCTTCTGGTGAGCTTCTTTCTCGTGCATCTTGTTCCTCGATTCCTCGTGGCTGGACCGGACGGCGTTGCCTGGCAGGATGGGCAGCGGGTACTCCGCCTTCTTTGCAGCCTCAGCTTTGGCAGCCTCTTCGGCCATGACACGCTTGTAGTCCGTAGGCAAAACTTTGATGAACCTCGACAAAGCACGGTTGAAGTCCAACAAAATGCGAGCAGCAAGCTCAGAGCCAGTGTAGTGATGATGATCTTCGATCAAGCCACGGACAAAGGCAATCTCAGATGGGTCTTCAAGACCAGAGATCTCCACCATTTCGGTGTTGACCTTGGATTCAAAGTCTTGATTCATATCCAGAACGTATGCAATACCGCCCGACATACCAGCGGCAAAGTTGCGACCAGTGCCACCCAGAATTAGTACGCGCCCACCAGTCATATATTCACATCCATGATCACCCACGCCCTCCACGACAGCCGTCGCGCCGGAGTTTCGGACTGCGAAGCGCTCGGCCGCCATGCCACGGAAGTAACAAGTCCCGCCTGTTGCACCGTACAAGCAGACGTTCCCGATAAGAACGTTCTCTTCAGCCTTGAAGACTGCAGATCGAGGTGGGTAGATGATCAGACGACCTCCAGAAAGTCCTTTGCCAACATAGTCATTTGAGTCTCCTTCCAGCTCTAGAGTAACACCGGGGGCTAGGAAGGCACCGAACGATTGGCCCGCTGAGCCTCTGATATTTGCGTGGATAGTGTCCTGAGGGAGACCGGCTTCACCGTATCGTCTGCTGATCTGGTAAGAAAGTGTCGCACCCAATGCCCGATCAGTGTTGACAATGTCAGTCTCAATTCGGCAGGGTCGGCCTTTCTCGAGAGCCAACTCGGCTTCGAAGATGAGCTTATTGTCAAGTCTGACGTGCAGCTTATGGTCTTGCTTTCGCACGTTATAAGTCGCAACGCCAGGTCGAAGTTGATGAGCCGGGGTAAGGATGAGGCCGAAGTCCAAGTTTTCGGTCTTGGGTGTACGAAGGTCTTCGCGCATCTTCAAAGTCTCGACATGACCTACCATCTCGTTGACAGTACGGAAACCTAGCTCGGCCATGATAGCACGAAGCTCGTTGGAGACGTAGTAAAAGAAATTGATGACGTGCTCGGGCGTGCCTTGGAATTTGGCGCGCAGAGCTTTGTCTTGAGACGCAATGCCAACTGGGCATGTGTTTCTAATCTCGTGATCAGTATTACTTGTTTAACCCGCGCACGAAAACATGTTCACTGGATAGATAGCTCGAGCAAAGCCATACTAATGAGGTGGATATAACTTACAAATGACAGTTGTATGCTACAAGGCGGTTGGCCAGCTGGAATTGGCCTCCGCTGACTTCAATTCCTCGAAACCCGCCATCGGCGACGTCGGAGACTTTGAATGGGCGAGTATCATGAGTATGGTAGAACTTGGCTATGTTCATCTTCTTGCGAGGCAGAAGTAAATGATGCTGAAACTTCTTAGAGCCCAAACCAAGATAGACGATGTATGTCGGCACTTTAGGACCTTCCACACCCAAGCCAGGTACCATCGTATTTATATCGACACCTGTGACAGAAATACCACAACTCATGGCAAGCGCCTTAAGATCATAGACCATCTTTTTGTGGCCTTCAGTCATCTGTGTGAAGCGGTATGTGTTGTGCGATTTGACGTAAGTGCCATCGCTTTCAATAAGGCCAGCAATGACAGCAAGACGCGTATCTTCATCTGCATCCATATACGCGGCAGGAATACCTTTGCTCTTGTCTTCGAATACACCAAGATCTTGAAGTCCCTTGAGCACAGGATTCCACCAGAAACCAGGGCCTTGTCGTGGACAAAATATGCGGTAAAGGTACACATCGACAGCGGCGATATGACCATTCATCATTTCCGTACCGGCCGCATGTTGCAATCTCTCATGCAAATGGAGCGGACGGGCTCCGACTGGTCGCGTACTGTTTAGCCGGTCGACGTAGGACTGCAAGTAAATTGGACACTCTCGATCCGAGCTGCTGATCGCTGTGGATCCTGAAGTGCCGTCCCCAAGCCATAAGCCCAAGTAATACGGGTCAAGTGGGATGGGACGAGCAGCCGAGGATGTCGAAGGAACGTAGGCGAGAGGTGCACGGTAGAGCTTTAGGTGAACTTTTTTCACCTCCTTGGAACACAAGCCCTCGTATGCTTCAACGCTCATAGAAAATTCGTCGGTGTCTCTTATGACCAAAGGATCAACCACATGATAATGATCACCAATAAGGAGAGTGTGAGCCGTTTGTGCTTGTCCTGCATCTTTGAAGCGACGGCCAACCTTTCGAAAGCCACCGCAATTGCATTCAACATCATCCAGAGATCTTCGAACGGCGGCAAATCGATTCTCTGCAGCACCTCCCAGATCTAACGATGAAGAATCATTGAACACGGAGCTCGAGGCTGGGAAAGCGTCATTTACTCCTACAACAGCGCTAGGCAATAAGTCAGGAGTACGTGGAGGTGACGGCGGCATTGGGAATGATGAGAATGGCTGCGTTGGCTGAGAACTCGGAAGCACCATGTCAACGAAAAGTTTTTCGGCCCCAATATCGTAGACAGTGCCATCATCAAGATCCGCATCTTGCATCTCAACTGCTGGACCTTGTTCAATATACCGATCCATTGCTACATGGATCGCCTCTCGGACTAGTCCAGGGTCGCTTTCAAGCTCATGGCTCGCTAAAGCTTGGAGATAAAGATCGATACGCTCGGAATAATCATTGTGTCCGCGATGATAGTGCTGCTCGAGGACGGTGTCAATGTAATGATGAACGGCATCAGGATCCGGAGCATCATCCCCGTCGACAAGATCACGATAGAAAGTATCGCTCAGGATGTCGAGGTGAAGATCGACGCTCTCCTTGACTATGTGGTTTCGATCACATCTAGTGAACCAGGTGACGGTGTTTGCAGTAATTGAAGGCTTCGTTTCCCTGGCAACAAGAGTGAGGCGATGATCAGGAGTGCATTTAAAACTGGTTTTCTGACGAGAATCGAAGTCTTGGTACGTGATCTCCTTCAATTTTCCGTGTTCAATAGGTGAGACACCAATGCAGAGCGTTGGACGATCGTCGGCGTCGAAAAGGTAATCGCCAATGTTGACATCTGCAATCCTCTTCACGCCAGTGGTTGTGCGGACACATGTCTCGTTTGCCAAGCATTTGCGCATCATGATACAGCCCATTGCAATCAATGGAGTGGTGGCGAAACCGAATTCTTCAGCACCCAACAGGCAGGCAATTGCAACGTCGCGGCCTGTACGTAGCTGGCCATCAGTCTGAACAATGATACGCCCTCTGAGATCATTGAGCACCAAGGTCTGATGGGTCTCCGCAAGACCAAGCTCCCAGGGTAGACCGGCGTACTTGATACCCGTCCATCGAGAGGCACCAGTCCCTCCATCGTGGCCAGAGATCAACAGGTGGTCCGCTTTGGCTTTGGCGACACCAGAGGCAACTATACCAACACCAGTCTCGGACACGAGTTTGACGGATACACGTGCTCGCGGGTTGGAGCACTTTAGATCATAGATCAACTGCTTCAGATCCTCAATGGAATAGATGTCGTGGTGCGGAGGAGGCGAGATGAGACCAACGCCAGCGGTTGAATGTCTCGTGCGAGCGATGGGCCCAGAGACTTTGTGCCCAGGTAATTCGCCCCCCTCACCAGGCTTAGCGCCCTGCGCCATCTTGATTTGTAGCTCATCGGAATCGGCCAGGTAGTTGGCTGTCACACCAAATCGGCCTGACGCCACTTGTTTGATAGCGGAGCGCATAGTATCTCCATTCTCGAGGGTCTGGCTTCGCTCGGGGTCTTCACCACCTTCACCGGTGTTGGACTTGCCGCCAAGTCTGTTCATAGCGACCGCCAAAGTTGAGTGAGCCTCCATGGAGATGGAGCCGTAGGACATGGCTCCGGTGACGAAACGACGCACGATCTCTGTCCAAGGTTCAACCTGATCGATGGGTATCGCAGCTCTCTGCTCAAAGTCAAAGTCCAGCATACCACGAAGAGTGCAATTCTTGATCGCTTCGTATTCGGTCTTGGAATATGCCTCATAAGACTTGTCGTTCTTTGTTCTGACCGCATCTTGAATGTTTGCAATAGCTACTGGATCGTTGACGTGAGGTTCGCCTCCGTCTCGCCAGTGGTATTCGCCAGATTCTGCCAGGCCAGGGATGTTGTGAATGTCACGAGTTGGAAAACCCTTCTCGTGGAACGCAAAAGCATCTTGAGCGATAAGCTCAAAAGTCATGCCGCTGATACGAGTAGCTGTTCCAGTGAAGCAACGGTCAACCACGCTGTTGTCGATTCCTAGAGCTTCGAAGATCTGGGCTCCTTTGTAACTTTGCAGTGTCGAGATACCCATCTTGCTCATGACCTTCAAAATCCCTCCGTCGCAGGAGTACTTGTAGTTATCGATGATCTGCTCATCAGACACCTTCTTTCTGATGAGCCCCTCGCGGTTCATCTTGAGGATGCATTCCATCGCCAAGTATGGGCAGATGGCGTCGACGCCATAGCCAAGCAGAACACACATGTGATGCACTTCACGAGCCTCGGCAGTTTCAACGATGAGAGCTGCCTGGGATCGCCATTTGTTGCGGACCATGTGATGATGGACCATACCAGTAGCCAAAAGTGCAGAGACAGGAACGCGCTCGGCGTTGGTATTGCGATCAGAAAGGATGATGACTCTGTCTCTGTTTTCGATTCCTTTAGTGACCGAATCGCAAATCCTATCCAGCGCATCCATGTAGCCCCGAATACCCTCATTCTTGGGAAATGTAATGTCAATCGACGTGACGGTCCATTCGCGGTACAAAGAGGTGATGTTTTTGAGAGCGTTGAAGTCTTCAATTGATAGGACAGGAGAGGGAAGCATCAGACGATGGCACTGGGATGATGCCATCTCGAGCAGGTTGCCTTGGGGACCGACATAGCACTCCAAAGACATGACGATCGCCTCACGAATGGGATCGATAGGAGGATTGGTGACTTGGGCGAAGAGCTGACGGAAGTACTCATATAGAAGTCGTGGCTGTTGCGCGAGACAAGCGAGAGGTGCGTCATTGCCCATTGAGCCCAGCGCTTCCTTCGAGTCCGCAGCCATGGGGCCCAGGAGCAAACTGACTTGCTCAAATGAGTAGCCAAAAGCCTTCAACATTGGGTCTTGTTGCACTTTGGTTTCATTGAGCTTGTATCCAAGATCCATGCCGTGCTCGCCAAGACGCTGGTATACACTAGGTAGCTCTATCAGTTCTTTTTGCAGCCACGATCGGAAATCTTGGCGAGTAGACACATTGTGCTTGAGTTCTGCGTCATCTACGATGCGACCTGCTACAGTATCGACGAGCAGCATTTTGCCCGGCTGCAATCGGCCTTTCTGGACAATCTTATCTGGTTGAATGGCAATCGTTCCAACCTCAGATGCACAGACAATACGGTCATCGTCCGTGATGTAGTACCTGCAAGGTCGTAACCCGTTTCTGTCCAAGTTTGCACCGCAATATCTACCATCGGCGAAGGTGAAGAGAGCCGGGCCATCCCAAGGCTCCATCAAACAAGCTGCCCACTCATAGAATGCGGCCTTCTCGGGGTCCATCGCGGCATTGTCCTGCCAAGCTTCGGGGATCATGAGCATAATCGCTTCGGGAAGAGAGAGAACCCCGTTAATAGTCAACAGCTCTAGAACGTTGTCGAAGGCGGCGGAGTCAGAACCTCCGTCCTCGACAATGGGGTATAATTGATCCAACTCGTCTTTGAAGAAGTTTGACTTCATGACACCCTCTCTCGCTCTCATCCAGTTCTTATTGCCTCGCAGTGTGTTGATCTCGCCTGTAGCACGTTAGTTGATGACGCTACGGTAATCAGACCATGATTGCGGCTTACCGTTGTGAGCCGCCCATCGGAGTGGCTGGGCGCGATCCCAACTGGGGAATGTATTGGTAGAGAATCGCGAATGCACCAGGGCAAAGTGACCTTCATAGTCGACAGACACCAAATCATGGTAATACTGGTAGACCTGCACTGGTGACAGCTGTCCTTTATACACAATGTTCTTGTTGCTCAGGGAGCACAGATAGAACCAATTATGAAGACCAATGGTATGGGTGGCACGCTTGCGTAGAACGTAGAGTTGACGCTCGAATAGTAGCTCGTCGAATTGTTCAGCGTCCGTTACTTCAGGTGCGTTCCCATTGCCATAAGCCGACTTCAAAACGACGAAAGGCTGCAAGATCAACGGCTCTCTGGAGAGCGCCGCTGGCCCGAGCAAGCTCGTATCCCTCGGCACCTCTCGCCACCCGAGCACTCTGAGGCCCAATTCCTCGGCGATCCCCTCAAATGTAGTTGTAGACTCCTTGAGGACCTCGGTGTCAGGTTTGAAGAAGAGATTTCCTGCAGCGTACTGACCCTGGGGAGGCAGATCGAACCCGGTCTCCTTTGCAAAATTCTTCATGAAAAATCTGTGGGGTATTGAAGTCATGACACCTGCGCCATCGCCGTCTCGTGCATCGGAGCCAACCGCCCCTCGGTGGGTCATGTTGCAAAGTAGATTTTGTGCTGCGCCCCATCAGTCAGGTGGATTCGTAGGATCAAGGCGTGTAGGTGGGAAAGTGCTCACCATCGCTGATGATCTTATGGCTCGCAATGCCTTTTATATGGCTGTCGCATGGTCAGCGGAGGGTGTGGCGAGCAAGAATTGATCGACACTAACGCAGCGAAGCCCACCCCACAGGCATCCTTCTCGTACTCAGGGTCGTAAAGACCCTGCTTCACGGGCAGAGCCCCGGCCCATGACCGGTTCTCTGGGGTATTTTGGTACTCGTATACAGTGGTAGACGCCTGATCTTCCTCTATTTGTGGTCCATAAATTTCCTCCACGAGACCCATCCTACGGACGGCGACCGTCAGAAAGTCTTGCCGCGTAGGTTGGAATGTGGTGGTGAATCTGTTATTTTGAGCGCAAGAGAGAGAGTCTTTGCGACTGTGGATAGGACGAAATTGAAAATCGGAAGAAATTGGGAGGTATGTGTGTGAGAATTGTTGTGGGGAAATTGAAGGTTGGAGAGTTGGAAAAAGGAAGGTGGAAGGGAAATGAAGAGGTAGACGTTGGAGTAGAGTATAAAATGCCTTGAAAGAGCCAGAGCCAGAGCCGAAACCCCACACTTTTCGAACTTTGCCACGGAAAAAATGATATAATAATAATGATGCGGGCACCTATTACTTCGGAGCTTTATTCTTTTACTCTAATTATCAAGGGTTCTATTATCGTGTTATCCCCATTGTCCCATCATCCCATTACTACGAGTATAAGTACCTTACTACCTATTCTTACCTTATTATTGCCCTAGGCGGGCTAAACGAAGTAGTGCCTGAAAGAAGCACACAGTAAAAAGAGAGCTAGAGAAATAGCCGGCGGCCATGTCATGTCGTGCAGTGGAGCTTTGTCGTTGCAGTGACTCTTCAAAATCTTATTCTTCTCAATCTTTGACCTCAAAGAATTGGTCCCAATAGATAAGCGAGAATTGACGAATGAGAAGGCTTGGATTTGAGATCTTTGCAGTATTAGTGTGTAATAAGGCTACCCACTTCATGCACTCCACTCATTAGCTCAACTTCTTTTTCCGGGTCCTCCCCCACTACTTTACAGTTACGCCAGTCCATCTCGAGGCCTTGAGTCTCCCCCCTCCCTATATCGGAACGTCATCCATACTTAAAGTACCTACCTTACCTTAAAAACACGCTTAGCCGTCCACAGTAAACGGATGCATTGATCTTTTTTCTTCCAATTTCTGCAAGACTGACTTTTGCTGTTCTGGGCATGACAATTTGTCTACCTGACTAAAGTATAGACAATCATGCATCAGAAGAGTCTGGCTTGTGCTCAGCCTGGCCAATCCACCACACCAAGGCTTTCATGCGCTTCAAGTACCATGGACTAGACCTGCAACCCGAATACGACTTTGGCGCGCCTACGGCATGGACACGTAGTAGAGCATGAACAAACCTCTATCACGCCAATTATCGACTCTCGGACCTCGCTGCGTCTCATGCCTGCCGCGTCTAACCAATGCCTTTCATTCTAAAGTAAAGACTTTGGGCCGGCCTGGATCCAGCTGTTCGTCTGCGGGTCACCGCATCGCTGCATCTCTACAGGTGCAGAACCAGCGCCGAACGGCGGGGAGGACGAGACTGTTTCTTAAGGGTATTTGACTGCTCAGTGCTGTCCGAGTGTGCAACGAACAACCTTCTATTGGTGCCGCGCACACGTCCAAAGTTCAATCTGAAGTAGTGCTACTTGAGGCCGCTAAGCCCGCCGATGTCGCCTGTTGGAAGATCACACTAGGTTTCGATCCTCTCGGGGAAATTGATTCGTTCGCTTATCTATGAATCTGCACAATGAACCCTTGACAGTTCAGAAATTCGCAGAAATTCACCGTCATGACGTCGCCAAGCTTTCAACCTGGCTCCCAGGTGCAGATGAGTCCTAGCTTAATCCCAATCGTTGGGCCAAGGAGCGCCAGAAGATTGGTTCTTCCCAGCGTACCAACAATTTTCTTCTTGAGCTTCGTTACCTTATTTGCCTTTCCTAAGTTTCATCTCCTCAATCCATCCAGCTGCTCTCGCTTTGGGTAAAACATTGATTCTTACAATGCCATCAACAATTTCCATACCCGGACTTCCCAGCACCTTCCCTAAACTCACTTTCTTACCTACTTTAATTAATCCTCCGCTGCCAGTTTCCATGTATAACTCCACCGAACCTAGCGTGTACTCGTGATTTTGATCCCACGGTGGCGGAAAGATGTACTCTAAATGGTCGGGAACAGTATCTGTCTCCGAGAATGCTTTAATGAAATCTGATTGCAAATGGAGCGGATACAGCAGGACGACTGGAAACATTAAAACACTGGTTGGAGCAATTGGATCTGGGGAAAGGTGAATAGATGCGTCTTCCATATCTGGAGGCTGTGCAGTATTACGCGTGCGGATGTTGCGAGCGCGAAGCGCAGTGTTCAGCATAAACTTTTCTTTCTGTGCACGCTGTTCGCGCTCCTGCTTCTTTTGCTCGATCCCATGCAGCGTTGTTTGCCGAGCTTCGATCTTAGTGGCACATCCCTTTAACGCAGCATTTGAAGGATCAATTGAAAGGCCCCGAGTACATGCATCCGAAGCTTCAGCAAGCTTGTCGAGGGCAAAGAGAGCAAGGGAAGAGCGGTAGTATGCTTTGATGTTCCTAGGATTCAAGCGGAGGGCTGATGCAGAGTCGAGGATTGTAGATCGAAAGTTTCCTGCGCAGACGTAACTTTTAGGTCCGCATAAGCTACAGTCAGAGACTTGGACGAAGTACTTAATTCTAGATTGCAAAGCGCTCGATTGACAAAGCAAGCTTCTTCAATCTCCATCTGCTTTCTCCCTTCTGCGTCGTCTTCTGCAAATGAAGGCTTGTCCCCACCCTCATCTGGCGATTCGAGAGAGCAGACCTTTTTCCTCTGCGCTAGGACAGCAAGACCCTTGGTATAGAACTCCTTCCCGTCTATCCAATGCTTCATCTTAACCACTTCATTTCCCTGCTCTTTAAAGCCTTGGGCGATCTCGGCAGCAGTACCTTCGTATTGAAGTGCTCGAAGAGCGTCAAGGTCCACATTGTCTCCATCTAGCCTGTACTTAGATATGAACATGGTCTCGACCGAAGAGTGCAGCTTGCCACATACCATCGCCCTCGGTGCTTTCGAGGGATGTCATGAAAAGTGGTGTGCGGTTCATCATTTGCACAATCTCATCCGCGGTATGGGACCGGACAGATGCCATGTGAGGCGGTAGTGCAGGTGTGGTGCCATCTTGTTCTAATCTACTAGCATTGATTGGGAATGGGGCAGAGTCGGTGGAAGCTGTGAAAGATGCATTCGTAGCAGAGGCCGGTTCATGAATTGGCAGTGGGATAGGGTCGAGATTGAGCGACTCGCTGGAATCATTGGGGAGCTCTTCGACACGACTCATGACTGCAAGCTCAAGGTGAAATGAAACCAAGACTGTAGGCAACCAAGCAGATAGGCTATAGATCTTCGGGTAGGAAGACGAAGGGTGTGAGTAGACAAGGTGAAAGTCGTGTTGACAGAATTGATTCATTTCCCGAGGAAAACCAGAAGCGAGGTCTTATCTTATCTTAGCGGAGGTTTCTCCGGAGTACGGAGGGCTGCACCAAAAGTCCCGCAACATGCCAAGACTCTTCGGATAATGCTCTGTGTCGCCAAAGTGCTACGTGGAAAACAGTCACTGCTACTCAAATTCAAAAAGATGTGCGGTATCCTCGCCCTCATGTTGGCCAATCAGGCCTCCGCCGCTGCCGTTGACCTGCACGAAGCTCTCTATTATCTTCAACGTACGTCGCAAGTAACTTGTACCCATCTTTCGCCCTGAAGTGTATGTGTCTACTTGACTTTCGTGCTCGAGCCTTGGCCCGCAACTGACCTGGCTGCTCCAATAGATCGCGGCCAAGATGCTGCTGGCATTGCCACCTGTGCGGCGGGCGGCCGAATCTACATGCGCAAGTGAGGCCCGCAATGCCAAGGCGCTAAGCCCTATAAGGCTCTATGGTTCATGGCCTGTGGAAGAAAAGCGTAACAAATGCCGCAAAAAAAGAAAAAAGGCCATGCCCCCATGGTCATTGGCGACAGCGAGGGTGCGACAGCGAGGTGGTGGTAACAGTGGTACTGTGCCTTATTATGCTGGGTGAGGCCTGGTGTACATGGTGTGGGCCTGTAAAGTGAGAAACTTGCTGAAAACAACTGCTTTTGGTGCGGGTCTCTCTGCATGTAGATCACGAATCTATATGATTCAAATCCATGAAAGCAAGCCGAATGGCGCGTTGTCCGAGATATTGCCGAATCGAAATTGAATCGGTAGGGCTGATTCCCTGGCCATTCTCATTGCCTTCCTGTTGCAGTGATTCATCTTTCGCCTGTTGCCTCCATGCCTTCCATGCACCGAGTGTAGCCGAACTGGGAGGCGAGAATGGAGGTAGGCAGAAAGCCGAAAAAGGAGCCAAATGAGGAGGCAAGAAGGTTGCTGAGGCATGCAGCTGGGTCTCCGGAAGCAGGTGCAGTGCACAGGCGTGATTTCGTAGAGAGGGTGCTGGTACCGTCCTCCGTGTCATCCTCCACAGTGGCCTGGTGCAGCGGCTCTTGCTCTTGCTTCTCCGCAGTGATCTCCGCGTCTTCTTCTGGAACTGCCTGCTCTTTCGGAGCCTCTTGCGCAAGTCATTTCGCGTAGGGACTCGGGGACTGTGAGTACTGGTAGAGGGGCGAATTTGGTGTTGAGGCTGGTTTGGGTCCGATCAGGTGCTGGACGAAGGCTAGGTGGACGAATCACGAATATCGTGTAGACGAGTGTTGTAGAGGCCTCTGGGTACTGTAAGGTAGGTACTGGTTTGCGAGCGGCTTGAATAGGGCTGCGCAAGGACGTTATGGCCCGGGTGTTGCTACCATTTGTTGAGGTAACACTAATCATAATCCATAGAAGCTTCCGGATCATTCGATGGCGCTAAGAACCTTCTGGAAATTTCACTGCCACTACCTCAACCTCAATATTTATCTTCAACATCAACCACTTTTTCTCCTCCACATCTTCTACAACTACTACAACTACTACAACTTCACACACTCTACCATCCACGTTCTTCTCAATTGACTACAATCCGAGTAATCCTTTCACACACCTTACTGTATTGAAGAAACACCTTTACACATCATGGCACCAGCTATTGGAATCGACCTAGGCACCACCTACTCGTGCGTGGGTATCTTCCGTGATGACCGCATCGAGATCATTGCCAACGACCAAGGCAACCGCACCACTCCATCCTTCGTTGCCTTCACCGATACAGAGCGTCTCATTGGTGACTCGGCAAAGAACCAAGTCGCCATGAACCCCAGCAACACAGTCTTCGACGCAAAGCGTATGATTGGACGCAAGTTCGCAGACGCTGAAGTACAGGCCGACATGAAGCACTTCCCTTTCAAGGTCATCGACAAGGGTGGCAAGCCAGTCATCCAAGTCGAATTTAAGGGAGAGACAAAATCATTCACACCAGAAGAAATTTCGTCAATGGTTTTGACCAAGATGAGAGAGACTGCAGAGTCATACCTGGGTGGCACTGTCAACAACGCTGTTGTCACTGTCCCTGCATACTTCAATGATTCTCAGCGCCAAGCTACCAAGGACGCTGGTCTGATTGCTGGCCTGAACGTTCTCCGCATCATCAACGAGCCCACGGCGGCAGCCATTGCCTACGGTCTAGACAAGAAGGCTGAGGGCGAGCGAAATGTGCTAATCTTCGACTTGGGAGGAGGAACTTTCGATGTTTCTCTTCTGACCATCGAGGAGGGTATCTTTGAGGTCAAGTCCACGGCTGGTGACACTCATCTGGGCGGTGAGGACTTTGACAACCGCCTTGTCAATCACTTCTCCTCAGAGTTCAAAAGAAAGCACCGAAAGGAGTCAGTATTCCCCGTCCTGTTATTCAACTTCTGGGGCGTTCCCCAATTTCTTACCCCACTTTTGTTGTATTTCCCATTTTGGTACCCACTTTTGGGGGCATTGCCCGTTTTGATACCCGAGTTTTGGCTAACGTACTTTCGCAGTCTGTCTACCAATGCTCGTGCCCTCCGTCGTCTCCGAACCGCTTGCGAGCGAGCCAAGCGAACTTTGTCCTCATCCGCACAAACTTCCATCGAAATTGACTCTCTCTTCGAAGGCATCGACTTCTACACATCCATCACTCGTGCTCGATTTGAGGAGCTCTGCCAAGATCTCTTCCGCTCCACCATGGAACCTGTCGAGCGTGTCCTCCGCGATGCTAAGATTGACAAGTCCTCTGTTCACGAGATTGTCTTGGTTGGTGGCTCCACCCGTATCCCCAAGGTCCAGAAGCTTGTGTCCGACTTCTTCAACGGCAAAGAACCCAACAAATCAATCAACCCAGATGAGGCTGTTGCATACGGCGCAGCTGTCCAGGCAGCTATACTTTCAGGCGACACATCTTCCAAGTCTACTAACGAGATCCTGCTATTGGACGTGGCGCCATTGTCTCTCGGTATCGAGACAGCCGGTGGTGTCATGACTGCGCTCATCAAGCGCAACACTACCATTCCCACCAAGAAATCCGAAGTCTTCTCCACATTCTCAGATAACCAACCAGGTGTGCTCATCCAAGTCTTCGAAGGTGAGCGTACCCGAACCAAGGACAACAACCTAATGGGCAAGTTCGAGCTGTCTGGTATTCCACCTGCGCCTCGCGGTGTGCCACAGATCGAGGTCACCTTTGATCTTGATGCCAACGGTATAATGAACGTCTCTGCACTCGAGAAGGGTACTGGCAAAACCAACAAGATCGTCATCACCAACGACAAGGGCCGTCTGTCAAAGGAAGAGATTGAGCGTATGTTGTCTGAGGCAGAGAAATACAAGGCTGAGGATGAGGCCGAATCTTCTCGTATCTCCGCCAAGAATGCACTTGAGTCTTACGCTTACTCACTGCGCAACACCATCGGCGACCCCAAGGTTGACGAGAAGCTCGATGCTTCCGAGAAAGAGACACTCAAGACCGAGATCGACAAGACCGTCAACTGGCTGGATGACAACCAGACCGCTACGGTAGAAGAATACGAGGCCCAGCAAAAGCAGCTTGAAGGTGTCGCGAATCCCATCATGGTCAAGATGTACGGCGCTGGTGGCGAGGGTGGCATGCCAGGCGGTATGGGCGGTATGCCAGGTGGAGGAATGCCTGGCGGTGGCTTCCCAGGTGCCGGTGGTCCTGGCGGTGCACCTGGTGGTCATGATGATGGACCGTAAGTTCTTACCTTTCGATGATCATCAAGGTAGATCATGTACTAATTATCCCCTATAGAACTGTTGAAGAGGTCGACTAGATCAATGACGCCTGATGATATATTTTCAATCGCGCCACTTGGCGCTCTCCAGTCATAGATGTGCCATGCGCCAAAGCACTGCCTTCAGCAGCTCTATGAAGAGCAAGTATTGCTATGGCCATGTATACGGCAAAGGGAGAAAAGCTGGTGCTTTCGGCGTGTAATTAGAAAGGCGTGCTCTCATGTTAGCGAGGTTGCAAATGAAATACAAAATATTCCAAATCATCCACTATTGTTCCCTCCCGAAATCCAAAATGCCGAGTGATTTGTTTACTTCGCTGTCTTGACACCGTACGATGCGCACTAATATCCTTCGCTTCACAAAGGTTACCCTTGCTTACATGCAGTACCTCCCTACACTAAATTCTGCTCACTCTTGAAAAAGGGTTAAACCCCAGGTTCTTAGGTAGTATGAACCTACACGAGGTTGTACATCATCTGTTCTACAAGGATATACAGCTTTTTCTTTGATTTCGGGGGGTTATTATGGGTAGTGCGTGAGAGGAGAGGGGGGAGGGTGGAGATGCGGGGAGGAAGAGATGGGGCATGGGGATAGACGAGGGTAGGGAAGGTTCCATTGAGGGTAATGCAAAGCGCCCAAATCTTCCATCTACTTTATTAACCCACAGCGCTGATTACAATACAATGCTTCCGCTTTCTATCATATCCGTGCCCCAAAGGTATCATTCATTCCCCAGAGCCACCTTTCGTGGACCCTTCGCTTCAAGTCGTGGATATCATGAATCAATAATCATATGTATGCCTCCTAGCCTCTTCGGGCGAGTATTTCCCTTTTCCCGATTCCTTTTTTCTCGAATATGTAAAACTCACAACGTTCAGCCTACGCGTCTCCTCTTCCCCGGACTGCCCATCACTTCATCCCCTCCCGCAGCGCCATCATCCGCCGTGTTGGCAGGGCTCGTTGCCTCACTGCTGCCCGCTTCCGTGACCCTGCCTGGTTCTGCGCTGGCGGTACTAAACATGTTCTCACCAGTATCGGCCACATTCTCAGCAGGGGGTACGTCGATATTGAAGTCATAATCTGAGATGTCGCCATTGTTATTAGCCCAGTCAAAGTCCCCATTGACATTGTTCTCGCTGTTAAAGTAGTCGGTGGTATTAAAGATGTCGTCAAAGGCTAGCTCCTGGGATGGATTGTTGTAGTTTTGGTCCGTGACTCCCGGTATCGAACCAGTCGGACTCAAGGGGACCACATTGCCCTTCAGGTTCTCCATACGTACGGATTGCTCCCGCAGTTGTTGCTCGATCTGGCTGATACGGTCCCTTTCCAAATCAAGCTGTTCGATACTTGAGCCGGCATGATTGCCACTTGGATTATAGGACGTCAAGCTGTTGCTTCCGTTGTTTGCGCCACTCTGAGGGCTACTAGCCAGCTCATTGGACATCATGTGCAGCATGTCATCCCGTTGGCGTGGCGTCAGATTGTTACTATTTTGCAGATGGGAGAAAGCCTCGGGAAATTCCATCCACGTGTTGGGTGAGTCGTTCTGAGAGCGCGCGTTTGCGTTGTGCGAGTTAATCACTGACATTATATCTGCTTCTGGCATTTGCTGTCCAGTGTCTTGGTTTGGCTTGATTTGAGGTGACTGGGAGGATCGGTTGGAAGCAGTACCGCGGTCAGAGAGTTCTCGGATTGCTGGAGAATTTATGTTGGAATGAGGTTTGGCAGGAAAGTCATAGCTATCTGAAGTCCCCTTGCCATACAATTGATCGTAGTGCTTAGGACTATCAGTGGACGTGACTGGCGAGTTCGCACTGCCATCTTTAAGAAGTAAAGGCTGTCTTCGAAATGGTTGCTGCTGACTTCGGCCATCGCTCAAATTTTGGGTATTATCATCGCTAACCTCGACAACGTTGCCCTGGCCTTGCTTATTTGGCAGACCGTTGAAGAGATTCCTCATATCCATTGTCGTTCCTTGATCAAGATTCTTGTTGTAGATTGTCGCGAGAAATGTCAAGATAGCGTTAATGGAATTATCGTGCTGTTCATGCATGTGGTGGAAAGCCTTTGCTTGATGATAAAGTTGATCATGCCTTATTTGTGTCATGTTCAGCAACTTGGTAATTTTGACCTGGTTGGCCCTGATATCTGCAAGCTCTTGCTGGATTGCCGCGAATTGGTCAGGTGGAAGACTGTTCCCAGAATTGCCTAGCATGAGAGGCTGTCGGCCATTGCCCATGCCTGTGCCATTCTCAATCGGCCCATAGTTTGGTGGCATCGAGCTATCTCGATTGAAAGTGTCTTCAACTTCTTCATCCGCATCCTCTTGCTTTGCTCTTGAACCCACCTTCCCTGAGCCTTTCGCTGGAGCATTCTTTGGCTTTTGGATCAGCCATAACAAGTTTGGGCGGTCTCTCTGGAAGTAAGAATTGGCGTACTCGCTAGGGCTCTTGTTTGCTCTCTTGCCAGCATTCATGGACGTATCGGTAAGAGCCACCTGTTTATGAAATCCATACATGTTCAGTTGCCGCACAAAGGAGGCGTAGTTGTTGTGTTTGAACAACTCCGGTATCAGTGTCCTTGCAAATTCATCCTCATCGATGACGATGAATGAGTCTCCCTTTGTGGACCATCGGATCAAATTTTCCTTGGCTGGGTCATTAAGAAAACTAAAAGGGTCAGCTTCACTTTCTATTACGTGGCCGTGTTGCCTCACCTGCTGAGCTTCTGCACGAACGGCGGTATCTGTTTCCTTTTTGCTTCTGCGTCTCTTTTCGCCCGCAGAGCTTGTCGATCCAACTCATCTTCTTGCCTGGGGTAGCCTTGTGGGTTTGCATAACCGGCCCCTGGTGGATATTCGCCCAATGTATTGTTGTTATTATACTTCACCATATTCAAGTGACCATCAGTGTTGAATGACATAGCTTTGCTGGCTGCTGGAGAAGAGGTGATTTGTTCTTTGTAATACTGATTACCTTGGTCCCGATAATCATTCAACAAGGCTGTGGATTCGAGGTTTTGTGGCATGTGGCTGAGTAGGTCGGCTTGCGTGGGGTACTGATATTGATCCCGCGCTGGGTAGCCCTGGCCGTTAGACACACTTGGAGAGCCGGGAAGGCCATTGGATTGCGACTGGTGGGGAACAAGCTGAGCTCTCGCGGCGCGAAGGGAGGACATCTTTGGAGACTGGCTATTGCGTGCCCCCGTCGTTTGTACTTCTGGCTGTTGCGCAAAGGCCCCAGATGCTGAACGTTTCAGTGAAGCTCGTTGCTCTTGCATTGATGTGTGCACCCTGGTCGTAGTGTATGCGTCACTACCCTTTCAGGAGAACCCGGGTTCTCCGAGTTCCCCAATGAGATCAGGCTGATCTAAATCCAAGTCTTCAAGCACTTTCTTTCGAAGCGAGACTCGCTAGTAGGCGAGAGGTCGAGCTTACTGCAAACGCAAAGCAGGGTTTGGGTGATGGTACGATGCCGTAGAAGGGTAACGAAGTCTTATGAAGGTTTGTAGGGCGGTAGCCTGATCAGGCAATGTTTTCGTCACAATGCGGCGTTTTTGCGTCTCTTTCAGGTACAAATATCAAATTCATGCGATGTGTACCAATGGACCTGATTGCTTCATTGTCCAAAGTGGCCTTGCTTGTAAAGAGATTAAAGGAACTGCTCGGGGATAGCTCGGGGAACAGATGAAAGTGGAATGAGAACAGTGTGCTTTGGCGTCAATTTATCAGGTGCATATGAGGGCGAGAAGATGAAAGTATGAACAAGAAGCAGAAGAGATAGTTGCCTGGGTATAAAAAAAAGGGTTGACGCGAGGTAACTGCAAATTACTATCACACAAATCTGGAGGCACCAGAGGAACGGCATATCAGTCAGCCCTATGACATGATGCTGCTGTTTCATCATTGGTCGCCTAGTCGAGAGCCTTAAGCGCCAGCCGCAACTAAGGTCAATTAGGTATAGTAAGTAAAGGAAAGTAAATATTGAATCTCTACACGGGAGGTGTGCGTAAGTAGATAGCAGATACTGAATACTTAGATATGTCACTCATCAACAATTGCATTGACAAATTCCATCGTGCTTCGGTATATTTTATGTCTTTTCTCCCGCTCTCCTATCTGGTAATCGGCCTCGGTTCCTATCCCTATCCCAAGCACTACTACCACCCATTCTAGCCGATTTCTTCGCCCTCTGCTCCTCCCGAATGTCCTTCGCCTTCTCCCTAGGATCAATTACGACCAGCTCCTCTTCATTCTTTCTCTTCCAATTGAGATCCTTGCCTAGCCTATCCTTCTCAAAGCTCAGGGCATGAGATAACCATCCTCGATCATCATCATTCTGCCCAATGGTCTTGTTTGCTAGGTCATTGTCCCATGACTGACATGACTGGCAATTCGCAATAAAGTGAAGATCGCATAGGTTTGCTTCTTCGTCACCTTCATTGTTAGCTTCTTCTTTATTGTGGGCAATCATCCCATCTTGCTCATTAGCCATGCGTGTCTTGGCTGGTTCAACCTCCGGAGGTGCTTGTTCCAGCTTTACACGAAATGCATTTAATATATCGAGTGTCTGCTTTTCTGCAGGTGCATCACCGTTATGCTTGCGCTTACGCCCACGGATGGAGTGTTCCGGAATCATCTGTTCCAGGGCTGACTTCTTCCTAGTATCTGCAGCTGGTGCCATCTGCACGTTGCGCTTCATAGAAGCCTTCAAATCAGCAATCTGGGCATTTGTCTTGTCCAATAAACTAGAGACTTTGCCCACTTGCGCCGGCTCTGGAGTGCTAGAGGGTGACCTTGACGGCTCTTCATCCTGGGGCAGCGGAAGCTGCATTTCCTTTTGGGCCTCCATAATAAGGGGCGGAGACTTTGACCGGGACAACCTTCGCCGTATGCTCTTTTCCACTTCCCGCTCGGCGGGCTTTTTCGAGGCCCCATTGGCGATTTTCTTTGGTCCAGCATCACTACTGGCGCTAACAAGCTTCGTATTGAACTTTTCCTTCTTTAGCATCGGCTCTTCGATACCATCTTCGCCTTCCTCATCCCCGAAACTGAGCAACCCCTTCCCACCCTTCTTCTTCCCCTTCTTAATAATCTCCTGCTTCTTCCCTACCTCTACTATCGCCTTCACCTCTCTCATTATCATATCCTCAAAAGGGTTCACCAAGATCTCCGCCCCAGTGACCTTCGTAGGATACATCGGTCTCTCACTCGTTCCTCCTGTCTCGAGCTCCGCCTCGCCCATCTTCATCAAATTATAAATCGTGTCTCCAACCACCCTTCCAAACAGTGTATTGTTCCCTTCTAACTCCCTCGTCTCCCCCAATGTAAGGAAGAACTGGCTTCCATTACTCCCCTTCTTCCCCTCGTTTGCCATCCCCAACAAACCCCTCCTGTTGTATTTGAGTCTACTGTGGAACTCATCTTCAAAGGGCGCCCCTCCAGGATACACAGATTCGCCCCCATCGCCAGTATTTGTAGGATCACCGCCCTGTATAATGAAACCAGGCACAAGACGGTGGAATATCGTACCGTTGTAGTAACCATCGAGGCAGTGTTGGAGAAAGTTGCGGCTAGTGAGGGGGGTCTGCTTTGCGAAGAGCTCGAGCAAGAGGTCGCCAGAAGTAGTTGTCAGGAGGACTTTGGCGGTGGGGGGAGGCTCGAGGTTGTAGACGGTGGACATCCTCACAAAGACGACGAAAATGTGAGAATTTGTTGTTGAAGTTTGGAAGCACTCCCCTGGGCAGATTGGAAACGCGAAAAAGGTAAAGGTCTAGGTGATAATTTAAGCAATGCAGCTTTGCTAGATTTTAACAGGGAGCATCATGTCGCCGAACATTAAAAGCAAAATGAAGTCAATGCCATAGACTATCACGTCGGTCCAGGAATTATAGACTTTTCGGTCACCGTACGTAGGAACAGGACTCGGCTATTTTCTACGGTGACCATTATACCTATAAGTCCCTCGTAGCATGCTATTATTCGAGAGGGCGCGTATCAGCCTTTTCAAGCTTCTCCATTATCATCGTCGACGAGTCTGACATTATTACCAATGAAGCAGTAAGATCAATGATAGCCAATGCTTCAGCGCCCAACATAGTAAGTTTTGCAAGAGCAGATATCCAGCACCCTCGCAACACTTAACATGGTATTCAGCATTGAGACGAAGTGGGGATGGCCTGAGGAAGATCAGATGATGTTGTAGTGCCTTGCACCACAGCAGTAGGGTGCTCAAGGGGTACTAGAAGATTCAAATTCAATTCTACCTTTCCCGCCGATGGCTGTCTTCCTGGCCATTACGACGAAAATGCCAATCCTGAGCCTTGACGACCATATTTGTCGTACAGAAGAAGTCTGGGGAACACTGATGGGTCGGTGAATATTTTGCAAAAAGTCTGCCGAGATATCAAGTTTTCCAGCCTCTTCTCCGCGACTTTTCGATCAGCAATCTATCTCTACTACAGAAACGTATATTCCAGTAGTAGAGGCCAGGATGAACGCTAATAGAGTAGCCTACACATGTATCCTACTCCGCGAGCGACTCCAAGTAAGAGCCTTCCAGTCTCGAGCCAATTCAGAGCCCGAATATGAAGAAGTTACCGAGGATACTAGCTGGATCTTTTGGCTCCCACCCTTGACTCATGAGATCTTGTCCTACTGTCTCGATTGAAAGTAAGGATCTTTTTCTAAGGAAGCAAATTTTCCGTTCCTCGTTGATATTTCTTTTTCAAGATTGGCAAGGAAGGCTGTTCCTCCTGTACCTCTATGCCCAATTTTCTTGCTAAATAACCTGGCCATTGTTTCGCGTGGTATCCATCCAAGTCCATACTCTGCAACCTCTGCAACTTAGCCAACCTCCGAACAAAATCCAAATCCTTCCCTGCTGCACCACTGCATTTAAAACTCCAATATATGTAAATATGTCGCAGTTCCGCAGCATCTCGCGCCAATTCATCGAGCAGCTTGTACCATAAGTGACCCACGCTAGCACTGTCCCGGGAGGAAAAGTCCCCGCCATAGTTGACGGCGCCAACGAAGATGCGAATTCTTCTTAGATGCCTGACGTTAACTCGACCGATCAGCGCGAGCCAGCGAATGATCAGTTCCGGCTCGTCGACCACGATTTCGTTTTTCGAATAGAAGATCGGAGACGCTTCGGTGTGAATCTGCTTGCACGTTCGCAGCACAGATAGGGTAATCGGCTGTCTTGCCCAAGGTCGATATTCTGGTGTGACATGCGATTTACAGACAAGGAGATACTCGTATATGCGAAGGCGTCCCTCTGGCGGCAAAGATAAGAAATCGCTTCTTGATTCGTGTGGAGACATGTATTATGCTCTGTGGGAATTAGGTACTTCGTCAAGAGTGATGAGGACAGACACGGTACCGTAACAGCTCACCCATCCGATGGTGATTCGTGCTATCATTCACTGTGTTGGCAGATATGAGAGGATGTAGGATTGATTTTTCAGCCAAATAAGATACTTTACTTGGGAAGAAACTGCTTTCTCAAATACCTTAGCCTGCGAAGCCTGCGCCAAGACCATTTGCTAAAGCCATGTGTTCGGGGTGCTCTTAAACCTCAGCCAACGCTAAATGTTATTATAAACATAACCATTAGCTTATCTTCCTTTGGTAGACCTCCCTTACCTTCTGTTTAATTCTGATCGAATATCAAAGACTGAAAGTACTCTACCCATGTATACATGGAGATACTAGCTGTATTATCATATGCGCTAGACTCCACATTGGCTGAGATAAGGAAGCATTCCGTTCGTACAGCAAGTATGTTGTCAGGAGATGCACCGTCCCCATTGACCCCTCAATCAGTATTGATACCGGCAGGACAGGATGTACTCGTTAAAAACGATGAGGCTCGTGATTGGATACTTAGCGGTACAATCGGATCAATCCGCGTCGTCTCCGAGATGGTCATACAGTCGGCCCGTCACCGATTCTTGCACAACCCTTTCAACAATTCCCTTCGTATACCATCAGCGACCCTCTCGTCTTCCTTAAAACATGGTCATCAAGACTCTCATGTTGAGAGCACCACGAGAATCAAAATCGACGCATTAGCTGGAGAAACAAGATCATCATTTGTCCAAAATCTTGTCACGGCGTCTAGGTATTGGATAAGCTGTGCCAACAGGCTCAGGATCATAGTTGCTGTTTCTGTCCTTTTCTCTACTGGGACTGCAGCCGTTGCTTCCCTTCATAGCCAAGATCGCGTTCCCTATCGAAACCAATACGATATATCCTTCAATGGCTGACCGATCATTAATCACACTCCAAACCGAGATCACCGAGGGATTTCTTGAAGGATTGACATCTCCATATGAGCTATATGTTGCTGACTCGACGATGTCTGGAGCTGGCTTTGGACTATTTGTTGGCCAAGAGGTTCCTGCTGGGAAGGAGATATTCCGTGCAGCAGTGCCAGCTGTTTCGGCTGTGTGAGCACTCCGCTTCCTAAGCAATTACGCACGCTCATTACTATTGGTAGCGAATCGACAGCAAGCACGTGCGACAATTGTTTCGCCTGGGTAGGCTTGAGCGACCCATTCAGAACACCTGTCAAACTACTGAGTTGCGTTGCTTGCAAGGCTACGAAATATTGCTCGAAGGCGAGTCCGTCTCTTTTGTGAAAGTGGAAGAGTCTGGGCTCAGTGATCGCTAGATGTGCCAACGAACAGCATGGCGAAGATATCATAAAGAGGAGTGCAAGATGTAAGCATTTCCAATTTCCCTATCAACTATGACCTCTATCGGTAGTTGAGCCACTCAGCCTTATTTTTTAGAAAAGGCTGTTGACTATCTTTGTCGTGGCAGCTACTGTGAAATTAATACTCGCTCCATGAAAGCCCATGAACTAAATTCCACTACTCGCATGCTTATTCGCCTTATGGTACTACATCAACATGGACAACTTCCGGACAACCAATGGCAGGCGATCCTGGCGCTTGAATCTCACAAGACGTCAATCGAACAATCTGAGGATTTGGACTGGGCAGCGATCAACGCAGATATCAGGCTTGTAAAAGAGGTGACAAAGATTGATCTCCCGGAGACTGATCTGGCAGACTTGTACTGGCGTGTACGCACAGTTTTTTTTTCTCATTTCCTATATAAATAGTTGCCAAACGCTCTAATGTACCAACAGATCAAGATCAATGAGCACAGCATGGATTCCCCCATGCAGCCGATGTTAGGAAGCTGCGTGGTCCCTGGAGCAGCACTGATCAACCACTCCTGCTACCCGAACGCCCATCACCTCTCGGAAGGACCTGAGCTAGTCGTCAGGTCTTGCCAGAAAATCGCAAAAAACGAAGAAATCAAGATTGCTTATATTGACCATACTAAGTCTTTCAAGGAGCGGCAGGAGGAATTATTCACGGCTTATGCTTTCATTTGCCAATGCTGCAGATGCTCGGAGGGATTCGAAGAGCATGGGGAAATATTGACTGGCGACCCCACTACCGACGCACCCATCCATCTCGCAAGGTCTGAGCTAGACGATTTATTACATGGATTGAGGAGTGACGACCAGGTGTTGGGTGGTGTCGAGGCAAGAATTCGAGAAATTTGCCGCAATGAAGGTTCAGGAAAGCCTTGGCCAATCAATACTGCTCCAATCCCAAATATATACGTCGTACTTGTTCAAAGATTCGAAGAGGAGCAGCAATGGAAGGAAGCGCTTTATCATTGGTTAAGGATCGTATACGTTATCGATCCTTTGCGGTATACTGATCGCTTTAACCCACATCGCGTGGAGCATCTGATGTTACTCGCACAATTAGAAGCGTAAGTACCTTCCACACTCCCTGTTCTACTTGGACTTCCACCATTTTTGAATGCTGGGAAGAGTCTACTAACTTTCGCTTTCCTCAAAGCCGAATCGAGACCGTGAGTGAAACAGATGTCGCCGTCAAAGCGACCTTTCAGGGCATTTCCAGCAAATTCTCCGTGGTACTGTACAATCGGACAAACAATAATACCATCTCCATCTCAGCAACTGACTCCCATACAGGCCCTATACAGCCACTTTTTCCGACTTCGAGAAGACGCTGCCGCTACCCTCGGCACTAATCACCTGATATACAGAGTCGCAGCCAACTACGTCAATGTTCGGGATGCGCAGATGATGGCTTCGTTGAAGGTCACGCCCAGCGAGTGGGAGAAGATGAAGGGTCCAAAATTGGAAGAGTGTGAACGTGCATTGTTGAAGTGGGCTGGTATTGATTTGGGTATGAAGGTCATAGAGTAGTCCTTTGGATAGAACATAATTTCTCAACGAGCCTCATCCAGTCAAAGTAGTCGCCACAGTAGGAGTAGAGATTAGTGTTTCCACATACCGCATATCATATACGTCAATTTCATACTGGGATGCAAACACAGTTTCAAACATAGGTAGAATGAAAAGCCATAACCCATAGCCATACAGGCAGACACGTTATCAAGAAACAATACACATACCACTTCCTTACCTATAGCACCCAATCACTCCAATCCTTCCCCACCCCTTCCCCCATCCCCATCCCCCACTTCCCCCCAAACCCACCTCCACACCCCCCCTGCCCCTCATCCCCCATCCCATAAACCAAACTCCTCTCCCCACCCCTAATACCTCCTACACACCTCTTCACCCCACTCCCAGGCTATCCCCTCCAGTAAGATATATAATACCTTCATAACCCATTAGCTACCTGCATTCAATCATGAGCTGGTAAATTCGAGGAGTAAGTGAGGTAGTGCGTTTGACAGGGAATGTTTTTTTATATGAGGGGTGTCATTTGATTACGATTGGGAACTGGGAATTGGATAGGGAAGAGGGGGGGGGTTATGGTGTTCGAGGAAGTAGATAGTGACGGAGAATTGCGTAGTGCTCGGAAGTTGTAATCGTTGTTGTAAGGGAAAGGAATATCTAGAGGTGTACGTAACAGTCTTCCATGTTTACCCTGAGAGTGCAATAGTGTCTTGGATGTCATAGAGAGAGAGAAGGGAAGATGCTCTCGTATGACATCCGTGTAGCAAAGTGGTCTTGTCCATGCTTTGTTTCCTGTGGTTCGCTACCATTTTACCTGTCGCTGGCCCAGACATTGAATCCCGTTTTCTTAACTGTGTCCTTGGTGCATAACTTCTCGTTGACTTGAGCGTCGGAGATTGAAGTGGGTCAATACTTGGCGAGAATGCTGAATAAAACACACAGGAAGCAAACAAATGATGATTTCTATAAGAAAATATCTCAATATGAAGAAGCACATGATCCCTGGGGCGAAGTCCAAAGGATTTGTGTGGAGGGGCATTATCTTCCGTCGGATAATGAGCGCGCAGGAGACTCGGGAGTCGGGACCTAATATAATGTACGAATACAAAGACTTCCATCTCCAGATGTTCTCTTTTCGCGAGCAATCAAGCTGCCATTAAAACGGTATGCTTACAACCGCAAGGATCTATTCGCAGTGCACGGAACGTCACCCCAGATGAGTTCTCGATGACCGAGTCGAATGACATCCATCACCACTTATGAATGGCCGGCTGCTACCCGAATGTAGGCAGTTTACATCATCAACGAGTGCTCCCACGCAAAATCATTCCGTCCGAGCTTTCGTAACTTCATCTCGACTGGCACGATAGAATGTCTACATCAGCCTTTGCCAGACTGTCTCCGCCACACCAAAAGCTATTCCGACAAAGATCTTGATTCTTCTAGCTGGATACTGAGCTTCCTTCACTCCTATTGAAGTCTGATTGAATTTCCTGTCGACCCGACAATCGCTAAGAAGTGCAATCTAATAGCCAAAGACATAGTATGGGAGTAATAAATTGCCTTTCGCGAGAGAACGCGTATCGAGATAACGAGCTTTTATGTGAATAAACGCTACGAATATGTCGAGTTGCGCCTCAATGAACTGGATGTTTTACCTCGACTTACTGGGTGAGGCTTTACCTGCTTTACCGTCCAGCGCACCTACAAGACTTCTTTCACACAGTTCTTCTCCCTCTTCGGAACAGTGTCCGTTTTCATGGGCGATTATCTTGACAGCTATGCAAGTTCTCGTGACTATTCTTAGAATTCCAGAAACCGTGGCGACGATCTCCTTTCATTTTTCCGTGGTAGTACTGAAAGCGTTTGTCTTTGCTTTGGCTCTGTTTTCGTAAGTCTTCAGCGTCATAGTCTCTTGAACTCTATGGAATTTCTCAACCCGACCTCGGCGAATGTGCCGAATTACGCAATCAGCCTCTTGGATGGCAAGGGTCATGTATCAAACGTTTAGCATCATCATCAAGGCCTCAATCTCTCCGCAACACACCCTAGATCTGCAACAAGGTAGACTTGGAGCCTTGAAATGCCGCCTTTATGCTCAAGACCCGAAACAAGTTCTGATGCTGCACCAGATTTGAGCAGCAGACAAACGCGAATGATTCGACCTCTGTCTAAGGCGCTGGTCTAGAATTTTTGATTGGGGGACTTCCGGTACATACACTCGTGCACCAGGTCTCAGAACGGTGACAATCGCTCGATCATGTCCAGGGCATGATCACCTCGCAAACACTTTTACATTGTTGGGATGGAGGTGTATATATTTCTCGGGACACGCCACTGAGACCATTATAGAAAGAAGGGTTGCCCATTGGAATCTTGAGAAGGGCGTACATGGGGACAACTAATTACACGCATAAGCATCAAGTCTTCACAGCGACTTGCCGAAGTCTTGTAAATTAAGGTTCGCGTGCTCACTTCTTGTGGAGATGAGGCGTGGAGTAGGATAGCTTTTGGAGGCTTGTATAAGCTCTCTCTGACTATCATACTATCTCGGATCCTACTCCCGGTCATACATTGCCATGACCATGCAATCCTACCGCGTACAGTTCCTTATGTTGAATTCTCAAGTAACTTTGGCGTGTTCTGAGTATCGCTTCGAGTTGGATCTGGAAGAGTGTACATCGAGTAGAGCACCATCGTTGCGGCGAATCCAACCGGCACTCGCCAAGTCAACTTCCAAGGTTCGACGTCGATGGCAGAGCTGGAGACCATCACGCTTGCTTCGTCACGTTTGTTTCCGAACTCCCAATACTTGGTCTTCTAATATTAAAGTATTAGCTCGGCGCTGCATGACTGAGGTTCCATGTTTTACCAGCTCGTCTTGAAGCCAACAGCCCGCATGTGAGTCTTTCTTGAGCAGGAGACGATCGAAGTCTCCAGCGCTAAGTCCAAGGCGTTTAAGTTGACCGCTGATGTCTGCGTAGAGAATGTATACCCATTCTGTGAGCTCGGTTTGAGTGGTCATGGTATTCGATGTCAGAATTTTCAATAATTGAAGGAATGTGGAAAGCTGAGCTTGGTGTTTGTAGAAGTTTGAAGATAAAGTAGCAAACATGAAATTAGCGCTACATCAATGACGGAAGCTGTTGTAATTTTCGGGTGTGTAAGAGGAAACAAACTGGTTCATTATGTACACTCATGCTCGACCCACCGACCGAATACTCCACGATTTGTATCCATTCATGTTTTCAACACGCTCAGGCCAGATTTCTCGCTTCGGCTCTCACAACCGTTCAACAAAGGCAAAATACAGTCCATAATCGTCACTCGACCACGTTTATCAGCACAAGGGCCAGGAAAATTAGACGTTGAATGGTGAACATCTATACGTCCAATGCCTTAGCAGAAGTCCACAAAGCAAACTTAAAATCACCACCAACCTTTCTGACCATCTTTGTAACTCCATTCCAACTTCCACGTCTCCGCCTCAAAAGTACCCGGCATCACAGCGACAAACATTGCATCTGACCTGTCCGCAGAAAGGGTGAATTTCGATTCCTACGCCGAAGTTCTAGTGATACACTTTGGTATGCAAGGGTTTGGGAAATGGTTACCAGCTCTTTGAGCAGCCAGGATCCAGTGATGGAAGTCTTGCTGAGATACAATCCATCGAAAAGGTTATGATTGACGCCATGACGACGGAGCTGGGCGCTGATGTCTGCGTAGAAAAAAATTCTCCATTCTGCGAGCGTCGCCATGTTGGATCGTGTCGG
Source organism: Usnea hakonensis (assembly GCA_013423325.1). NCBI lineage: Eukaryota > Fungi > Ascomycota > Lecanoromycetes > Lecanorales > Parmeliaceae > Usnea > Usnea hakonensis. The sequence continues at coordinate 153,407 of BLJB01000004.1, read as the reverse complement.
CAAGCTGAAGACTTGACGAGGGCACGATGGTTGGGTACCATTTGTAGTCGAACAGTAACACGTGAGACCTGCTCAGGGAAGCCTGTCAAAGAAGTACATACTGTCAGAAAATGACGTCAAAGGAGATATTCGGTCGTACCTTCTTCATGGGCGCTGAAACGCCATTGTCCGCCACAGCATGCTTTTGCAACCAATGTCAGTATCCAAATTTATGACAGGGCGCCCTTGATAGCGCGGAAAGCTAGTACGAATCCGCTGATAAAGTTCCCCACGAAGGACTCTTTGCAAGACTTCGCACGCTCCAAATCCTCGATACCGGGCAACACTCGCATCAATGATTACCCAACATCTGATACAGCGAGTCAGAGTCCGAGCGTCTCCCAATATCGACGCTAGAACGCTATTAGGGAGTCAAAGGATGCCTCCTCCGCTGTCTCATTGACCGTGACATTGTAGTGACAGCCTATCTGGTAAGACCGAATTCAATGCACGGTATCACAGGCTTTCAAGTAACGGAGGCATCGGAGGATGCAGATGGTAGAACTTGGTCAGGTGTCCAAAGGATTTGGGCTCTCAAGTCACAATCTGCAACTGCTGCCTCTACCCAAATCAACGGCTCCTCCTCTTTCATTTCTCCCTCCTTATTACTTCAGCCAACCACCTCATCCCCCTCTCTACATCTCATCGCTCACCCCCTCACAAGACCCCACCAACACCAGCCTCCTCAATAGCTCCCTGCTCCCTCCCCTTCCCCTCCCCCTCTCCAAACCCCTCAAACTGAAACGGAAACGTTTGATACGTAGTCGCCCAATCTACATCACCCCCCATTCATCAGTCAATCAGCTCAACCATCCATGCATCCCCATCCATCAAACACAAGTCACAAAAACAGCAGAACACGGTAAGATAACAGCAAAACACAGCAAAACACATACGTCGTCGCACCTTCCTCACCAACCTAACTCCCACACAACCCGCAGAACCGGGTCCCGGCGGAATGACCTCCATGGTCATAGTTTCACGCGCCGTGGCGCTGTGTTGATGGTAGGTGTAGCTCTGGAAAGGAGGTGCGTTAATGGTTGAGGAAAAAGGAGAAAAAGGGGAAGGAGTGGAGAGAGGAAGGGAGGAAGGTACCAGCCAACTCCAAAGCCAAGCGCCATTCTCGGTGTCCTTCTTCAACAACGCTCCGCCATCAAAGTACGTGTCGTTAACAATGTGCAAAGCGTAGAGTTGGCCACTCAAGTTGGCCCAGTAGAGGTTTCGCCATGTGTCGAAGTTTGTTGTTTGGGGAGGCATGATTGGATGTTGATATGTGTGGTGTTGAATTAAACAAAAGGGGGGTTTGGGACAGAAGATTTAGGAAGTAGCGGAGGGGGGGAGATGTGTTGACACAAAACACTGCACTTTTCGGCATCCACGACAGGAAAATGTGTTGACAGAATTTCGCCATTCTCAAAAAGCGCCGAGATCATTTTTACAACCATGTAACGACCTCATGCACTTACTCGCCCTCGCTCAAACGTACATCTAATGCCACCAGCAATTCTGAACACTCCTAACTTTCTCGCATCCAAATACCTGCCTTGTCCAGCACCATCTACTTTTGGCACCTTACTCAGCCCATTTCCCCTCGTCCACTTCTCTCTGCAAATCTCGAGTCAGGGTATCGAAATCAAGATTCGGAGCGGGATCAAAGTGCGCGGGTCCAGGCCCATAATCTTGCACAAAAGGGGGGAGCGAGAAGGGAGTGCTCGAATAGGGTTGGTCAGCTGGGTGGGAATTTCATCAGCAAGTATTCACAAGATAAAGAGATAAAGAAAAAGGGGAGAGTGAGAGTTTGACTTACAGTAGGTTTGAAGGGCTAAGTGTGCTTGAAGGCCAATGGGATCTATCTTCGTCTGAGCAATGAACATTCCTACTACTTCATCAGCGATCTTTTTCATTTCAGGAAACATAGTGCGTAGAGGAGACCTACGTCCATTAGGATCCCTATGACGCTTGATAGTCCACAGCAGCTGCCATATCCCACCTGTCGGGGTTTGCGGGACCACAACCCGGACAGTTGCCAGATTCCGATCCGCGCGGAGTTCTTCGTATTTGTGGCGCTGTACATACAGCATTAGCATTCGCGTTGAAGTATGTCAAAAGAAAGGGTAAAGCACGGCGAACTTACTAGATCTCTTAAGATCAGCGCCCCAGTGGTGGTGTCTTTCTTGAGTAATAGTCCATCAAACAAATCCTGAGAGATGACAGAGAAGCGCCGAAGTTGGCCAGAAATATCAGCCCAGAGGGTGTTGACCCAATCTGCGCGAGACGCGTTCTTTGTTTTGGTTACGTACTTTGGGGTTGGCATCTGCGCAGATACGGCTTGGGTGGGGTTTGCCGAAGCTGAGTCCCCTTCCCTAGGGGGCGATGGAGGAGGAGTCTTGGGATGCTGTTCCATTTCAGGCATCGACGCAGCTGTTGGCTGGGTAATCGGTGCCGGAACTGGGTCTACATCCATGAGGGCTGAAAGAGGCGCCGTCTTGTTAACTTGCTCCATTTCCAGTGTTGGTCAAGATCAGGATGAAGAAAAATATCGAGGAAGATTTTGAGAATATAAATGAAAGTTTCAGAGCTGTTTTTTATAAGAATGAGGTTGTGTTAGCAAAAAAGTTTTGAGAGTGTTGAGGTGGAGACAGGGCACGAGTCGAATCATTGTTTACCTCGGAAGGTGGCGCAGCCGTGATGTGTTAAAGGGTTCGTGTTAGAAAATCTGGAAGTAACGACACAACAACAATCAGAGCAGTGGTTGGAAATAACCAGACCGGGTATCATTGATCTACTACTGCGTGCCTCCATGCTCCATCAAATCGACGCCTCCTCTAATCACACCCACCAATCCTCCAGTCTGCATAACTTCACTGCCTCCGCCACTCAACCTATACTCAACTTCCGCAAATCCTGAAAGCCATGCCACCCTCGTTTGTGGGGGCACTTCCAGTTTTGCTAGCTCATCCCCTAGTGCAGTCAGTATGTCTGCTAATGCAAGGCCTTTGTTCGCTTTGAGCATGTTGACGGTGTTCAGGCAGGAAGTCACGTCGGATGTCTCCATGAGGGTGTCGCGGATGAGTTGTATGTCAGCAGGGTGAGGAGCAGCAATGCAGTCGTAAATGGTGGTGTTCGTTATCGTCTCACGTTTGGGGTTCTTGGGTGGTGGTTGGCCTTTGATGTGTAATGGGGTGCCTGAATCTACGTGAGCGGCTGTTATGCACATAAAAGAACCTAGAATGAATGATTCCTAAATAAACTTACTGCTTGCATGGCATGCTTGGAGAACGTTCAAGGCTCTCCTCATGTCGCCTTTGCTCAGCCGCACCAGACTGTCGACTGCCTCCAACTGGATTTTCACGTCTTCCTTCTCGATCACGATATCGACGAGATGCCGAATATCTGCTTCTTTCAGGGGGCTGAATCTGAACCTCGTACATCTTGATAGCAATGCCGGCGACAACTTGTGGGTATAGTTGGCAATTATGCAAAATCGTGTATTGGCGGTGTACTTTTCCATGATCCTCCGCAGGGCCATTTGAGCAACTGAAGTCATAGCATCTGCCTCGTCCAGAACGATGAGCTTATAAGCCCCCAATGAAGGCGTGTCGCCGGCTTTGGGCGCTGCCGAGAAGATCTGCTTAGTACCTGAGTTTTCGGTCAGCTTGAGGTTGACTGCACTCCCAATGCTTGTCACAAACTTGCAAAGGTCCTAATTTGTTCCCGTACGACGTCTATGCCTCTATCATCACTTGCATTGAGTTCTAGCACCATCTGCCTCATGTTTCTGTTGCCGTAAATTCGCCGAGCTAAAGCCAGTATTGTCGACGTCTTGCCAGTACCTGGCGGGCCGTAGAGTAGGAGATGTGGTAATCGCTATACTGTCATCAGCCCGTGGCAGATTCGATGGGGTCAGAGGATGCAAACATTGGTGTCGACGAATTTGTTGATGGTGGCTAGAATATCTTGATGACCCGAGACATCGTCTAACGTGTCTGGTCTGTACTTTTCTACCCTGGAATGGTAAGCCCAGCAGTTTCTGAAGGAAGAGTCTGCAATCACCATGGTAGGCTGTCCTCGGCTTCTACAGGCAGATTTGCTGCGCTTCTCTTGCCCTTGGCATTGGTGTTTTCAGAGGTGAACATGACTGACTCCTTGGTCGGAGCATCATCCACGTCCATCTCATCTTCATAATCTGACATGTTTGCAAAAAGGATTGAAAATCTAATTATTAGTCGAATTTCTACACTGTTTCGAGGAACATGAAGTTGAGACGCGAGGCGCGTAAAGTGGAAAGTTTCTGGTCAGCCCTACAAATATCAGGCTTGGCATTTGGATTGCGACTGCCTTGGACTTTGAACTTCGTTCACAATCAGGATACAATATTGAAAATGCCTGTTAGTGTTACCCTTTCTGACGCTGGATTACAAGCTGCTAACTCAAAATTAGGCATATCACTCCATCTTTCTACAGGATCAAGATGTCCGAGTCATAGGTCAGTCAACCGTGCTCCCGTAAAGGCTGTCTCCTTACCTCAATGCCTACCCTGCTCCTACTGGCTGCTTAGTATTCTCTGACGCTATGCAGGTAACTTTGCTCTTCTCCCTCTACGAACTCGTACTCGTGGTCCAGCTTACGCTCTCCCACCCCTGGCCCACGGTACCTCCGAGCTCGAGATCGACCCAGACAGCGAATCATACGATTCTCTAGATGAAGTCATTTCCCTTTTCCGAGCAAATACATTTTTTCGAAATTTCGAGATCAAAGGGCCAGCAGACCGGTTACTCATCTATGGCATACTATTCCTGAGTGAGGGATTGGGGAAGATCAAGCCTACAATGGGAAAGAAGGAGGCGGAGAAGGTACGAGTATCAACACGGTGCCGACGAGGAGCCAGTGTACTCCCGGCTATGCCCTAGAAAAAGAGACAAAGTGGGATTGCGGTGCTGATGAGAGCCAATGATTCAGGCGTTGCTGAACGCAGCATTGGACCAATTTGCAATTCCGGGGGACGCTAGCTTTCCATTGAATCAGGCATTCGAGGCGCCGAGAGATCGACAAGATGCGGAGACTCTGCGCCAGTAAGTCTTGTTCAACACCTCCTAGCATAACAGAGTCTCATCACAACATCAAGGTATCTATCGCAGGTGAGACAAGAATTGGCAATGAGGTTACTAGCGCGTGTTTATGCAGATGGCAGCACACCCTCGAAAGTGAGTGTTCTTAGATCGTATTGGTGAATTGGGACAATCATTGATGATACGACAGTGGTGGCTAAGTTTCACAAAGCGCAAATTTATGGGCAAATCATTATAGCAGTTTAACATGAGTAGCAGCTGGCAATGCGGTCACAGTCACCTTTAAACCTTTTGATTCCAAACCCTCTTCCTCGTGGGTCTGTGTGGAATGAGCAAATATGACTGTATGATCAAAGTCAGCGGCTTGAAACTTGAGCATAGCTGAAAATTTGAGCCTGTGTACAGCAAAATCAATCAGCAACCAATTTCGCCTGCCTGCTTTGCCTCGTCTTGCCAAAGCGACAATTACATTGCTTATTCTCGCAGTTACTGAAGTAGTATTCCTCTCCACAAGGTCTGAAATTACCAGGTTGGCTCGACAAGCCCTCTTAAAGCCGTTGGAGGACGCCTTCTTGCATTGCAATAGATTGGAGGATGAGAAAAATTCAGACACGCCTCACGCTCGAAACGCGGTTTGCATTGTTAAGAAGGAGCCAGCTCTTGGCGAGTCTGATGCAAGGGGGCTTGCAAGGGGCTTGGAACCATTCGCCTGGCCCTACAGCCTGATGTGCATAAATCGGCTGGCAACCCAATACTAATTTCTCTTCCGCAAAAGTGAACCTGTTGTCTATCATGCCCACATCCAAGGAAAAGAAAGAAAATGGGAATCTTCTCACCATCATATCCCCTTCCACTGATAGGTTACGACTTCTACCTGTTGAAATACGATCAAATATATACAAATTTGTTTTGGAAGCCTTTACGGTACACGTTACAAGAAAATTGGGAGATGATCAATCCATTGCTTACAAGCGACTGTTATCGCCTCCGGGCAAGAAACATATCGCGTCTTGGCGAAAGCTGGGTATCAACAACCCAGTGTGGTCGGCTTCCACTCATCTTTCTTTACGTACAGGTCTCAAAGTCCCAGATCTCACATACGTTGATACTATTGACACCCCTTATAGCTCTGCAGTGGATTGTGGTCAATCGTATACCTACGCGAGGGTCGATGAGTGAAATCATTTACGAATTGACTGGAGATCTTCGATCTAAACACGCGGTTTCTCTTCAGATAAACTTGATCCATGACAAACAAAAACCCCGACAACATTGGAGGTCTCTTGCTAAGAACGAAACCATGCTAATTGACCATTTACGTAAAACCAAGGGACAGGTTGAGAAGATTCACAAGGATTTCGACTCCCTACTTCAAAATTTACAGGGCGTCGACTTCCATTTCTCTGCACTGGTCCAGGCATTCCAAAGCGTACTGGATGCCGTCTCCCAGTTGTCTACAGCGCAGCTCTTGGGCAAGCCAAACCCTACATTGAACAGTGACGTCAACATCTTGCGCGAAATCTCACGTATGGTCGCGGACGACAGCAGCGACTTTGACATCGAACTCGCAGCCCCCTTGCCCCCAGACTACTTTTCCTTGACATCCGCGTCTCGCTTCTACCGCCTCGACGCGCTCCCCATCCTAGCATCCCGCATCGTCTACGACTTTGGATCCCAACTGAGCGCACTGCACGATTTCCGAAAATGCCTCAGTCCTAACTCCCAACGCTACCTCAAGAACGTCAAAATTACCATGGTCGAAGGCTTCATGCCCCGGTGCAACGGAACCACCCCACTGATCTTAGAATCCCCCCTCAGCACATACATCAACACCACGCTACCTACCCTTCGCGTCCTAAACATCGACCTCTGGCCGCGGAACCCGACGCGCACGGACACGGAGAACAGATTTTGGGGTCAGCAGAGCGAGGCTCTTCTTCGCTCTTTGACGAATATGAAAGCGAAGGTCAGGTTGGAGATGAGATGGGTGGCGGACTGTGAGAGGTTTGAGAGGGAGTTTGTGAGGGATGGTGCTTGGGTGCGGGTGTGGGGAGAGGAGGGCGAGGAGTTGGAAAGTGGGAATGGGGAGATGTGTCATCGGTTTTATGAGACGCGAGGGGGTAGGTAGGTGGGGGTGGGATGGGATGGGGATGATGTAAGAAGGGCGTTGTGCTTGGGGGTTTCTTAGGTTTGGTGGGTTTTGGCAGTGTATTCGAGTCTTTGTTGAATGCTTCTTTAGATACAACTCATTGTCCCATTCTTGAACCTCCCTATCCGATGCAAAGACACTCGAGCCCTGTAATACCTACCACAGATGATGAAAGCAGCTCTAGACTTCCCTCCCCCTCAATCTCCAAGACCACAGCACGACTCCCACAGATCAGAAACGCTCCTACCTTAGCCATCTCAAAATATATCACAGCAACAACACAGCTAGTATCAAGCCAGATATCAGGTAAGTACGTGAAAAAGCTATGTAGAGTTCGTTATATCATAAAGACAGCACGCCAGAAAAAACACAAAGGCGACGATACATCACAAGTAAGTGCTCCGAGCTATACATGTAAAGACATGAGATGACCGTAGGGAAAGCGGGAATTGCAGTTATATATGATCCGGAGAAGAGTTTGTCAGAAAAGCGTGTTGGGTCAAGGGAGTTGGTTGGGGAGGGAGATGGGGTTTGAGGATGTGGGCTGTGCTTTGCGACGGGGTGTTGGAGGAGGGTCTGGTAGTGTTAGGTGGATATGAGTGGGTCTGTTTTGTATTGTGAGGGTTTAGATGGGCATTTTGTTCTCTAAAGAGGTTTCGTGCCACAGTCTTCGTTCTGTGTAGAAATTGTTTTGGGTATCCGAGGTTGGATTATACTCTGAATATACATTAAAAGATAAGGACGTCGCTTGCTATACTACCTAACACGATTTACAGAGGCTTTGATCCGTGGACTAGCATTCGCGGAAGCCTTGGTTTTGGAAGGCTTGATGCCATTTGAGCCCGCAATGGCCTTTTCTCCATTGGGGTTCTCTCCGTTTTGCGTGGGCTTGGCGTGAGCTTCTGCGTTCTTTTTCCCATTTACCGCCTTAGGATCGATGCCTTTCCTCCTCAGGCGATTTCTCCTTGCCTTTTCCATGTAGGTCTCATCCTCGGAGTCATTGAATCCACCAAAAGGTAGCTCCTCGTCTTGGATGTCATTTGAGATCGGTGTTCGGTCGACTGTGCTCAATGAAACGCTTTTCTGAGCACCATCTGCTGCTCCCTCCTTTGTGGACATGTTCCGCGATGGCCCTGTCTTCTTGAACTTGCTGACGAAGAAGCCGTCGACGTTGTAGGTGTGTGGGTAGAATCGCTTCGTCATCTTCATTTTCGGGTCAAATTGCTTGCCCATATAGCTCACAAAACCATCTACACCAAAGGTCAAGCCTGTTTCTACAAGCTTGACATTTGGTCGTTTCGTAAGAGCATATTGCACAACTTGTTCGTTCTCCTCTATGGAAACGCTACAGGTCGAGTAGATGACATAGCCTCCAGTCTTACTCGTATGGTCAACAGAGTCAATCGCACAGAGTAACAGCTGCTTCTGTAAGTGCGGTAGTTGCATGAAGTCTTTCTCTGTTTTGTTCGTCTTGACGCTGGGGTCTTTCGCGATAACGCCTGTACCCGAACAAGGGGCGTCGAGTAGTACGCGATCAAACCCGCCGATCACCTTTGGAAATTCTTTCGCGTCGTGATTGCAGACGATGGTATTCTTGACGCCGAGACGGTGAATATTGCCTATCAGAGCTTTGCTCCTGTCTTTGTTACTATCGTTGGCAAAAATGCTGCCAGTGTTCTTCATCAGAGCGGCGATATAAGTAGTCTTTCCACCAGGAGCTGCTGCCATATCTAGAATTCTTTCATGTTCTTGAGGCGCGAGAGCCATGACAGGGAGGAAGGATGAAGCGGCCATGATGATGTATTGGCCAGCAAGATACTCTGGCGTAGCTCCCAAGGGTGTTTGGCTTTCAAAGACCTGTAGCCCAACCTTCGACCACTTCCCCACTGGCTCAAGCGTCACACCTCTGTTGATGAGCGATTGCGCCAACTCTCGGCGATGAGTCCGGATGGTATTTGTGCGTATGACAACTGGCCGGGCAGATTCATTGGCTTCGAAGAACGCGAATGCTTCTCGAGGTGTGAAGAGGTTGAAAAGCTTTTCCGCGAGATAGGATGAGTACCCGTAGTAAAGACAGACATCTTTAATGAATTGGGCGGTATATTCAGCGCGGGATCGACCAGGCTCGGACAATTTTGAAAAGTCATCGAGGACGCGGATAGTGTCTGTGATCCTTGATCGCAATAACTGTAGGTCTGGTGCCAGTCTTGACGCTGGGCCAGCATCTTCATCCTCATCGTCTAAAACATTTGGTCGGTCTCCGTCGATGTTGGTTTGTAGAGCTGCTTCTTCGAGCTCAAGTTGTGCATCAGCTGCGTCTTCTTCTTGCTTTTCATCTAATCGTCTCGATAGCCCCGCGATGTTTGCGGCTGTAAGTTTCTCTTCAGCATCAGACTCGTCCTCATCCTCCGAAAATCTTGCTTTCTCTTGCTGCGGGTCTGAATCATATACCGACGATCCAGACCCCAGAAACTCATCCCCAAGACCTTCCCAGTCTTCCGACAAGCCTTCTTGCTCCCCATCAAGCAGACCTGCAATTTCTGCCTCCTTATCTCCTTTCGATAGATCTGTCACATAATCGTCGGGGCTGCCGTTCTCCTCACCTTCTTCCAAAAGATCAGCCGCATCACCGTCCGAGCTCTCTTCATCTTGCAGCGCACCAGACATGAGAGCATCGGCCATCCTCAATCCCTTTCTACCTTTGCCTCGCTTCTGCGCATTGCCGAAGCCATTGATGTAACCTCTACCGTTACCATGCTTTAGACTCGAATTTGCGCTGCGGTTGTATTTAGGTGTCGGGACGACTTTGATCTCTCCAGACGCTTTTCTCTTTTTCCCTCTAGCAGAGTCGTCAAATTCGCCGGCTTGACGTTTTTTTAGGGAGGAAAAGCGAGACTCATCCAGGGGTTGAGGCGGACCTTGCTTTTTCATGCGGCGACCTACTCCCATGACTGCGACTGTGTTCCCTCGTAAGATTAGACTTTGATAGCATCTCTCAAATCCAGAAAAGTTCGTGCGATAGGGCTATCACTTATCTTAGCGCCTTGGCATCTATCCTCACTCAAAATGATTATCTTGAGCGCTCTCCGATCTACTACCTGAACATGCAATCCGAGCATCACGAAACCCTCTACTCAATATTCAGCAAAAGCCATCCGCCCGACTACCTCCCAAACGGCAGAATGACCGAATTATCCTTCGCCAAAACATTTCTCTCCTCCCTTGACTCCCGCCCTCTCAAACTCCAACCAGATTACACCGCGAACCCCAAGACCGTCGAGCTCAATGGCCCATACACGCTGCCCAAGATGCCCACACCTTTCAAGCGGGCGACATCATCGGGTTTAGTAGATGAAGATGCGCAGAAGCCAAGTGTGATCACCGTCACGCTGAAGAGTTCGAGGAATCCGGCGCTCAGTCTAAGCCTGCCAAGCACAGATCTGGGGACTACGGTGCTTGACTTCAAGGAGAAGGTGGCCGCGGAGTTGAAGCTGGAAGGAACGGAGAAGATACGTGTACTGTACAATAAGAAGCCAGCAGGGGATGTGAAAACGCTGAAGGAGCTAATCGGAGACGAGCCTCTGCAGGCAGGTCAGGAAATAGAGCTGGGTATTATGGTCATGGGGTACAAGGAGCCCAATGTAGCAAAGACGGAGGATTCGACGATAAGGAATGCGAAAGGGGAGACGTCAGTTGCGCAAGGACCGAGTGGGGATGAGGTGCTAGGCGCCGAGGAGTTCTGGGTAGATCTCAAGGCATTCTTAGTGCAGAGGATACGGAACGAGGCAAAGGCTGAGGAGGTATTCGATAAATTCAGGGGAAGTTGGGAGAAGAGGTAGCCTGGGTGGTGCATCTCAGATTATGAGAACGGATATACGAGCACATCTGTACATGTTTCGGCGGACACCATACCTCATCGAAGGGCGCCGGCTAGCCTACCTTCATAGCGCGAGTGAGCGCGCTAGTTGACGACTTTGGGGGCTGTCAGGGGCACTTGTTATAATTCAGTCCACCCTTCCTCATCCCTCTACCCCTCTATCTTTTATACAACATAGTTCGCACAGATTTTGGAAAGGTTAGGTCGTTTGACTCTAGCTCTCAGGGCCATAGATTTGAAGGAGGGATGGCGTGGTGCGGTGGATACCATTGACACTCTCAAATCTTCGTCGTAGTGACTCGGCACAAAAGATGACAAGGGGCCGATTCGTATCGCGGAATGCTGCGTTGTTAGTTCTTCTCGATCAATCAGGAGATTTCAGTCACTGGTTCATTAAATGAATCGCCTGGGCCAAGCATTGGGCAATGGGCTTAGAGCACACGTAACGCGTCAAGCTTCCAGTGGTACACGTAATGAAACAGATGAATTGATCATGAGCATGGAATCTATGCACCGCAGTGCTTCTCCGCACTATTCCGGCAATCATGCCTCCAATTCCGGGACCGTAACTCGTCAACAATACCATCTAGCTCCCACCTAGCGCTTGCCTTTGCTGATGTCTTTCAAGATAGTTGCGTACTCGATTTCATCGTCCCGGTTGGCTTGTACTTCGGCTGCGATACCGTTGAGCGCGTTCTTGAGGGATTCCTTTGATGATGCGTATGTCATTCTTGGCTATTGTTTTCCAAGATTAGCTTTTTGTGAACGAGCACAATGTGAATGCAGTCTTACGAAGACCAATGTTCCCTCATCTGGGCTCCAAGAGATGAAGACAATCTTGTTCCTATGCCTTGATTAGCCCTTGTCTCCCCGCCATATGCTTCTTATCGACCAAGAAATCACTGCATACCTTGTTCCTTCACCGCCCTCCAACTCGTATTGGAAATCGTAGACAGCATATCTTGGTCCCTTTCCCACCTTCCCCTTATGCCCCGCTTTTGCATTCATGAGCTTACTCTGGAACGACTCCCAATCTGGATCAGAGCTCGAGTCCTCGACGACAATCTCTTTGTAGTCATCGGAGAGCTTGTAGATAATGTATTTGATCGATTTGCCGAGCTTGAGCTCATTGAATTTGGAGACGCAGTCGGGCGTAACAGAGACACTGGTAGAACCTGGCGTGTCAGCGTAACGAGTCGGACTGTTGGTACAGCTATGTTTCTTTCATGTATTTTGCAAGCTCTGGAAGAAATGCTGGTGGGAGCGGGGAGGCGTACCCGGATTTACTCTGTGAAAATGTTAGCACGTGCTTCTGTGTCGCTGGCGGAGGTTCCGATGGGGACGACTAGCTTACCATGATGGCGTAGATTCGAGAAGATGGGGAGAATGAGAGTGGAAAATATGATCAGGCAGCTATATATCCACCACGGTGTCCGCGTCAGCTCGAGTCAATTTTGTAGCCTGGCGCCCAGCACATGGACGTGTTAGTGGGGGAAGGGAATGGATGGAAAGACCAGGAGGGGTTCGCGTACCGCGTGATAACAGCTTGCAATATTATGTGCGGTATTTTGGTAGCTAGTTGTCGTGTTGAGTCTTGAGGAGAAATACAAAAATGATTCCTGCGGCTGCGGTAGTGGGGAGCAACAATGTCGTCGCTTGGCGGCTGGTGGGGCGAGTCCTTGCTAGTTAGCGTCCGTTTCAAGTTCGCTCCTACCATTGATCGAGAGATCTAGAGTGGATCCAAGATTAAAGATAAGGAAATATTATCTGTTCTGAATTTCTGCATTATAATCGAGACTATGGACGGTTTTTACAATTGTATCTTACAGAAAACCACCGCTTTTGCTATGCTATGGGGCAAGATGCGAAAGAATTTGAGTGGAGAGACCCAAGGGGCGTGAGAGAGCAACACTTGGCGAGAATGGAAATCATGTCCAGTACGCCGGCCACAGATGTCGAGAAAGAGAGCCAAAGATGGGAAGTCCGCTTAGAACATGCCTCCACCGCCCATGCCGCCCATCCCTCCCATGCCTCCACCCCCCATGCCACCGCCTGGTGGGCCCTTCTCTTCGGGCGCCTCCGTAATGGCGACCTCGGTCGTACCGAGCAGCGACGCGACTCCGCTAGCGTCAACGAGAGCGGTGCGGACGACCTTGAATGGGTCAACTATACCAGAGGCGATCATGTCAACGTATTCCCCCTTGGCGCTGTCGTAGCCCTTGTTAAAGTCTGATCCAAACTCGTCCATGAGCTTGCCGACAACGACGCTACCCTCGGTCCCAGCGTTCTCAACGATCGTTCGTGCTGGTCGAGTAATGGCGCTCTTGATGATACTGACACCCAACTGTTGATCAAAATTGCTAGGCTTGACGGAGCCTAATGAATTGGCGGCGGCCTTTAGGAGGGCAGTTCCCCCACCCGGTAGAATGCCTTCCTCCACGGCTGCACGTGTGGCGTTCAAAGCATCGACAACGCGGTCCTTCTTCTCTGAAACCTCGATTTCAGAGGCACCTCCAACTTTGATCACGGCCACACCTCCAGATAGCTTGGCCAAGCGCTCTTGTAGTTTTTCCTTTTCGTAGTCTGACGTTGAGGGATCATTTATGACGCCGCGAATCTGCTCGCATCGCTGCGCTATCGCATCTTTGCTACCTTCGCCATTCAGTATGATGGTGTCCTCTTTCGTAATCGTAATTGAGCCAGTTGATCCAAGATTTTCCGGCGTAGCTTTCTCCAATTTTAAGTCAAGCTCGTCCGTAAATACGGTAGCGTCAGTGAGAATGCCAAGATCGCCCAGGATAGATTTGCGGTTGTCACCAAAACCAGGAGCCTTGACTGCGGCAACCTGTAGCTGACCACGTAGCTTATTGAGGATACAGACTGCCAAAGCTTCTCCCTCGATATCCTCCGCGATGATGACAAGTGGGCGTCGCTGCTGTGTGGAGGCTTCAAGAGCAGGAATTATGTCCTGGACTGCAGATATCTTCTTCTCAGACAGGAGGATCAAAGGCTTCTCGAATTCAACCTTTTGGGACTTGGTATCGGTGATGAAGTACGCAGAGGTGAAGCCACGATCGAATCTCATACCCTCGGTGACCTCAAGCTCGTCCTCGATCGTCTTTCCCTCTTTGACGGTGATAACGCCTTCCTTGCCAACCTTCTCCATAGCATTTGAAATAAGCTTTCCGACATGAGTGTCGCCGTTTGCTGAAATGGTGGCCACCTGAGCGATCTCTCCACCGGTGGTGATGTCACGTTTGTTCTGCTGTAAATATTCCACCACTGCTTCAACGGCGGCCTGTGTACCTCTCCTTAAATCCATAGGATTGCACCCGGCTGCAACATTCTTGATTGTGTCAGAGAAGATAGCGCGAGCCAGGACAGTGGCGGTTGTGGTTCCATCACCAGCTACTTCGTTGGTTTTTGAAGCAACGTCTTGTAGGAGACGGGCGCCAAGGTTCTCAAATTTGTCTTGTAAGGTGATTGCTTTAGCCACTGTCACACCATCTGTTCATCTAGTCAGCATCGGCTTTCTCCTGTCCAGGAAGTTTAGGGGGGAGCACCTTTGGTGATCTTAGGAGAGCCATAGCTCGATTCGATCAAGACATTGCGTCCTTTGGGGCCTAGTGTTGTTGCTACAGCTCGGGAAAGGGTCTCTACGCCTTTCATAAGAGATGCCCTTCCTTCGACCCCGAATTTGAGCTCCTATGCAGCGCAGATTTAGTGACTGGATAGCATGCAAACGCTACAGATACTACGTGACGAGCCCATATTGGCCCACGGGGACCTGATCAGTACTAGAAAAGTCTCGCGTACCTTGTGAGCGAATCTCTGCTGCTGAAAATTAAGGGCGGTAGCAGCGACTGGCCGTGATCTCGAGAGTGTGCTAGAGTATGGGGAGACTGTTGGCAGGAGCGAAGATCGCCCTTTTGAGTTGAGAGCTCGCTGCATCCTTTCCACAGAGCTTGATACTCAAGGCAAATTAAAGAAATTGATGACCAGTGCAGACAGTGCAGTATATTGAACAGTGCAGAGCTCAGTGTTGATCCGGACAAAATTATTTCTGGGCCATTCTGTGGCTAGTCCCAAAAGCGTAAAGCTGCCGTACATCCCTGTCGGTTGGAGAAAGACTTTCTCCGACTTAATTTCAAAGGCTATTCAGTTAGATATCTTCAACAATTGTGCTACTTCTTACTAGTATGTCTATTAATGGGAAGATCACTGCTCTTGTGATGAATGTGCGTGTTCCCTATATTCCTTCTAATGTTTTGGCACCCAGAACGGATTTTCAATGATTAGAACCGAAGAGTGGAACGCTGGGAAGAAACAAGGTGAGCTCAAAACCACTAGAGTCTCATCTCTATCAGTCTAAGTAAAGGGGACAATGGCGGCAATGGAGGTCAGTATGGTGTCTGTAGAAAGATACTATCCCAGCACTAGATGGAGAGACGAAATGTACAGTAACCCAGTGTGCATACTTTGGATTGCTTTTTGCTCTCTTGGAGATGATATCCTACCAGGCACAAGGAATCTTTTGCAACTCACACGGAATTTTGTGCTGTACGTGGTATTTGTCATAAACCATTGATGTACAGAAGATATTTTTAGACTCTTCAGCAACCCCCATTCTCTAAACGCTTTCGGAGCTGCATGACAGTCACAGCGTAGACTTGCCGAATACGGAAAGTCCAGCCCCCAAGTAGCAGTGAGAGGGTACTATGGGCGGCTGGTCATTCGCTACTTCCAGCTTGCTGAAGACTCTAAAGACACAAAGTGAAATGAGACATAGCTCTCGCATTGCCACAGAGGAGTGCAGAACGCTCTTTTAGAACCCGACTTTCCAAAATTCCCACTCAGTTGGGTATATACTATATAGACCCCAATTGCTTAAGAGTAGATGTTTCTTGGGGCCATAAAAAATGCAGTAGCGATCTCCGTGCAATGCTTATTATTCCTGAGGTATCCTTTTGGTGCAAAGGTGAGGGTGGCGATCTTGAACAAAACCCATGAAGCTGCCAATTGAAGAGTAACGGAGCCCTCCGGACCTAAGGCCCGAATTAGAATCTGCTGCCGCGTGATATAGATATATCAGACCCTATAGTGATGCGTCATTGCCTCTGACCTAGCGTCTTTCCCTACTCAAGTTCCTTCTCCACAGACTACCAGCATTCTTCCTTTGCAACTTCCCAATTCCAACTTCCAACTTCCATGGCCAAGCTTCTATGCAAAACACGTTGTTGAATAACGACTATATCTGTCTCTGTGATCCTGTATAGAATAGCATCTTATTAGGCATTCTTGGGTTTTGGGAAGGATGACTGGCCCAACATCTCTTAGGACATCACCCACCAGTATACTCAACAGCTTCAACTTTCCAGCTAATGGCTTCGTAAAAGTCAAGAATTCTCATGGTAACCAAGTGGCCCAAGGCTCTTAGACTTCGACCAAGGATAGGTAGCCGTACAAACGTCTTAGTAAGTAACCCATCATCTTCAAACAGCCCCAACTTTTGAGGTAGAGCATCAATGGGAGCTAGAGCTTCTATGAAAACCATGTCAGCCTTTGTGATCATACGTAGGATCTTGTTAACCCGTTCCAGAACCTAGACAAACAAGAGCCTCTTAAAACAGCTCTCAACAATCCATCCGGAATCCTCCCCAACAAATCTAAAGAAAAGAAGGTTAGTTGTTAATACATGTCAAGCATTCCGGCATAGATGATACTTGCCTTTGCTGTCCGAAAAATGATCTCACATCGCTTTATAAGCGCCGAGAGAAAGGCCCTCCTACCTTGCTAAGGTACCTCTCATCTTCCAACTCACCCCATGAAGCACAGCATTAAACAGCAGACTGACATCAAACATCAAGCATAAGCATCCAGCAGATGCCAGCCAATATGCAACTGGCCCTATCTTGCTCTGCAGCTGTAGCAATATACCCCATCAGTCCCCAGTATCCGAGAAACACCAGCCCACACATACCCAGCTCTGTCCAATCCAGTCGCCGCGACGACAGCAATCTCGTACCCTTCCACACCCACAGACATCTATCCATCCATCCAAACCCTCCTCCATTCTTGCCTCAAAACCACAGTTCCGAGTACCAACCACCATGCACACACCAAAGCTCTCGCCCAACAATATCTCTCAACTCTTCCCGCACAGCACACAAGGAAAATCCAGAACAACAACTACAACATAACAAGACGCGTTTTTTTCGAAAGAAACTTGGTACCAGCTCAGTAAAGGCCAGAGAATCAAGAAGGTCAAGTTCTTACCTCGTCTACGACATGCGCTTGAGTACAGAGCTAGATCTTTTGAGAAGCGAGGAATATTTATGCTAACTTGTTTTAGCAGGTTCTGCTCTTGGGGCTCATGGAAGTTGTGGTGGAGTGGGCGGCGAGGCGTCGATTTCGCGAAATAATAAAGAGGTTGTTGTCACTGGCATGCAGACGCATTATGGCGAATTCGATGCTGATCTATGGTTTGCAGGTAGATGGATCATTGCACGTCCAGAGAACTTTCGCGGAGAGTGGTGTGGTGTGTACATCATGCTCGTTATCTGTTTGTGAGTATCGCAATGGAATTTGAAGATGAGGGATGGAACGGGACTCGGTTGGAATGTCGTTGAAGCTAAAACGTTCGCACATGTGCAGGTACTTTAGCTGGAGCTGTGGTTGAGGGAAAGGTTGAAGCTTGCTTACCGACAAGAATACATGAAACGTTATTTCTCCTGATGCCATGGTAGCAGAAAGCCGGGGTTCTAGATGAAGATAAGTCGGCCCTGGTCATGTTAAAGACTGGCTCATGAGAATCTTTCAGGAGTTTCTCTGTGAAGCAGCATGCGCAGCACGGCAGGCACCAGCACTTTTGTATAACAATGCATGCATTTGATTCGAACCATCTAGCTAAATTATCTTCTCATCAGACCGAGAACCTTCCGAACACGAACGGCCGAAGCCGAACGAGCCATCAAGTACCTCGAATAAAGATGACGATTGATCGCTTTTGTGCACCACTCTGGTGAGTGAGAGACCGAGAAAAAGGACTTGAATAATTGACTGACTGACTGACATAGCTAACCGATCATCTCATGAGGCCGAGAACCCTTTGAACACGAACGACCGAAGCCGCACGAGCCATTAGGCGTTTCAGGCAGAAATGACAGTGTCGCTGATTATTGTCCACCACTCTTGTAAGTGAGGGACCGCATGAGGGATACATGAATGAAAGTGTGACAGGTATGCTAATGAAAAGGGGATTAAACATCGACCTGTGCTAAAATTCCATCGCCACCCTCAAGACGCCTTTTGATGATTGAAAAAGAAAAAACCCCCACGAGACACGATCGTGCAGCCGGCGGCCACATGTTTGAGTCTGTATGTGAGCATATGAATGTTGATGAGACACCTCCGGCTGTAGGAAAGCCGATCATGTCTGATGAACGCACAAAAAAAACCCTTGCTGATAATGGTGGCAGTATGTGGTACCCACCAGTCTGCGACAGAGATCTTGATGAGTTGCAGCATCCATCAGCAGCTGCGACAGATTGATCTCTGGCAGGATGAGCGGGAACTCAGTTGAGGTAAGAGCCGTCCCCGTAGTATTCATTGTTGAATGTATTAGGGAAAAAGCCAGTGTTCAAAGAGTCCGTGGAGTAACTCGCCGAGGGATCATAAGCCGCGCCGTCGAACGCATCGGCCTGGAATTGTGCAGCGGGAAAGTATCCTCCAAAGTCTGTGCCAGCTGAGGTTTCGGCTGGAGTCTGGTTCGTGGTCGTTGCCATCGATGACCCCGCATAGCCATTGTCGTTCGACCACGGAGTCGCCATCGACGATCCCGTGAAGCTATTGTCGTTCGACCAGTGAGTTTGAGGAAGATGACCATGGTGATCCTTACCGAAGACGGTTGGGGACTCGTGGTATGCATTTGTAGGCTGGTAGCTGAAGTTGCTCTCTTGAGTGCTCCCATCGTAAGTGCCATTGCCGTTTATTCCGGTGTCGATAACCCCGACTTTGTTCAGGTATTCGGCGCTATTAAAGTCGATGGGCACTTGCGCGCCAGGGTTTACGAAATCGAGATCAAAGTCGTCACCGGCCTGCTGGAAGATGGAATGATTGGTGGGGTAAAGGACCCCGTTGAATGCGTTGACCTCTGAGTTAGTCTGGTGCACGTTGTTGTACGCGCCAACGTAGCTGCTGGTATTGATGGGCCCTGTTGCTAGCTCCATCTGAGCCGCAGCGAGATTCTCAAAATTCTGATTGTAAGGAGAGCTAGAGAAGTCTCCATGGCTCTGACCACGGATGACCTCGCCGTCAGTAACTTCGGCCTCGCGCTCATTAGCGCTCATGTAGGTGTCCTCCTCATTGATGGCTCCCATTGCACCCGGCAAAGCCACGATCAAGCTCTTCTTAGTGAGTGGAGTGTTTTTTGTAGTCTTGGAAGGGGTGCCGTCGTCTTCGAGCGCTAAGAATCCGGCCCCAGATGCAACGAGTTCCTGATTGGTGCCGTCATCAACATCTTCGTCCTCAGAACTCTCTTTCTTGGTGGTGCGTACATTTGACCCCTTCGCCTTCGACTTGGTGCGTTTGGCGCGGGGCATTCCGAAGTCGGAGTCGGAGTCACCGTTCTTCCAATCAGATTGTTCGTTGGAAGAGGATTCGCTCTTGGGCTCCGCTTTTTTGCGAATCGACTTTTGTTTTGGTGCCTTGGTGACACCATTCTTCTTCGGCGTACTGGCAGCAGTGGTGTTACGCCCGCTACCTCCACGGCGCAAGGGAGGCGGGACAGGCAAGCCGTCTTGCACCAAACGAACGCGGACTTTGGCTAGGTGCTGAATGACGGCACCTGGAGTGATTTCGGGCCCCATGATGGCGCCGACTCGGTCCCAAGGCACCATCACTCCGGAAGTGTTGCACGCATATTGAATGGCAAGAAGTAGTTTCTTATCCATCGGGTCTATGATATTGTCAGCACGATGTCGCAAGGAGTGAGAGGATGATGAGAGAGGGGGCAGTATAGAACAGTCTCCAATCAGGTTTGTTGTCGAGGATTTCAAGGATTTTGTGGGTTGCTCGTGTACTCAAAAATCAAGAGAGGAAAACAAGAACTTACTATTCCAGCGGACAAGGTGGCGTTTTGGGGTCTGCTCGGCCATGTCTGGCTCAGCAGTCTCTTCCTTTGCAGAGTTGCGCTTAGTAGCACGCTTAGACATGTCTGGCTCTGTGGTCTCTTCCTTTGCAGGAGTGGTGGCTAAGGTAGCCGGAATGGTTACTGGTGTATGTTTGATAGTGTCGGCGGTCGGAGTCGACACCGGCGTATTGTTGGGAGTACGTGGGACTTTCTTCGGGGTGGTGGGCGGGCTTCCGTAAGTTGCCTAAGAACGCAGCAGCAGTCAGCAAACATCGACCGTCACCGACTGTAAGGGGTGCCAGCTACAGTAATAGTGTCGCTGGGGCCGGCACGACGCTGCTTTTTGTGGCGGTCCATCGCGGTGGAATTTTCTGTGCTACGGTGGTTGAGAAGAGTCTGAACAGCGATGCAAGTGCTATGATATGATAAGCTGAAGCGATGCGGATGACAGAGCGATACAAGAAGGTGGGAGTGTTTGTGATGTGGAAGGGTAGGAAGGGGTAGAAAACAAGCGGAAGCTTCATAACAACAGCTTCTGCCCGGCAACTAGCGTCATTTGAAGACCCCAGCACGAAGATCTTCTCCGATCGGAGTGAGGTTTGAGCCTCGATGCCGATACTGGACGTCTTCTTCCACACCGGTGCTTATGGGTCATCGACGCCAGAAATGGACATCTTCTCCAATGCTAGTGAGGTCTAGGCCACGGTTTCGCCAGCACTGAACGTCTTGTTCAATACTAGTGACCGTGAGGCCTTGGACGATTGTTCTGCAGAACTTGGGATGCAATACTCTGTCATACACGTACCTAGTGAGGTTTTGAGATGTTGTACTAACAGGCGCAGATGGATGATAGGGTTGAAAAGAGTTATGGAAGCAACTGTCTTGCGGAAGAAGTGTGTAATGATGATGGAGGTCTAAGTTGCAAGAAGGAGCAGGTTTAAATACCCCCAGAGCCTACAATCACTTCCACGGAACTATCCCAGAGAAGAGTGAAGCCTTCCTCCTACCCCTCTCATGCAGCAATGTTTCATAACTGGGTGTCAGGCCGTGGAAAAGTGATTGGTCAATTCACTTCTCGATTCGTTAATCCAGTTAAGTCACGGCTTTCTACATTCACAAAGGGGGTTTCAGAGGCTCTTGGCATCATGAAATGATAGTTTGGAAGTGTTCGGAGGTGAAGGGAGCCGTGTTCGTGCATGGATGAATTGGCCAGTGTGAAGGGGTTTCGGCTTTTCGGGATGAAGGTTTTGAGCTTCACCGCCTGCCCTAAGTGTGAATCCGGTGGCTAAAGTGACTAGTTGCAGCGGAAGTTAATGCCAGGGACATTTAGCCCACGGATTTAGAAAAGGCGGGTCTGTATGGCACGGAATTCCTTCCATGGTGGTACAGATATGGAAGCAGGGGTGACAGGGTGCGTGTGACGCCCCTTGAAAAAGTTACGGATGAGAGATCTAGAGGATAATTCGTTATTTGCGGGTAGAGGGAAGAGCAGGAAAATCAACGCTTTCGTTCAGCTATCTGCAATGACAGCTTGTCTAATATTTCTATCCTATCGCAAGTAACGAACATGAGAACCACCTTGGGCTAATCGGCGATGTCAAGTATCAGCGATGTTCTCCCAACCTGACGTGTCTCGACTGCAATCATGCGGTGGCTTCTTCCTCGAGCTTGACCTTGTCCTGATCCGTAAGTCCAGACCCAAAGATGGACCCTTCACCCACCTCGCTGTGTTCCTCGACCGTGGCCTGGTGCTTGCGTTTCTTGGTCGGTGTATGGGTTTCGTCGTCGCTACCAATCATATCCTCTGTACGACAGTCAGCCAAAGAAGGGCGAAGGAGTGATAGAAGGAATACCAGCATTGTCATCGTTGACAGCCGCTTTACCCTTCTTTCCTTTGTCCCCTGTTGCAGGCTTGCGGGTCTTTTTGACCCCAGTTGGAGTAGCATCATCCTTACGTGAAGCTTTGGCGGCAGCGCTTGCGGTCTTTTTGGGCGTTTGAGTATTGGGATCAACGGGGCCGACGATCTTGCGAAGTTTCTTCAATTGCTCCTGGACAGCGCGAGGAGTGCATGTAACCACATCGGTAGTAAGCTGGGGAGACGTTAGTTATGGGATCGCATGTCAGTGGAATTGACGGGGTACTTGCCTCCTTGGCCACGGCTTCGAAATCGGGCTTCACGTCAGAGACCTTGAGGATTGCGAGGAGGAGCTTAGTATTGGCGTCGCCTGTGAAAGTAGATAGTTAGTGGGAGAGAATTAGAGATTGAGAGGTTGGCGCATTCCAAAAAGGTGGAGTATGGGAAAGACTAGATGTTGAAAGCCTGCATGACGAGGTTCTATGCTTGTTTGGCAGCCATGAGAGATAGAGATGCAGGCTTACCATTCCAGGTCATTGTTTGCTTTCCCGTCATCTTGCTGATTGGATGAGTGAAGGTTCTGTGATCGTACTGGGGAGTTTTCTGAGGTTCGAAACTGGATACTGGTGATCGTCAGTTCCCTTGACAGCGTGGTTTCCTTTGATAACGTGATGGATGATTCGAAAGCGAGACTGCTCATTCAAACGTGTAAGAGGTTATAAATGAGAGTGGAATGCAGAGTGGAAAAGTTTAGACTCAGCGAAAGAGGAGGAGTAACGCCTGGATGTGAGGTTTGGGAGGTAGAAGACAAGATGCAGTCCGTCAGAAAAAAAGATAAGGGCAGTTGTAAGAGCTATCTGATTCAAACAGGAAGCAAACTTACACGATGTCTTTGAGCTGGAGGGAGGAGACTCTGTGTATGTGGGTAGAGTGAAGAATGCTTTCTGGATGAGAGTGACGATTGATCTTGGAACTTTAAGCCCCGAGGATATTCTACTAGTGGCAAGTGAATGCGCCTAAGGGATTGGCTGGCTTGGCTAAACTAAGACGGATTCCCATCTCATTCGCTGGCACTAATCTCTCTGTTGGGTCACATATACTTGTCTGACGTACTGTAGCAGACAAGGAGCAACCCAATGGGCTCCAATTCCTTCCCAACCCCCATCTTCCCCCACCATCTCCCTCCCTCAAAGCACGGGTCCACACTATCAAAGAATTCTACCCCCTCCTCTCACTCACACACGTACCGTTCCCCCAAACCCCACCATCCAAACTGCAGCAACCGCATCTCGGCACTCCCCAAACGGCGGTAAGAACCTCGCTTAAGAGATCGACGACTCTGTCTGCAGAACGATCGTCGCAACGAGATTATCGAATGGAGTTGTGAGACTGCTCGGAGCATTCTTTCATGGACACAGAGAACCTTCAAGGCAGACAGACCTACTGGCCCTCACTTTCTTCTTCTTTTACGAGTAGCATTGGTGCAATGGGATGGCTGATCTGGGCACGCTTTTTTTGCGGGGGTTCAAGATGGATCGAGAATTGGTGGTGTGGTGTGCCGGGTACTTAGCTGTATCTTCTTTCTTTGTAGGTTCGCGTTTGTAGTCTAAGGTAGTATGCTTGTATGTAGGATGCGGGTTTATTGTTTGGCTGCAGATTATTCTCTCGAGGCTGCGTTCGCTGTCGTGGAGGCCGTTGCAAGTAGTATGGAGTTTTAGTTTTTCTGGGTCCGAGTCGTCCTGTGGGGGTATCGTTGATACATTTTGTTTTTTTTGGGCTTGCGTCGATCCCGCTGGGAATATTCAGCTTGTTCGTTTGAGATTGGATTTTTTTTGGGGGTTTTTTGCTATGGGTTGGAGATCCAACTACTGGGCTCTACTTGGGAAGCTGTTGTTCGAGTGGAAGCGTGAGCTCACTAGATAGATTCACAAGCAGCCCTCGTATTTAAAAGATGACCGTGTCTTGCCTGTCTGTGCTCCTACGATGTATTCAATCACTTTGATCGTAAAGGAAAACGAGCAGTGGCATGGCATTTTCATCGCTTGCGTTTACTACACGTCTTGATAGCGGCTACATAATGTCCAAATGTAGGAAAACCCAATCTTCTCTGTCCGACGATACGAAGACCGACATCGTAGAACGCTTAGAAAGAAACCCGCCATGAAGATCGGACCATCGCGTCCGCACTGCTATTCTGCCCTCCTGCTATCTTAACCTTCTTAGTCCGCAATGACGATACTCTCGGGTGGTCCTTGTTGTCCGTTGCCGTTCCCAGTGGCCGGAGTCATGCTGATGGAAGGGATCGATCCTCCAAACGCAAGAAAGTCATCGAACAAGGTACTATCGTCCGCCCCATCGAAGCCCATCCCCCCACGGGGAGGGTAGACAAAGGTTTCAGCAGAGGCCGTAGAACCCTCCGCGCCTTCCTGGGGAGTCTCCTCCTCCTTGACAACTTCGGCCTTGATCTTTCCCGAGTCAACATGCTCTGCTTTAAGGGGCTCAGATTTCACCGCGGTGCTAGATTCTGCTTTGACGTCGAACGGGGTTTCGTCGTCGTCCGCGTTCATGCTAGAGGTGGGTTCGGCATAGTCGTCTAATTTGCGCTTTTTGCTGCCGGGGGCAGGAGTGCTGGGGCCTGCAGAAGAAGGGGAGTTCTTGCGGCGAGAGGAGGCAATGGGAGTGTCACGGGTGCTGGAGGGGGTGGTTGGTCCGCTTTGGCTTTGGTGGATGCCGTTGGCTTTCATCATGCGTTCGTAACGCTTAGCGCTAGGGAGGCTGTCAGCTTGGTTCTAACCAGATCAGAGGGTACGGTGCGAGGTAAAGGACGCCTGATGAGTGAGGAGTGGACGGGGAGATGAGCGAGATGAAGGAGCACTGCCGGTGAGGGGGACTCACGCAGCGCCTTTGCTGACGATTCCACATTCTTTCGCGACCTCGGTGAAGTCGACCTGGTAGCCGTCAGTACCGCAGAAGTGAGCGAGTAAGAGAAGATGATGGCTTACCTTGCCATTGTTACTGTAGCGGATACAGCTGATCAAAAACTTAAATTGCTCCTCGTTGCTCGCTGGAGCCATTTCGATGGAATCGGTGACAGGTTCAGTGATAGGTACGGTTTGAGCTTCAAAAGCAGGTGGATCTAAACCAAAAGGGTAAAGATCCTGGTATTGCGACTGTCTGGCTCGATGGTGTTGTTCGTATTGCAGGCACAAGGTACAAGCACAGGATTCTGGTGAGAGGTCAGAAAGGATGAAGATGTCTTGAGCTGAGTGAAAATTTACCTTCAGATCCACCGGGCGCGTCGAGCCTTATGTGCGTGTCTGACTTTTGGAAATCACTAGTCTGATATGCATTAACGGTTAGATGACCGTCTCGTTTTTTTTGTGCAAGAGGTGAGGTGAAAGAGTTCGTTGTTCGTTGTTGTAAAATGGGCAAGATTGCTGAGAATGGGAGTTGAAAGGGGAAGAAAGAAGTATGGGTACGTACATTGCGATGATGCATCGTGGTTTTGAAGTTCTTTGAGGGATCGGTGTACGACATGAGTGTAGCTATGCGAGGCTTTCAAGAAATGAGAGAGCTAATGGTTGCGTGCATGGTTTTGTTTGCTTGGGGACAGCGGGGCTAAAGTTGGGGAGGATTGAGGTATGGTAGTGTTGATTAAAGCGGTGTGATACACTTTGATTGATGCTACGTGATGCTTGTTCTAGACCTTTGATGAGAAGATGGGATATCTGTAGATTAAGAGGGTTTGCAGATGGGTGAATACGTTGCTTGTCTTCTAAAGAATGGGCAGCAGGACTACAGATGCTGAGAGTCTTACTGGACTGCTTGCAAAGCGTCTAAAGATGAGGAGACCTGGCAGCCTACAACAATCAGGAGAAACACACACGCCCCCCCCCCATTCCCGGCTCCCTTACCGACCTTCGTCATAACAACGAACAAAGCCCCCAAAATCTCGTACCTCGTTTCCTCAGCTTACAATCTGCTTCTTCCTAATCTATTCTCCCCTATTTCCTCTGGCCCTTTCCCCATATTACAATCTGACTCTGCCCTTTCCGTACTCCCCTGATACCTCTGGCACCTTACTCACCTTCCTAGGCACTAGCATTCTATGAGTATCCATCAGAGCCCACCATAGTCTCGCTTCTGACTGCTTTCTGTACGGACCATGCGTGAATCTCGGCTGCAGGTAGAAGATGGTGACTTCCATACTGACCCCGTAATACACTGAACAGAGTTGGGTGCGAGAGGCGAGCCTGTAAAGTGGTAGAGTACTGATCGGGCCTTTGCTGGTCGTGGGTTTTTCTTGATACCGTGTGAAACAGCAGAGGCATTTTACTGTGCCCATTTTGGCGGAGAAGATTGATGGCTTTGAAGAGAACGATCGTGGCTGGTCTGGTGGGCGGAGGAGTAGTTCTGGCTGCCAATTTGTTTTGAGGGAACTCTGTTGCTCTTGGGCTGTGCGCGTGTCTCATTCGCTCGTTGGAAGTGCTTGTTCACAGGCTAATTCCTTTTTAATGGTGAGCGCCGGTCGGGTGGATCTTTGCTTGCAAAGCTTTGGCAGAATGGGCTGGAGTCTGGAGATGAAGATCGTCAGCAGTGTTGCCTCTAGAGTCTGGAGCTGAATATTCCTTTGTTCAGCACGCTGTAGGCTTTGTCCCGGCTTAACAGCTCCGCTGCTATGCTGTTGAAGGCGCAAAACACAGGTATGCGTTACCTGGGGTTGAGCTCGATTTTTTCTTCGAGCGTCCATAAGAGCGTGGAGATGTTTCATGTCTTGGTAATCGCATTGCGGGAAGCGTTCCCTTGGATTGACATTCCCATACCATACTGGGACTGGGGCCAGAGTTTGCTCGTGGATCTACCCTGCCCTCTGGGCCATGCACCTTTTCGATAGCCACGTGAAAGGCCTGAGCCCGTGTCAAGAACTTGACCTGTGATACCGGACGCGTTGGCCACCGATGATACATCACATGTAACGTAGCATTGATCCTCTATTCCATGATTGAGAGTCTTTGCTAAGTTGAAGTTGCCTTGGGCGATCCTTGGGGCTGATTGATGGTGGAGAATTCTGTGTAAATGACGGCCGGCGAGTCAAGCAGTAGAAGGTCGATCTTGATCTTTAGGGTTGCTTCTTACGGAGCCTATGCTGATTTGCGATGAGGGATTCAAGGATATGATAGACTTGACGGGGGACATCGTCTGATAGATGAGGATGCAGAGGAGCTGATCATGAGGTGGTTTTGTTTTGGTTGCTGAACATAGGCAATTAATCTCCCTCTGCATAGTTCTGGTCAAGTTTGGATCAGCGATGTTTGAATGGGGTACTTGTATCGGAGGCCTTGGGCCAAAACAATGTCGCAAGCCCGAATGGTATTTCGAGGAATTATCTAGGAGAATTTGTGTGTGCACTTCTGTCGGGTGGGAAAGGAGATCTTCGGTGGATTCAAGTTAGCTTTTGGCTCTTTATTGAAGTGGATTGGTGCTGATGTTCGAGCGTTGAAGCCATAGTACTTTCTTTCTGTACTTGATCTTCACATTCATTAACCCAGAGTTTGATTTGCAGTGCTGATTGCTCATACGAATTTTTAATCTGGACCCGTGGCAGCCGCAAGCTATACATGTACTTCGAATTGTTTGCAGCTTACCTGGCTGGTGTTTCAATCAGCTCAAGGGCAGGGACGGTGAGCTCTGGATATCGGCGTCACTTTGGATATACATGTGCAGCTCATTATACGCTCCATTCCGCTCTTGAAATCGGTCTTTAGGCGCCTGAGCTAGCTGCTCAATTACCCGGTAGACCCACCCGTTTTCAAAATATGTACATCCTAGCAAGGATCACAGTCCGAGTCCGCAACGATTGCATTTGTGGCTAGAATTTTCTCCGATTGGCTAGGGGTATGATGGATAACGCGTTGATTGATTCACATCTTTGATCGAGCACTGCGGATGATTAAATGGCGTAACGCTGTAAATTGCCGCTAAGTCTTGAAGACAATAGGTCAGAGCAATCTGGGAATGGTGACGGGTAACGCTGATATTAAGGAATTGACCCTTTGCTGCAGGCGTCTTCGCGTCAGTGAGCGGATTCAATCCGTAGTATTACAAGCCAAAGATACTCTAGGTGGGCAATGATTGTTTGCGTTGAGCGTAAGCTGACACTGCAGAGAACCAGTAGGCGACGTTCTCAAGATTTGATCGTGTAAGGTGGAAACATAAGTACTCGAGAAGAGACGCTATCGATGTTTGAATGACTTATTGAACACCAGTAAAGGAAGTCAAGGAAAATACGCAAATGATTGGGGCGTGTGGTGATGACAAACGAGTCTATGTAACATAGCCATGTTTCTGAGCCACTGTACTCGTATCGAAAACTTTTAACTAAAGTGAAGGCGGATGTGAACCACCACATTCATTTTACCCAATGTACAATAAACCCTAGTTTTGATTCATGATGGAAGATGTTTTCATCTCCTGCGCGAGCTGTGTAAGAACGTGTATGACTGGCCCCGAGGACTATGTCTCAATGGTTATTCAACCTCTATGAGGTAGATTTATGGGTATTGGCCGGACTTCTCATGAGCTCAAATCAACATGTAAGCTGCCACTCGCAACAGCACTTGCCTAAAGTGTAGGCTGAGAATCTCATGGGTGCTATCCACAGGTGATGAATGCTCAACGTGATTATGGCCTTTCTCTCGTCCATGGGCTTCGAACACTGCCACTTTGCCTTAGGAATGTGCATCTACGATACCAAACACAGCCGTGGTTTCTAGAAGCTGCTTTGTACAATCAAGGTTCGATGTACTCTGAAGAGACCCAATTAATCTTTGCATACTTATTATGATAGATCCCATGCTTCTTGAAATTCACCAATAACATAATCTGCTATAGAGCTCTGCGCGGCCAAGCTTGTAGCTAGTGAAACACACCAGGTACATCGTACGCCGTCTCACAAATTCAAAGGTGTGGTATCTTGTGGAACACCGATCATCTTGAAGAGGATTAAACAGGTCTCCGACCGGTTTTTGCTTTTTGAATATTGGAGCAAATAATTATGAAGGAACGTAGCGAATATTTTCTCCTTGATAGAAACGGGGAGGGCTAGCAATTTTTTCTGCGGATTTGTTGCAAAGACCTTGTAGTACACATTGTAAAGTAACGTAAATTCAGACTTTGTCGTTACTAATCGAATAAATAAGACAAGTTACAATAGCAATGAAGGGCGTAGTATCCCACATGATAGGCTCCCTGGAACGGGGGAAGCTTCAGCAATGTGAATGGCTAGTACTGGGATTTGAGGATATCGATCTTGGGGCTGGTGTTATCTTTGGGAGACATAAAATTTGACTTGTGTACGTTACAGTGGGCTCTGATAGCCATAGTTAGAGGCTTAAGACATCGTCTAGAAGAAGGTCTAGAAGAAGGTCTAGAAGAAGTAGCTGTAGAGCAGATTGGAGGTATGAGTGAACCTGCGGACAGCTCAGTAAAATGTAGCACGCCATTCTAGCGTTCCCGCAGCCAAATTTCCTTATCCAGTAACGACTTCTGACAGCAGTATTCCTTCATTCTTGTGTGTCCAAATCTATGTTTTCAAGCTGGGGCTTGCTGTGGTCGCTCATTATCCATGATGCCTGCAAAATAGTACGACCTCCGACCACCATATCAAAGTAGAACCAGCCGAAGAATTCGAAGAGCACCTATGTCTGCGAAGGATATCCTATTGGCAACGTTGGGGTGAGATCAAGCTTCATTTGACAGAGCTGTAGATTGCTGATCGAGTCGACACAGTAAGCAGAAGATTTTCTAAAGAGGTCATTTCCTTCCCACTCAGGGATCCTGCTCCACCTGGCTCGTCTCCCAGTCGAAGACTGTTCCAACCCCATTGAGACCGCAGAGTGCAATTCCATCACTACCCAACTGTTCTTGGATGTTGCAGTATTCGGAGATGTGGTTCGCTCCCCACGACAATTCTGGTTCGAATCCTATAATCTCCTGGAAATGATCTCTCGTTGTTTGCAGAGCATTCCAGAGCGCCTGAATCTCGGTTTGGAATTCCGGTACGTGATTTCTGGGATCCGTAACGCAGGCAAATCCCGTAGGCACCCAGTCAATCCCGTTTTGACCTCCTCGGGCCCTTACAGTAACATCTTTTGTGTTGCTTTCATACTGAAGAGATCAGCCCATGCCTTTTCTTGGCCACGAAGGGAATCTTACAGCTTTGGTACCGACTCGTTTTTCTTCTCGATTCCGCCAACGTCCATTTCATGGGCTCCTTGTTCTTCTGCAATATCATCCATCTGTGTGCTGTTCTCTAGTTGTTCAGGCTGAGCATTCTGCTGCACCGCGTACATGCGGATTTTCTTAGGGTCAAAAAATTCCGCCTCGCCGTCTTCCAAAGTTTCTCTCTTTCTCTTTCCTAGCACCGAAGCCCTTACCGTGTACTTTTGCTTGTGTTGAGCCTTGTCTCGATTGGAAGAGTCAACTCCATACATATCAGTGTTTATGCCCTGTGCTTGTTGATATCCTGTTGACATTGTGGAGGACGAGATTGATGGGAGGGAGTATCGATGAGAAGGTTTGTTGCCGAAAAGAAGCTCCGTTCCTATGGTCGTGATGTCGAATGCGTTTGGGTGTTGCTGATATGAGGGGTGTGTGCTTATGCGGCTCTAATGTTTCGGAATGTCGAGAGATGCTGTCGGTCGATTTTTAGAGTGCTTTGAGGTTGCTCATGACATTTACTTGTCTTGTCGTACGTCTGAGACACATATAAAAAAAAGATTTTTGTGGAATTTTGGCTCGAGCTTGTGGAAAGTAGCGCTATTGTGGAAAATGCGGGACTAGTGAGAAAACGCGCTAGTTCATTTTTGATTCTTCTACACTGTGTCCATTGTAGGGTACTAATCTATATGGATTGACAAGAGCATCATCATGACTCAATTCTCCCAAAGAGGCTCCATCTTGACAATTGGCTCTGGCTTTACTTGAACAAATTCTGGCAGTTCTTGGTGTGTTTCTTCCACTGCGGGATACGGCTGCATGTAGGTATGGTCCAGAAAAGCTGCTTGTTCCAGAGACATCTGCTGCAGCGCTACAGCATCTGCGCTTTCATCCGGGGACCACGTTCCGTCCTCCTCTCCACCAATTTCTGCCTTGATCACCGGCTCCAGCTTGACAGAAGGCTCCTCCTTGACAATGCGCTCTACGCCCGGCATCGCGTCCACATCTTCCTCTTTCTCGACCTTGAAGATCTCCCCTTGGTGCTCTTCTGGTTGTCTCTTATCCTTCTTGTCGGGTTTCACGGGCTTGGATTTCTTCTGACGTGGGACGGCGGTTTTGGCTTTTCGTTGAACTGGCGCAACACCCTCCATCTGCTGCTTGAAGCGAGAGTAACGCATGCGGGCGGCGTGACCGTTGGTTATGTCCATCTGATCAGCTACCTGCTGCCAGTCGATCTATAAGTTGAGTAAGTTTAGTGTTCATGGCATGATGCAGAAGAAAGGCAAACCGATTTCAGGTCTAGCTGTTTCATGATAACATAGAGGAATTTCGATATGGCTCCATCAGTCGGCATAGTGCGGGTTCTCCTTAGACTCGCCATTCTAGGATCTAAATTTGAAGGTTGTTGGATAGGAAGAAGATGGATGTGAAGATGTTGTGGGTGGTGTTCTCTTGCTGAATTGGGGTTCAAGAACAAGTGCACCGTGCGTGGTATGATTCTTGTAGGGGAAGCCTGTTGGACGAGAATGATGAGAGTGAAATGGAGTGATGGAACCTAGAAATAGGTGAGCCTGCTGAACACTAACGTTAGCATGCACAAATTAACAACGGGAACCTCTCTTGTTACGCAAAGCGGCATGAAAGGTATTCCTTGTTTCGCTATGCTGGAGGCCTAGAGCTTTGTTCGTCGGTTTCTTGCATCAAATGGAGATTCCTGCGAAGTCACTAGTGCGTAGAAAGCAAACACGACCAGATCCTTCTCGTCATTCCTTTTTCCAGGAAGAAGCTCGTGATGCTTTCTCTGGGATGAAGTGGTATGACTCAGAGCCGTCCAACTGAAGGCTTGCATATACGAATAAATACACCCATTGCAATGCCGCAGAGCGAAGGGACATACGCTGGCTGCAATGCCGATTCAGAACGAGGATTGCCAAAGAATCTCTCGCGATGGATCAATCGCCATAAGGTCGATGGTGACAGATCTTTCCACCATTGCACTTTATTCGTAGATCACAAGTACTCGTGAAGATAGAATTATGAAGATGGATCTGTGGATACGAACTTATGAATACTTGCAGAAGTTGCAAGAAAAGCCGAGTCAAATTATTTTCAATTACAGATTCACTCCCTCGATGATCGACAGCTACTTAAACCCCTGACTTCTCATCCACCTCGTTACACTTTCATCATCTTCAACTCCAGCATACTTCTCTTTCAACAATCTCAAGAGTCTCTTCTTTCCTTGATAATTCCTTACATCAACCAAAAACAGAATACAAGCTCCTTCAAATATCCTTCTCACTATCACCTCAGTCTTCAAGATGCCGGCCACATGGAGTGACGCCAGTGAAAAGAAATTGCTTCTTGAAGTGATTGCAGTCAGCAACCCGTCCGTCCCAAACGCTGTTTGGGCACGCATCGCTACAGCTATGGGGGGGACTTATACAGGGGAAGCCTGTCGGTAAGCTCTACTCATCACCCATTCGCATTTGTATCCTTGTACCCCACTACGCTATGACTACCTTACAGTCGTTCTGCCTCCCCAACTCAGATACTCAACCCCGCATCCAAGTCTCACCTCCCAATTCCACCTCCACATCCCTTCCACCATCCCAAGTAACCCACTAACACCACCCAGCCAGAAATACCAAGGAATCAAACGTACCCTCAAATCCTCCACCGACGGCGGCCCCACCCCCACCAACACCCCCACCAAAACCACCAAAACCACCAAACCCACCAAACCCACCTCCACCACCAAATCCCTCAAACGCAAAGCCACCAAAGACGCCCACACCCACTCCGACGACGACGAAGCCCCCTCCCTCTTCGGCCCGCGCTCCAAACCCACTTCCTCCAAAAAGAAAATGAAGAAGGAAAACAACAACGACGGCACCGTCCTCAGCGGCGAAGTTTTCAAAGCCGAGGACGCGGGCGCGGAAGGAGGAGGTATTGATCTCGAGCGCGATGAGTACGTACCTTGTGTCATCTCCTCCCTTCCTTTCAACCCTTCGACATCTAACTCGGATACTGACATCGAGAACTGTTGCAGTCTTTACGACGATGCCATTTAGGCGACTGGGTTGATTTATGGCGATGGGCACATATATCCGCCCGCCCGCCTTTTTTTCTCAACAGTCATGCCCTCAGCGATCACAACTTCTCCATTCAGATTTCTTCTTCTTCGCGTGCATGAGGGAGGGAGGGGAGCAAATCAGTCCTGCGAAGCGAATTGTTTAGTTACTCTAGCTAGGACGCAGATAAAGCATTAGAAACTCGCGACCAAAGAAAGTTTCTTTTCCAATAGTCAGAGTGTCTGCGAGGCTGTTGGCTGTGTCGTTGGAGCACTGATACGGACCTTAAGGACAGTTTATTGTGTTGGTGGCGAGGGGGAAAGGGGGGTTGGTCTGCCTGCCTCCAGTGTCTGTTCCCCCCCACTCCCACAATATCCCTCCCTTCTCAATGTTCCCTCCCCAAATATTGTCCCTCTCCCTCTCCCTCTCCCTCTCCCTCTCCCTTCCCACCCTTCCCTCCCCCAAGCATACATACCATCCACCCATACCCTCCACCCCTCACTCCTCCCCATCGCCCACAACCCCCCGAACCTAAACCTAACAAACTAGCAAAGAAACACAAAACAAATAGAAATAATATACAATGGAAAAGCATATGCCAGAATTATTCAGTTGATTAATTGGTTGTTTTGGTGGATAGTTGATTGATTCATTGATGACGTTGGGGTAATGGCGGTGGGGTAGATAGAGAGGAGGGTAAGTTATAATTGGAAAGGGAGTGAGGGGTGGGAAGAGGAGAAGGAAGGCTACGGGTGTGCATGAGAAATACATATGCTGTAGAACTATGTAAAGTACTCATCGAACAGACATTGCCTAATCGTCCGCGTTATTACCACTATACAGAATTGCGTTTCCTCCCTCGGACTAAGCATCGCAGATCGTATTGGTCGAGCATAAAGAAATGGCCGTCTTGAGAGACCAATGCTGGCGACGCACCGTAGCAGTGGCACCACCGTGTAAGAACCAGTCATGTGCGTGCACCATCTTGAAAAAGCACGATAGCATCCAAGCGTTGCTGATTGCCAGCCATCCATCCATGGTCTAAAGCTCAAACGGCTTCAAAGTCCATACTCGCATCCGCCGCGGAGTCCATATCCCTCATCACCGCGAAATGGGTGTCGGAAAATAGTTCAGTCGGGTCAGTACCCTCGACACCTGCTTTCGAGTTCTCGAAGTCGAGCGCTGGGAAAATTTCATCGTCGTGACCGAGGAAGCTTGCGCTGCTGCTATAAACAAGCTTTATCAGACAAGTAGTGTGAGAGTGATAGATGGATATAACTTACATCTCTTCCAACTCCTCCTTGATTTCTTTCACGCGTTTCTTGCTGGGAGTGCCAGTGGCGCTCTTACTCACGCGGCCGCCGACGGTCTTGTTCTTCTTGGGCGTATTGGCTGTGGACCTTGGTTTCCGAGGCGTAGAGAGAGTAGTGCCGCGGGCGGGGGCTTCGGAACGCTCGCCAGAGTCAACTTCGGCTTTCAGGGCTGCGGCTTCGGTTCTGATGATGCGGAATCGGCCTTCAATGGAGTCGTAGGTTGCACCTGTGGGTTCTTAGTCAGGGTAATAGAGGAGAGTGAGATGTAAGGGGTGGGTTGTGACGCTTGAAGCGTGCTTGGGGGTGGACACCTACCATTGCCGTACATTGATGCGATTTTGTGATAGTTGAGCTAGGGATTCGAAGTCAGTATTACTCCTGGAAGAGGCTCATCAAACAGGCTAAGAGAGAAGGTGCGGTGACAGAGACATGCGGAAACGAGAACGAAAACAGGGAGACCATAGAGCAGTACAATCAAAGATGTGAACTACATCCATTCGTAGCAGGTATGACCGAAGCAGATGACCTAGAACCAAGCAAGACGGGAGGCATACCTTCATGTCTTGTGCAGCGACCAGAGCGGCCAAGAGGCGGGTGAAAGCTTTGGGATCCTTCCAGTTCACAGGCATGTTGATTTGATAGATGTAGCGATACCTAATTTGAGTGTTGCAAGCTGTTGTTGAATCTGGGGTCGAAGTCGATACTAAGATTCAGGGTGTGGTTGAAAACAAAGAAGCTGTGAAGATCTGTGTAAAAGTGAGCACTTCAAGTTTTAGTACCCGAATGAGATTTTGAATGCGGTACTTCTTTCCAGATGTTCAAAACACTATAGTCTAGAAAGACAAAGGTAGAGTAGAATAAGGGGTAGTAAGAATGGATGGGCTGTACTTACAATATTGATATAGCTTATGATGAGATAGAGTGGAGCATGGTGATGGTGGTTGTTGAAGACATAGAAGAAGACTGAGACGAGACAAAGGCCTTAAATTACTTTAACTTAGTGTCTGTTAGCGTCTAGGGGCAAGAAGCTTGAAGGTAGGTTGTAGGGAGACTGTAACGATATCTGTCTCTAAAGCTAAAGGTGCACCTGGATGCTTGTAGTCTGTAGATGAGCACAAAGGTCCACAAATGCCATTCTTTCCAAGACAAGACTCAAAAGTATAATGTAAAGATACCTCTCCTATCACAAGCCAGCACAGCTTTCCACACTACCACTGAAAGAGATTCATCCCAGCTCTCTGATGCATCAACTAAGGTAAAATGTAATAGCGCAATAGATCCTTGCACGAGCAGACTTTTAGGGGAGCAGATCCCTAACGTAGCAGCATCATTGCTACATAATTCTACGACTAGCTAGATGGTTTCGAGTTCAATAAGTCTGCTGTCGAGTTGATGGTCGCTCTCCTTGGTCGCTGTGCATTATCTAGCTGAGTGGACAAGCAGGGATTCTCAAACGCGTGAAACCGCGGAAGGCAGGTGCAGCTGCAAGCTGCAAGCACTCTACGCGCTGGTCTTTGCGCCAATGACCAAAGGCATTCATAAAGTATTGTTATTAGTATGGTGGTGACATGGCAATTTCATTCCGCTGAACGAGTCTGAGAGAAGGTCTGTGCATCGACTTTGCCATTTTTCTGACTTGTTATGGGAATTAATCATCAAACGTTATATCACGTAGTGCTATGAGAAAGATTCTGCCACCCTGGCCGACGCCGTATCCGATCGTCCCTCGGCAACAATCCTCGCTGATATGTAGGACTATGAAGTCACCATACCTATCCCCGCAGCTGCCACAACCACCTAATAAGTCTCCTCCATCTTGACAGCAACTTTTCCTTCGACATCTCCCCCAACCTCCTTGTCCTTGAAGGACCCATCCGTCGGGTAGGTGTCTTCACTGTCGGTCGCACTGGGGTCGCCAAAGACGTTCTTTCCATCGTCGTCTTCTGCGTTGGCCATTGTGACGAAGGGATCGTCGAGCTTCTTGTAGTCCATTTTCTGGCCTTTGCGTTGAGAGGCACGTTTGGTGACACGGCCGGCGAGGATCTTTTGACGTTTGGGCGCAGGGCTAGTCGATGCTTTCTCGTTCTCGGTCTCCGCAGGGCTCACCATCCCCTCGCTGTCACCGTCCACCGCAGGCTCCGTATCATCGCTATAAGAGTCAGTATAAGACATAGACACTACAAAAACCCGCTACTCACCTCTGACCATCGTTCAAAAAGCCTCCCAGCTTACGGCCTTTGCCTTTCAGCTTGTTCTGTTTCGTAGCAGGAGTAGCTCGCTTTCTTGAGCCATTCGTCTTGGTGGAAGTAGTAAAGGAGCCAGCGCCAGCAATAATGCCCATGGCAGCCCCTTCTTTGCGGATGACATTAAGGCGATACGAAATGGCGCTTCCAGGAACATGGGGACCTGTATAGGAAATGAGTTAGCAAAATCTTACGGTCTTGATAATTGGTATGGCTGAGTCTGAGGCCAAGCGCCTTGGTGTGATTGAAGCTCAGCAAGATAGGCCATGATAATTAGGGTACACGCACCGAAGACTTCGGCGATCTTGCTATTATTGGGGGTCCCACAGGAAGCGAGGACTGCGGCGAAGAGCTTCGTGTTGTTGTCGGCATTCTTCCAATCAACTGCTGGCATTCCTTGCACCATTTTGACGAGCTGCCCCAATTTTTTTGTAAGCCAAATATCAAATCTCAATAGGGTAAAGCGCGGTTAAAAAGAGATGGTTGTTCATAGGAGCGTGGCAGATGGTGGGCAAGTGATGGAAAGATTCATGTAGAATAGCGGGAAATCTCAGTTAGAAAGAGAGGAAGCGTATTGCTTACAGGCCTCCAGTGGAGCTGAAATGTGGAATGAACTTACTTTGATACTGTGACAGAAATGACACGAAGATGATTGTTAGAAGATGGTTTTCCAAAGAGTAAGAGATTATGAGCTGTAGCAAAGAAGAAGGATTG
The DNA here is from genome assembly GCA_013423325.1 of Usnea hakonensis. NCBI lineage: Eukaryota > Fungi > Ascomycota > Lecanoromycetes > Lecanorales > Parmeliaceae > Usnea > Usnea hakonensis. The sequence goes on along the minus strand of BLJB01000004.1, from coordinate 115,726 downwards.
TGGAGTGAGATGCCGAAAAGTTGTTGGAGTTAAAGAAATGAGTGTGAGAGGGAAAAGGAGAGTTGAAAGTTGACAAAAGAAGAAAGCTTGTGGCTGGTAATAAAAGTTGTAGTGATTTCATTCCACTTTTCAATTTCTACAAGATGGAAGTAGATTTTGTCGAAAGTCAACCTATCATTTCATGTGGTCTTCGAAGCCGTAACTATCTTGGAGGAGCTCATCGCCATGATACGCATTCTTTGGAGAGATGTCGTGATTGATATCTTTGAGGTTCTCAGCAGCCTTAGTCTGAAAATCGATTCCTGCATACCTTACCTATATTGAAATGAGTGGATATGGAAGTAGATGTTCAGATTGAGAGTATTTAGGAAGGATAAAATTGATTTCCAGAAGCTCCCCTGGAGCTGTCCTATTTATCATACTATTTCGGGTGGCTGGGGGACAACTGCCAAGAGAAGGCTGGCAATCCAACCACCTAATTTCAACAACCTACTTACTTTACCTACCTAATCATAGAATGCATTGGATACTTTACTTGTTGCTAGCTCTTAGCGAGCATCTGCCCAAATCAAAGGTAGCCCAATGTATAGTACCTATGCTATAAATCTGAAGCGCATACAAATCTAGATGGCTCCCTCGGCTATTCAGAAAGAGCCTCCTGCATTGTCCATTGGACAATTTGCAGACCTCGAATGGGGACTGTACCTTCGGTGCTCGGTATAAGTGACTCATATATGCAGTAGTCTATAAAGCACTACGGGGAGGATGTCAAACCAATTTACCCAGTCGATTCTAGCGTAAAGGACCCACTTTTCCCTGCTAAATTCGGGGTCCGGGCGCAAGTTTAGCTGCCTTAGCGGAGAAAATTGCTGAGCTTGAGCTTGGCATAAACGACGTCTCATCTCTCATCATTCAACATCATAGGGATGAGATGCTATCACATTTCCCAGGCTGTTCAGTAACCCCTGCAGGCGTTCGTTTCAGAAAGCGTCGTGGGTCTTTTGCTAAGGCATCCTTGAAAGTCTTATCAATCTCCAAGACTTGCTGCACTCTGCGCGAAATCCCTTTCCCTTTCCCTCTCCCTCCCATTTTCATGTAACCAGCAATGAATACCTTATCATCACTTTTGCTAGTTGCAATGTCATCTTCACTTTGCTAGCGTAAGAACTTCCTCCAACTTCACATGCTCCGAGTGTAGCGCCCAATCTCTTTATCTTACCTCTTCTTCTTGCCACTCTCTTCCTCTCTACACACCTCCCTTCCACTCAACATCCTCTTATCTATCTTTCTCGACACAGATCCCTGGATCACGAAAAAGCTTTTCCGTTCTTAATCTCAAACTTTCTACAAAAATCATATCATCCAAGAATCCAGCAGCCAAAATGCCTGTCAAGTGGACTCCTGAAATTGACCAGATTGTAAGATCCCCCAACTTCCTCCGCAATCATCACATTATCCATTTCCCCTCAACTCACATCCTCAAAATGATGTCCATGATCAAACTAACACATCATCTAAAGCTCCTCCTCAAGATCCTCGAGACCTCCGAAGTCTCCCCCAAATACGCTGAAATAGCTGCGAGATGGCGTAAGTCCCACTCCCATGACTCCTCACCATCTCCATACTAAGAAACATATGACTCAAGCTGCCGGTGTCGAGCGTCCTACCCCCCGCGCAGTCTCAGAACGCATCTCAAAAATCCGTGAAAAAGCCAAAGCATCCGGTACCGCCTCTCACTTCGCCGTTCCATCTGCAGCCTCGAACCCCAGCACACCACGCAAAAAGCCCACGGCCCGCGTTACGAAAAAGCCTGCTCCCAACAAGACAAACGGGACCAAAGCCAGCACAAGCAAGCGCAAGCGTAACGAGCGCATGAGCGACGAGTACATCCCCCTCCCCCATCACCCACACACTGTGTACCCACATCCAGCACTAACAACCACAGCGACGACTCCGAAGCAAGCACATTCCGCTCCTCCAATAACGCCTCCGACGCTTCCGACGAGGAAACGCCGCAGAAAAAGCCGAAGCTCAACGCCAAGGGCAAGGCTAACAGCAAAGAGCTCATCAAGGTGAAAGCCGAGGAGGAAGAAAATGGCATGTTTGACAGTGAGGAGACGGCTGGTGGAAGCAATTTTGCTAATCATGTTGATGATTATGCTTAGGGAAGGTAGATGGAGGGATTTTGAGGGAGGTTGAGGGGAGTTGAGGGATCCTTGGAGAGATCGAAGGAAATTAGAAGGGGCGGTCTACTTTTCCTCTGTGAACCTTTCTATCATTTCCACACAACTAGCATATTAGAGAGGAAAGATGTCCTTCACTCATTATGTGTCTCTGACCCCCTATCGTCGTCGTCCTTAAGCAAAAGCGGCAGAGAGACGAGAGGTCCCTCGGGGCTTAAGAGTCAGCTCGGAGGAGCGCAATGAATGAACATTGACTCCCCTCAAACACCACCATCCCCATGAGCAGTACCTCTAAAGCAAAGCATAGTTCCCATCCCTCCCCAAGAGCCAAACATACTTCCCCTCCACCCCAACATCACGAACCGTCCATATATCAAGTAAAAAGAAGACAGTATCTCCCATCTTAGCTCGATCCAACACTCTTTTCGCAAGTATACACCCACGACCTTAGTTAGCACCCACCTACTCAAATAAACACCAACACAACACAACACAACATCGCTCCCTCCTCCACAGCATTTCCATACACACCATACCTTACAACACTAATCCCCCATCATCAATCAATCAAACATTTTCTCAAAAAATCGATCTGGCATAAAGTAAGTACCTTAGGTAAGGCACCATCAGCTACCTAGCGTACCTAAGCAGTATTCCCACCCCAGCTAGCTAAAAACGCTCGTGATTTACGAACAAGTACCATCATGCATCCATGCATCCACCATCCATGATACCCATCCACAATCCTAACCAACCACGTCCACCCCCTTGTCCAAAAGCCAGCATTAAACCTTCAGCTCAGAAGCTCATGTCGACCAGGGTGATGATGCCAAGGGGATCAGGAAAGGAAAACTAGAAGATCAAGCACCCTCTTCCTCTTTGACAGCAGCAGCATCCTCCCCAGCCGCCAGCTCAACCTTAGCTCTCTTCTTCCCTAGTGGCTTCGCACGCCCTTCCTCTTCCTCCTCCTCCTCATCATCATCATGATGCCCACCATCCTTCGTAAACCCGATTTCTCCGTTCCCACCACCACCACCAGCAGCGACGACAGCACCGTTGGCGTTCTTGACACTGCCGTTGGCAGTGCGCTTGGGGGCTTTTCCAGCAGCGGTGGTAGACTTGTCGTTCTTTTTCTTGTCCTTGGCGTTGGTGTTGGCGTTGGCTTTACCATTGCCCGTGGTCTTGGCAGAAGCGGCGGGTTGGTTGTTGGTAGCCGGTGAAGGGCTGGTGCCGGCCATGGCCTTGAGTTTGCCAATGCGGTGCATCAGAGCTTTGGCGGTCACGTCTGTGGGGGGAAGGGTGGTTAGTTGCTGGAGTTGGTAAGAGGATGGGGGAAGGGGAGAAGGAGGAAAAGGGAAGGCTGGTTGATGGTGATGGTTGTTGTGAGGGAGGATGGGTGAAGGGTTTGGGGTAGAGATAGAGACGAGATGAGAAGGCGGGCAGATATATCGATCAGAGTCTTTTCAGAAAACAAAACAGCTAAGAGCGCCCAGTGGCTGGGTTTTCGTCCGCTCGTGCATATCGTCCGAATGAAGAGGTATGAGGAGAAAACAGAAAGTAAGAGAAAGAGAACTGGGAAACTAACCATGTCCCATAGCGCGAGCAAGCGCCTCATAGTTTAGCTTGACATCGTGGATTTTCAGGACATGCATAAATAGCTGCCGCAAAGGTGTCAGCTTAGCATAGAAAAACCTCCCTACCAAAATGAGGTCCCAAGAACAGGAATAGCAAAGTCGAAGCCTGTGCTAGTGAAGGGAGTCCGAGGAAAGACGTTACCTTAGCATCAGCATCATGACCCCACTGCATTTTGGCGGTTGATTTTTCTGCGTTATTTCTGAGATTTTGGGTTGTGGAAAGTCGAGGATGGAAGTGAACCGTGCTGTGAGAGTTGATGAAGTATTTTTGTCGTTGTTGGTGAAGAAAAGTGCAGGGTGTGGAAGGTAAGATGGTTTGAAAGTGAGAGGAGAGGTATACGGTTGATGAGGAAATGAATGAGTGAGTGATGGTTTCGGATTTTGATGAAGGAATTTGTGGGATACCGAGAGTTGCGAGGATGTAAGAGTGAAGAGGAAATAGGAAGATGGACGAAATTCTGATGTCGGGTATCAATTTATTCACCTGTCACTGCTTTCTGCTGTGGTCAAGTGGAACGTTGGCTTGGCCCAATCTTTGACTGAAGATGCTCTGCCCAAGATCAGGTCGAGGGGTGTGCCTTTAAAGATAGTGAATTTCTTCGTGCCTGGTGATTCGATAGTCTTGGTATGAGAGACGGCACCGAAAGTCCTAGACACCAAGGACGGCCCACCTGGATGGCTGCCTGGACAAAGCGCTTTAATGCACCCAAAGCCAACTATTCTAGGGGTCAATGCCCCCTATAGAGTCCCTAAGATTCTGGGGTTGTTGCGGGCTAGAGCCTTACTACCGCTGTCCAGGACTTTTGATGCAGACCTCCGTAGACTGTGATTGTTTATGATATCGAAGCTGCTATGCTCCTTGGCGCTTATCATGCGTTGCAGTCAAACCCGAAATTTTTTCGCCTCGATACAATGTGGAAACGTGCAATACCTCACCGAAGTCGTCGGAATTGTTGCGGCTTCATGAGACTCGAGTCTCGAGATTCCTGAAAGCATGACAAAATTTACAGAAGTCTATCGTGTCACCTAATTTATGGAGGCAGACAGATTGAGTACGACAGAAGAGCCCTGGAGATGTCAATTCCATCCAAGCAGAAATCATTGAGCTTATGAGGTGGCTACTATAGGTGGTTGGAAGAGCGGAGAGGAAGGTTAGAGAATCTCAAGATAGGGATGAAGATGCCGCATTGCGCCCTGGAAAAGTTGGATGCTGGATAATACGCTCGGACGTTGGTCAGACCTTCGACGCAAGCGTCGGAGAATAATAGGCTCAGCCTCTCTGTATCAGTGGGGCATCTGTTGCGGAAATTAAGTAGAACACATGCTGCATTAGAGAGGGATTAGAAAATATTCGAAGATGTGCACGCAAGCAACTGGAATTCTTCCTGAACATCTCACGGACTGGCTCCTCCAAAGGCACTTGAGGAACAATTGTCCCACGTCTTTGACTTGGAGAGGGATCAGACAACTTATGCTACTCACCAAGTGCGAAGACTCTGCAAGACTTCTCCGGCCTCCTAAAGAATCCCCAACACCCTGTCCCAGCGCTCTGCACCAACAGAGACTTTGTGGTACGCGCTGTCATCTATGATTATGGGTGGGATATTGGTGACAGAAAAGGGAAGATACTCGGCATGCCCATACCAGGACATCATTGTTTCGTGTGGTGAACTGCTATTGCGAAAATGCTCAATGCAAAGCCGCAGTCCGATGGTGGAAGTTCCTTGCATCCATTTGCATATAGTGTGGAAAGCCCTTCAATATGGCCAAATTGGGGCTTACACAGCATTTAAGAAACTTGTGAAAGGAGCCAACGATAGAATGATTCTCGTATAATTTAGATTGCAGAAATCTACCGAGCTTTCAGGAATACGAAAAGACGTTCCGTACAATAAAAGATGGTGTATCTGCCGCGGAACATATGCGCAACTATTATGAAAATCTTTGACTGATATATATGGTGTGTATTTCTCGTTAATTAGCAACGCCATCAGGGAACAGAGCACTTACATGCACTGCTTCTTCACTGCATTGCATCGCAACACGCCATTGACTCAGGCTCTTGAAAATCCGTCTGGTCGAACTGCATCGCGTCGCAACAAGCCATTGGCTCAGGCTCTTGAAATTTCATCCAGTCAATTGCCTCAAAAGTCACACCAGGATTTACAGCTGTCTTCTCCGTGACTCCGTTGTCGTCGTAAGTCTTTGCCGAATGGCCTGGCCCTTCCTGCCCAAGAAATGGCTCCCACATCATATCGGAGGCCACGCCCAATTCCACCTCGTCAACGACACAATGAAGCAACTCTAGACTTGTATATCGGGCATAGGGATTGAATTCCAGTGCTCCATGGATCACAAGATTATGCAGCTCCTCGCTGTAGAGCCCCAAAAGTGATGTGGGCTCTCTCGCGCCAGGCCACCTATAATAATCATGAGTACTCATCCCTTCTGGACGAGGTCGGAGAGGAGCACGTCCATCATGTGCTAAGGCATGGATAACGGCACCGAGCGCCCACACATCTGCCTTTTTCGAAGTCATTGGTAGCTCTGGAGGTTGCCATTTCCATGTGCCCGGAGCGCAGACTTCATCAATGGTAGCGAGTCCGAAGTCTCCGAGAACTAGGGATGGGTATCCGTGGCTATCAGGAGTCGGAGGGCCAAGAAATATGTTCTCTGGCTTCAGATCGCCGTGAATGACCTGCTGCCAATTGGGGTGAGAAACGCAAAGCTGTCGACGATCGTATCCATGGTGTATGTAGGCCAGCGCCTCGCTCAATTGGAGGAAGCAATGCCAGATGAAAGACTCTGGTACGTTCTCCCACGCATAAAAGAATCTATCCATAAGACCAAACAGATCTCCACCGGGATAGTAGTCGAAGTAGAGCTGTAGAGTGTTAGGTTGCATGATCGCTTCATGGAGACGCACAATTCGAGGATGGTCATTGAGGATGTCCCGCAGAAGCTCAACTTCGAGAGGTTCCAAAATGCTCTTGGACCGCTTCTGGATTTTGCAGACGCGCAGACTCATACTGGAACGCTTCTGTAATAATAAGCAGTTTCCGTAGCCACCTGAACCAACATGACCAACCTGTTTGAAACTGTCACGCTCATCGAATCTCGATCTTTTCAAGTCCCGAACACGTTGGACCCTATTGAGCTTAACACCAGAAGGTATCTTGGCCATCATCCCTGGCCTGTCTCCGCTCGAAAAAGTCATCGACTTTGACAGTGAGGTCGCCATTGTGTTCAACACGATGTTGACTTTTGGGTCGAAGAAATTGCAGGCGAGAAGATCACCAAGCGTATGATATATAGGAGTGGCAAGGGACGAGGACTTGAATGTTTGGGGTCGCAGGCGAAATTGTTGAGGAATGGCTATGCTTGAGAGCAGGTGCATCTTTAAGAACCCGTGCTCATTTGTCGATATCTCAGTTCGCCATAAAGAGTATTGTGCACCTTGAAAGCCCTGAGAATAAAGACATCAGTAAATGACAAAGGTGAGCTTTCATTCTCAATGGGTTTGACAAAGAGCATTGTACCAGAGGTAAGACAATTAATTGTACTTCTCAATGGTGATTGTTCTTGTACAATGAAGACACTGTCTTGGAGCGACTCGGCAAGGATATGGCATCAATATTGACACAATTAGCCAGATAACACACGTGAACTGACCTTCACAAAAAGCCTTGGCTAACATGGTCCATCCAAGGGCTTCTCAACCTTCTCAACCTTCTCAACCTTCTCAACCTTCTCAACCTTCTCAACCTTCTCAACCTTCTCAACCTTCTCAACCTTCTCAACCTTCTCAACCTTCTCAACCTTCTCAACTTTCTCAACTTTCTCATTGCTCATTAGATCTTAAGATGCCCTCGCCTCCACATCACGACCGTTCGGCTCCGAAGAAGGTGAGTCATCTTGCTAGCATCAGCAGCCATCGCAAGGGACCGAATACTCTCCCTGATCTAGAGGATCTTGGAAAGATGCTCGGAACCTGTGGCCTTGATCGAGGAGGGAAATTCGCACGAAGCCAGAGCCCAAATCAGAAAGAGTGTCAGACTTGCGATTATAAAGAAACATGCGAGACGGCAGTGCACGCTTCAAGCCAGCGTACCAAACAAGGAATGTTGGTTTCTAAGGAAGAGGCGCAGTACACCAAAGACCAGGGGGAGATCAAGTCCACCAAAGGATCAGAGCCCAAAGTGCCCAAAGTGCATCAACGAGTGACAAAGCAGGACCTCAAAACGGCATCCCTGGATACAGCTTGACAATCCAAAGTAGGGCATGTCGGAGGCTCCAGAGAAGATTTCGCCGCTCGGCAGTGCTGGAAGGCTAATCGACCGTTCTTGTGCTGCGTTGCACAATTGAAAAAGGCGTCTCTTGAAACTGTCCTTGCCATGATTCGATGGCTTTCGTATATGGTTGTGCAGTAAAATAATGTCCCCTAATTAGACCAATTAAAAATAAAGCATTAGAACTTCTCGTCCATTGAGTCTTGTAATCCGTTCCTGGCATTGGGTCATTTGTTATGTTCACCATCTTGTGGGGATTGCGCGATTTTTCGGCCTCTGTTCACTTGAAAGACCATCGTTGCAAGCGAACCATGTCAATATAGAAAAAGTTTAAATCCCTCCAGTGTTGCCAGTAGCAAACCGCCCATGAAGGTGCTGTCGGAATCAGACTGTCCGGCAAAGTTCCTGGACGAGAGTCGGGAAGACTTGCCACATCACCGAAAATGGCGACCGTACTGTATGTGATCAAAACTACGGTAGCTCAGGAAAGGCGATCTGAGCAAAGAGTCATGGCGATACGGAGTACAGCCGCACAAAGCAGACTCTTGCAAGACAATCCAATGCCATCAATCTCGAGCCTATACAGTCCGCACATCAACGAACAACTTGCAACCTTCAACAGCCCACTGGAATAACAAGTACTGCCAGAATCGACCCAAGACTAACTTAATGAGTAAGAATGCGCTGTACCGTTCACAGTGATTGGTGCGATTGCAAGACACTTTTAGCCACACCAAGAGCCAAATCCAAATCCAACTCCAAGGCATCGACTTGAAACCCCCGGCCAATGTTCTAAGCACTACAGCCATGGGGAGGCCCATGAAAGTATGCATTCGCAGTGCAACTCGCCATCGCGCAAGTACTCTGCGGAAGTTTCACCAAGTCGCTCGACATTTCCGTTACGTTTCAGCGGGGTTGCAAATGCGTTGATGCTCGCTTGAAGATCACAACTTCTAGAGCGCCTTTCCAGGAGACCCCCTTGAGCACCTTTAAAGCTTGCGAAATCGATTCGGCGGCTGCACCTTAATCCAATGCTTTACTGAAGAAGCCGCTCATGGGTATTCAAGCAGAGATAGGATCGAAGGGCTTTGTGCCGGCGCTAAGAAGAGAAAATAGAGGAAATTCCCGTTTGACATTTTCATGCCCGCAGCTCAAGGCTAACGTGTCGTCTGTCTTCGAAATCAGTGTGGAACAAAATGATCGTTTGAAGCGATTCACCTACAGGATGTACAAGTCACGCCTTTCTTAGTAGCCAACCGCGATCCAGCCTGATTTTAATGTGTTTTGAAGGGCAGGAGCATTGACGAACGCACCTCCAAATCTGTTTCGAGGAGCTTAAGAAGGCTGCCAATTCGTCTTGTGCTCGGATACGTGTTTGCTCGAGGAACTATGATCTCCGAACCGTGTGGCGGTGAGGGCCACGGGTCATTGGAAGGAATAGATTTCTATGATCCGTCTTGTCGAGAGCATTGAATAGCCGTGCCAGTTAAAAGCCCACTTCAGGGTCTTGACTCTGCGGTTTCCTTGTCTGAATTAGCCGTAGGCTGATGGGCACTATGTGGCACAGGAAACAACTTGTAACGTCACGAGCAAATTATATCTCTTCAGATGTTCCATACCAGATATCCATGCAATCAGCATTGATCAGAAGGTGGCTCATGCTCCTCTTACCTAAGTCTCGCAAACTCTGGAAACTCCTCCAAATATCTGAACAGCTATTCTCATCAAGGCAAGGGATGATACGTCAACAATCCATTAATCTTCCACTTGAAGCTGTAGGGATGGATAATGTAGAGTCTTCGTGGAGCAAGACCAGATATCTATGAAGCTGAAGCCGTCGCCTCTTTCAGCCGCTTGAGTTTGCTGGGGACTCAAGACACCGAAGGATCGGACATCTCACCCATGACCTTGTTCGCATTTGATATAGCGATCTTGTTGACGCGGGGTTTTTGCAGTTTGTTTAGACTGTTGCGAAATCTTGACTATCTTCTTCGGCATGGTGCATTGACCATTGTCACCACCGCTACCGCCATGAAGATACTCGGAAGAGACAGTAATTGATAGACTGGGCTCACCTGTTTAGCATGGGTAAAATTGTTGCGCATCGACAGGTCATATCCCTCACTTTCAGTGGCAGAGGTGCGCGGTTAAGGCACGAGAACTAACGCAAGAATCTGATTTTCTCATTAAGAAACAACACATGGAGCAAACCGAAGACTATCTGAAAGCCCAAAGGAAAGGTCGATTCACGCCCTGCACGCCGGTTCAGAGATAAACAACCCGACATCGGCCCCCATATGGCTACACGGCTGCCTCAAGGTAATGCTCCCTGTAATCACCATTCCTGCGCGTATCATGCATGATGCTTTCCCGCATTCTCAAGTCTCGCCTTTTCCTTTCTTCTTTTGCTCCACCTTCAGCAAGAGGGCGCGATTGATATGCGGCAGCACACCTCCGAAGGCAATCGTCGCGCGAATCAATGTGTCCAATTCTTCATCACCGCGAATAGCGAGCTGTAAATGACGAGGAGTGATACGCTTGACCTTAAGATCCTTGGCGGCGTTCCCGGCAAGCTCGAGGACTTCGGCTGTGAGATATTCTAGAACGGCAGTGACATAGACAGCGGCTATTGAAACTCAACAATCAGTATGAGCGTTCCAGTAAAACAGAGTGTCCTCGGTCCCTAGAATGATGTTTTAATAGGACATACCCTTGGCACCGACGCGCATTTTGTTCTGCGTATTGTTCTTCAAGAAACGCTTGACACGGCCGCAGGGAAACTAGTTAGAGGCACGAGGAGTCAGTAAAGCTTTCACATGTACATGTGAGATATAATAGAACAGGCTAAGCAGCAGTAAGCAGGAAAAGCCATCAAATCACGCGCGGAAAGTGCTCGTCAAGGCGGCCAGGACACCCATAACTTGGAATCTGAGCGCAGAATGCGCAGTGTGACTCATAGTATCCAATAAATGAAAGGCAAGTCTTTGCTCAGACTTGAGTCCAGGCGTTGAGGACGCGCCCACAATTGGGAGAGGAGAGAAATGAGCAGCGAGCAAGATTAGATACTCACTTGCAGACCAGCTTTGGCAGAGTGCGACTTCTGCTTGTGAGGAGTGGTCTCTTTGGGCCCTGCCTTCCCACCAGTGGATTTGCCTTTTCCGCCAGCCATTTCGCGTTCGATGTTGTCTAAGTCCTTGGATGGGTTTGAGGATTGTTACGCGACTCCAATATAGAATAAGTGACTGTTGAGTGATATTGTTGTGTCGATACGAGATCGTTGTTGAAAAATGAAGAAGGATGATAGTGAGATGGTCGGGAAAGCAGCACGAGGCGTGATGTTGTGTTTTATTACTTTTCAAAACTGCTAGTGAGGACGCTATCCCGATTCACTTTAGTGTATAGGATGGTCACGTGCACTAGTTTCTGGCACACTCGAGCTGATGTTGTGAGTTGGGACAGAAGCCTCCATAGCAGCTCCAGATATAATGTCAGTCATTTCCAAGTAGTATAGGATCTGCGCCGTGTGCGTAGATTCTTGAAATGCCGTCCAAAGCGCTGTCTGCGAGGATGAGGGAGATTCTCTTCGAGCTTGCTGTCAGACCAACCATCGCCATTTGATCTTTGTGGATGAATATGCAGCATTCGAAGGTGGAGACGACTTGCTTAAACATTTTCAAGAGACACTGAACTTTGTATTACTTGTCCTGATCTGACCAACGTCGCACGATGAGGATGTTCAAAGCTCATGTGGAGTTGACCTCTCTGCAAGACTGCCACAATAAAGGGCCGGTATCATAAGGCCACGCTACACTAGCGCCATAAATTACAGCCTTACGTTCACTTGCACAAGACTGAAGAAACATTCTAGGACATCGTCGTACTGCACGCACTTCCATGATGGCAGCAGTAAGATCGTCCCGTTCGAGGTCGAGGTGATTTACTAATTCTGGTTCTAGGCTATCTCAACAGTCTCTGAGAGTCGCGACCTTCGTGGTCTCAACCTCGTTGCTGCCCATTCTCATATTCGCGGATTAGGTGTCGATGAAGATACATTAACGCCGCGAGCCTCTTCCCAGGGGCTTGTTGGTCAAGAAAGAGCAAGGAAAGCAGCAGCAGTCATATTACAGATGGTTAAGGAGGGAAAAATTGCCGGAAGAGCTGTACTGATCGCTGGTCCACCGAGCACTGGAAAGACGGCAATAGCAATGGGAATGGCCCAATCGCTTGGATCAGACACACCTTTCACTATGCTCGCCTCATCAGAGATATTTTCCTTGGAGATGTCTAAAACGGAGGCTTTGACGCAAGCGTTCAGAAAATCAATTGGGGTACGAATAAAAGAAGAGAGCGAGATGATTGAGGGAGAGGTTGTGGAGATACAGATAGATCGGAGCCTGACAGGGGTTCGTGTTGCCATCCTGAATATCAAGATGGTTTGGGACTGACAAAGATCACCATTGAAGGGCAATAAGCAGGGTAAATTGACTATCAAAACCACCGACATGGAAACGATATACGATATGGGCACGAAGATGATCGACTCAATGTCAAAGGAGCGCGTCATGGCCGGCGACGTCATCTCCATAGACAAATCATCCGGCAAGATCACAAAGCTAGGCAGGTCGTTTACAAGGTCGCGAGACTACGACGCAATGGGCGCAGACACCAAATTCGTGCAATGTCCAGACGGAGAACTCCAGAAGCGCAAGGAGGTCATACATACAGTCAGCTTGCACGAGATAGATGTAATCAATTCGAGAACCCAAGGCTTCCTGGCGCTTTTCTCGGGTGACACCGGCGAAATTCGTAGCGAAGTGCGGGATCAGATCGATACAAAGGTGGGGGAGTGGAAAGAGGAAGGGAAGGCAGAGATAGCGCCTGGCGTGTTATTCATCGATGAAGTACACATGCTGGACATCGAATGCTTCTCATACATCAACCGCGCACTCGAGGATGAATTAGCGCCAATTGTCATCATGGCAAGCAATCGAGGCAATGCCCGGATACGAGGCACGACCTACCGCTCACCTCATGGCCTTCCTTTGGATTTCCTTGACCGAGTCGTCATTGTGAGCACCCAGGCATACGGCGAAGATGAGATTCGACAAATCCTGTCCATCCGTGCGCAGGAAGAAGAAGTCGAAGTCACAGCCAATGCCCTTGAACTCCTTACTAAGATCGGCAAAGAGCGAGGCCTGAGATACGCCAGCAACTTGATCACCACATCGACACTACTAAGCCAAAAGCGAAAAGCAGATAAGATCGACCAGCAGGACGTGGAGCGGAGCTACACGTTGTTCTACGATCCTGCGAGGAGTGTCCAATTTGTAAGCGATTTCGAGAAGCGCTTCATTGGTGATGAGGGCGCTGTTAGCTTTGCGATCACGAACGGTGATGCTATGGAAATATCATAGAAAGAGTTGCAACTATCAGCGCTGGCGTTGTGGGAAAAGCCCTGATAGACCTTGTAGTATTATAAATACCCAATTGAAGAGCGATATCTAGAGAATATGATCTAATCCGATCACACATGCAATGGTATCATCCGCTATTCAAACGTCTTTCATACAAATTCCACGTCTCGACTCCATGGTTCCAAGCCAGTTTCCCTGAATTCGACCCCCTCCCCAAAATATCCAGCGTCATTCCACGCGACCATCATATTCCCATCATACGGCCCATTAATCTGGCCGCCATCTCGTCCGTCTGACCATCGATACTCCCATTGCTTCGCTTCCCTAACCCCATCCGCACCATCCTCCTGTTCCTCATCTCGAGGAGCATCAACCCAGTCATCGCCCGTCTCGCGGCTATACTGCCGCATCAAGACCTCCCGCTCAGCATCATAGATCCCGGTTTGTCCTCTGGTAAGAAGTTGGTCCGCTGCGCCAGTGATGATTTCGACAGCTTCTCGGCGCCGTGTCTCTGCTGGATCCTCAGGCGCTTTCTCTTGGTCCACATCCATAGCATCTTCTCCTTTCCGTTTATTCTTATTCTGCCATCTGGGTCTCTTCTTTTCCTTGCCTCTCCCGAACCGCGCCAGAGCCTCGAGCACCGTCTCTCCTCGTTCAAGATTGGGTATGAGCGTCTTCAAAATATCGCTTGTAAGTACCGCGTCATCTTCTTTCCTCTTCTGCCTCCTCTCCTCGTCTCGTTTATCCTCTGCTTCCTTCGCTTTCTTCATGTCCTTCTTTGACACACCTTCAAGCCACGAATCGTGCACCGCATCTGGATCTGCCGCCTTTCTTACAAAATTGCCCTGCGCGTCAAACCGGCCTTCTTCTTGTTCGTTCTTCATATTGAAGGCGTCAAGTTTCGGGGCGTGTTCTTTCTTCCCTCCTGCTCCTATCTCCTCATCGACATCTCCCACATCCGCTCTCTCTTCTTCGCCCACATCACTTTCACTACTGCTATCCACATCCTTGGTCTTTCCACTTCGCTGGGAAGCGCCATGTCCATTCATGAGCAGATCCGCACTGACATGGCCTCCGCTTTTACTCCCGGCAACCTGACCCTCAATCTCGTCTTCGCCAAGGAAATGTACTTCCTTTTTCCTCTTCTTGCCCTCCCTCCCGACTTCCTCGTCCTCATCTCTGTCGTTCAAATCCTCATCTAAGTCTGCAAACATATCATTCTCTTCTTCCTGTTTCCCTCCATTTCCATTTCTACCAACGCCGCCCTTCTTCTTTACCTCTTTAGCTTTAGCATCAGCTCTAGCGCCGAAGCCCTCATTTGAAGAATCTGACTCGTAGCCATCGATATTTACGGCATTGCGTTTTGTTTGCTGGCCCCTCTTTCCAATCTCATCTGCCTCGAGAATTGCGTCTTCTTCCGGAGCATCCGGGGCTAAGGCAGAAGGATTGCGGACATCAAATCGGGGTTTCTTTAATGACGGACCCTCTTCATCGAGGTAGTGAGTACGGGCAAATTCTTCTCCCCCGCGACTAGGGCGAGGAGCTGGACGGCGATTCGACATGATGGAGTCGTAAAATTTCCGCTCCCAGCGTCAGCTAGAGGTCCTTGTCGTAGTCTTATGTGATATTCTTAGATCCGATCCAAAAGATGCTTTGAAAGATATCACGAGTGAGCCAGGACAAATCCGTACTTACGAGGTTGAGCTTCAGGCGTCATCCCGCAGCGTGTTTTGCCGAGCTTCTGCCATCATCAACGCCCTTCCTAAGGTAACAGCTCTGAATTCTTTCTTTTCCTTTCTTATTAGCATTTGAATTTTCAAGATGGTACCTGCCTTCACATGTGAGCTTTGAAATCCACATATCGCTAACCTTGGCCTCTAGTTCAACCCAGGCTTCTATCAAGACGACGACGCTATGTCTGGCATATTCCCCCCGGGTATGATGGGTAGAGTAGGCGGCATGCCACCACGCCGCTTCGACGAATACTATCGCTGTTACCCCATGGCCATGCTACCCGGTCCCGAGCGAGAAAACGTGAACCACGGCGGGAAAGTTATGATGCCGGCCAGCGCCCTCGACAAGTTGACGAGATTACATATCACATATCCTATGCTCTTCGAGCTGATAAATGGGAACAAGGACAGCATGACACACGCCGGTGTGTTGGAGTTCATCGCGGAGGAAGGGAAGATCTATTTGCCTTATTGGGTACGAATACCTCGACCATGTGGCCATCGTGTACCATTCTGCTAAAAGAATGCGGCTTCTAGATGCTCGAAACCCTCTCCCTCGAACCAGGCGACCTTCTCCAAATCAAAAGCACCGACCTCCCCTCCGGCCAATTTGTCAAACTTCAAGCCCAATCTACATCCTTCCTCGACATCTCCGACCCAAAAGCCGTCCTTGAAAATGCCTTCCGAAACTTCTCTTGCCTGACAGTCGGTGATATTTTCACCTTCGCATACAATGACAGTGTCTATTCAATGAAAGTGCTTGAAACAAAACCGTCCGTCGCTGCGAAAGGCGCCATCAGTGTACTCGAGACAGATCTAGAAGTTGACTTCGCCACACCAGTGGGCTATGAAGAGCCGAAACGCGTCAGCGGCACCAGCACGCCCAGATCAATGACAGGCGGTGTGCCGGCCGGGGGTTTGCTGCATAACACCGGCACCATGGCCCAAGCAATCAACTACGCTTCTATAGCACCATCCGCTTCCACAGCGGTTGACGGCGCAAAAGCCGTATCATCAAACTTCCTCCTCGGCGGCCAAAAGCTCAACGCGCGGAAAGGCAGCAAAGCACCCACACCCAAAGCATCCACTCCAGTCGCAGGCGCTTCAACGAATCCTCCTCCGACCACCGTCCGACGAACCAACGGACCCCAACCGCTTCGCCTGCCGCCAGGGAAACTCTTTTTCGGCTACGAAGTCAAACCTGTGCGCAAGACCGGGGAGCAGAAAGAGGTCGTGGAAGATGAGAGCAAGCCCAAGTTCCAAGGACAGGGGCAGACGCTAAGAGGAGGCGTGAAGCGCAAGGGTGGGGAGCCGGATGTTGTGGAGAAGATAGACAAGGGCAAGGGGGTGGAGAAGAAAGGTTCTGATGCGGGAGGCGGGCAGAAATTAGGCGGGAGGACGTTGAGAGATGCGCCGAAATGAGGTATGAATCTTGTAGAGACATATGCATGGCAGGCGTTGGAGGCAGGGTTGCATAGCGAGCATGACATAGGATGGAGAGCGGTTGATCAATAGATAGATACCTAGACACTTAACGTTGGGTGAAACAATGAGATGAGACGTGATCATGTTCCAAGATTCTTATGCAGCAAGCAATATGCTTTCTCACAGCAGGAAGACAAATGACTGAGTAGCGCACTTTTCCCCTTCCTCGATGGAACGATTAGAACCCATGACCTGGTGGCACTAGTAATCATTCACCCCTTCCTCCTCCTCCTCCTCCTGCCTCCCTCCTTCCCCTTCCCCTTCCCTTTCTTCACAACTCCACCCCCACCCCCTTTCCCTCCTCTCCTCTCCTCTCCTCTCCTCTCCTCTCCTCTCCTCTCCTCTCCTCTCCTCTCCCCTCCCCTCCCCTCCTCCCCTCTCCCCTCCCCTCCTCCCCCTTTTACCCTCCCTTCCCGCTTCCTCCCCAATAACAAACCCTCCTCTCCTCTCCTCCCCTTCTCCTTCGCCCATCTCCTTTCCCCTGTCCCTTCCCCCTCCTTTCTAACCCCCCTCCCCTACCCCTCCCAACATCAAAGCACCGCCTCTGACATGCAACGATGATTCCAATTTCCCCATCCATTAATACACGCAACCGAACCATCGCGCAGGCAAACAGATACCAATCTCTCAAAATCTTATTCCGCAGCATGAAGCCAAGGCAGCGAACTAACAACAAACATATCCTCACATTCTATACATTTCTACTAGCAAAAAATCCCGACTCCCATGCCCCTACGGCCGCCGTGTAGGATATCCTATACGCTCAGCATGTCTCATACCTAGATTCAAGAAGTGGGTGAAATACTCACCATGCGTATCCATCTAGCGAGGAAGAACGAGTTATATCTGGCGACTCTTTCCTTCCTGCTCGATCTCTGATCCTGGGTACCCTGAGCAAAAGATGGTATTCCGTCACACCCGTATCGGCGAAGAGGACTGGCAAAATCCCAGATCGACCCATGACGTTAGCGGAAGTAACGTTCTCGCACGTCATATCAACCATTTGACCACAAGACGAAGGAAATCTTTTTGAATCGGGTACCCAGGTACCTAGGCGGTGCTATAGACTGCTCACAATTCAGCACCGACTCAAGAAACAACCATTGCCACAACAGATGATATATACTCCCCTGATATTCTGTCAAAACCTCCTCGAGCTTCCGATTTGAGAGAGCCGTACATCCGATCTCCTCCCCGAATGGCCAGTCCTTTCCCATTGGCACACGGACTTTGCAATGTCCAGGGATGCAGTCAGACTCATATGACGCTTTGTTGCAAAAGACAGGGACTTTTCAAACGTGCTATCCCCATCTTTATTTTATAGTAATGGCCAAAAGTATGTTTCAAGCCCAGAACAGCTGCCTGTTTCAAAGTGGTGTAGAGAACTCTGGAAGCGGAGCGAATACTCTGGGCCGCCGGGACCGTGCGCATAGGCTGGATTCTGAGCCTACCGCGAGAGAGTTTACCGTGCTTCCGATGTTGTTGATGAATTATTTCAGTATTGAAACGTCATATGTACAGCACTTGTTAACATCCTAGCAAAACAAAGAAGAAGAACGACTCTCCACTGGGACGAAGTGCAGCACCAAGGCACGCCCTGAGATAGATGGACTGAAATTATTTTTATTAATATGGTCAAAGTTTAAGCACGGCTATCTGATTGTAATTCTCAGTGCACGAAGGATCAATGCAAACCCCCATTTCATCCTGATCCGGCAGGCTCGTCAACAAGTGAGTAGGAATTTAGATGTACTTGAAATTTAAGCAGAAGATGAATCTGTGGTTTGTGTCTAGCCGAGCAGATGCTGCGACTGTGGGTGCGCGTTTCTGTGTTACCGCGTCGTGGGTTCCCGAAACGCCTAAAGCTCCAGCATTTGCAACGGCAACAGGGAGGAAGGGTCTCGGTGCTATACTTGATGTTCGAGATTGCAAGGAAATGCAGGTAGCAAGGATAGCGAGAGTTGATGCGTCGTTCAGGAAATCGAAAATCGTTGATCAATCTTAGAGATCCGGTTCCCGATCAAAAACCAAACATGGGAATGGAGGAGGGTAGCCCCTGTTTTGTTGTCTAGATGTCATATCATCATCCATCGTGATTCATTTTCCTCAAAGAGTCGAGCTGTAGTTAAAAGCCTAGCGGTTACTCAACGATGATCTCCACTTGACTGGACTGCTGTTTTAGCTCATCGCTACCTCGAGCTTGATGGCCGTTCTGTCGTCCTCGGGAGAAAGCCGGAGGTCCGCGCTCTGATGGCCCGCGTGGTTGCCGCATGGGCAAGCCTCTGTCTTGCGAGGAGTTGTCATAATTTCCGCTAAAAGACCGATTGCTACCAATAGCTCCAGCACTTGAAGGTCCGGCAGCTGACTGCTGGTTATCTTGGTCCCAAGAGAAAGCTCCTCTCAAACGTCGAGGGCTCCCGCCGTTGGCTCCTATGTTTCCTCCTAGAGACATGGCGCCAAAACCATTGACGAGGGCATTGTCGTCGCGATATTGGCCAAGGGCAGAGCCAGAAGCAGTTGGCGTCAAGGTTGGTGTGGCGGACGATGCACTTCCGGGGTAGTCTTGGAACCTAGCAATGTTGGATTGTAAATTGGGAGGAAAACTAGCTGTAGACGGGACTGGCGAAGGGGTGTAGGACCGTAGATCTGCGACAGACTTGGCTGCCCGGAGGTTTTGTGCAGTCCCAAAGCCGCTTGGAGAATCGGGGATACCGAGGAAACCAGAAGACTGCTGGCCTCGGAGAGTGTTGTACATTCCGGAATCAGAGTTATTACGAGCTTCGTTGAAATCAATTGTAGCGGCTCGGTTGAGGCCCCTGCTCCTTGACGGATCTCCGCCTTGGAGGGCCGAGACTTGGGGTATTGGGGGGCTTATGCCTTGTTGACCCATATCAGGACGGTAGACGTGAACCTGGCGTTGTTCTCCACTACCGCGGGAGACATGTGCTAGCTGCATGTGGTGCGCCAATGTATGTACTATGCGCCGTTGAGGTGGAGCTAATGTTGATGAGAATATCAAAGCCTCCCTTGACTTGTCGTCTCTGAAGAGCAGAAGCTCGCTGTAAAACGACAGCGTTTGAGGATCGTTCAGATCTATATCTTGCAGTACGTGATTAGCTCTGCACACCTACACTGAACAGCTTCTGCTTACCTGGCATCTCATTTCTTGTACCAATAGGCGATGGAGTATTTGCTAGCCTATTGGAAGACAGAGATGACATTGATGGCTGACTGTGTAGCTGAGGTCCACCCATTGGTCTGTGCTGTTCCTCAAGCTGTCCACGGCGCTCCCTCTTCTCTCTTTCAATACGCTCTCTTTCCTGCAGAGGTAGCATCTTCTTGTATTCCACGCGTAGCTTCCTCCCTTGCAGCTCATAATGATTCAGCTGATCAATCACCTGTTGAGTTTCGTCTGGGGAAGTAAAGTTTGCAAATGCAAGGCCACGGAAGACGCCATTGTCGAAGTGGTAGTTGAAAGCGTACGGCAGCGGAAGATTCAATGAGGTCATAAGGTCTACCAGCTGCTCCTTCTTCACAGCGAAAGGGATGTTCTTGATAACAATAGCAGTGGGTATGAGCTCCTCGTCGGGATCAGTCGCATATTGTTCGGACCGCAAATGAGACATCCCAAGAGGCGAAGGGCCGTGACCGCCCGCATATATATTTGGATTAGCCATTTGCTGTGTATCCATCCATCCCTACACACTCCAGCGTCAGTGAACGGAAATGAATTCTCCAGGCAGCGCAAACGGGGTGTACGTACTGTTGGGAGAGCACTTCGTCCCCGCGTTTGAGACTTCATCCTCCCAGTAGCTGCTGTAAAAGGTGGTGCGAAGTTGTTGTTGGCGCTGAAGGCATTCGGGTTCCACGTTTGTGCTTGAGGAAGCTCATAGCTATATCCATTTCCTTGCACTTGGCCATTCATCCTGTCAAATCTGTTCGTCTCATATCTCATGGATTGATCGTCGGGGGTATATACATTGTTTGGCATTTGGCCATAGGCGTCGAAGTGCCGTGAAGGTTGGCGATGAAGCATTTGCTGTTGATGTCGGTGGGAGCCTGGAGAGCGTGATGAAGTCTGATCGTAATACATTTCGTTGTGATGAAGATGGTTATTCATTCTGGCGTTCTTTTGAGTCCGAATCAGAGTCCCGGTTTCAGGCGGAAGCTGTTGGAGATTGACAGTCTTCGAGAATCTCAATGCGACAGCTGGGTTTGACAGATGTCGTTCTTCTCTCAAATCAAGTATGGTGGCTGGCTACAGTCGGAATGCTCTCTGCTGCAGGGATCGTTGACGTCAAATATTTATTATGTGACTGGTATCCAGATCTATCGAAAAATTTGAAGGTCGTAGATCGTTTCTTCAATATTCGTGTATCGTAACGGGGGCCGTAACAAGAATCTGGCAGTGAATGTGAAGAGCCGAATCGGATCGGTATGGCTTGACAGTCGTAAATACGTTGATGATGGCCGTGGAGAGGAGAGAATCAACAGCTCTCCATGCAAGCTGAAGCTTGACTCTAAGCTTCGTTTGAGAGGTAGGAGGAGGAAGACTCAAGGGATAGACAAATGCACGAGTTGCGCCTGTCAGAGGTATCTTGGGAGAAGTACCTTGGATAAAGTAGTCGTGATAATTATTGTAAATTAGAGAATTTGCAGCAGGGAGATATAGTATTATTATTGTTTCATGGAAAAGACAGCGACATATGAAAGATAGAGTTGAGTTGAGTGGATGGATGGTCGCGACAGGTTGGATTCAAAGCAGGATCAAAAAAAACGAAGAGCTCTTATTAGTCTTCCCATGACCGAGCCAAGTGTAAAGTAGAATTATGATCCAGGATTTGGCGCTAGTCTTTTTTAAAATTTCTCGCTTCAAGCTTGGGGGCCTTGGCCCTCGTCCAACTAGTCCAACCCCCGAAAAACGATAGATCCATGTAAAGTACTCCGTAAGGTAAGCAAGCAAATTGCAAAAGGGGCGTCTTATTCTTATTCTTATTTACTTTGATTTTTATTATTTACTCTACATCGTTACGATACCGAGTCTTGGAAAGGGTCAAAGGACATGGGGAATGATAACCAATCCCGTCTCTGTCTATCTACTGAGGCATATGAATGGCCTGTGCCCCGAGACCTTTGAAGGATCTTTACCGACCGCACTGGCCTGAACTCGACCGTGTCAAAAATGATGACTTCTTTGTCATTGATTCCATCAAAATGACTGCCGTGAGGCGCAAGCTACTGCTCTATCGCTCATCCATACAGAGCATCCACATGCAAGCTGACCCTTATTATTGGATCTTCTTCTCCGAGCTACTATCTGCAATAATACAGCGTGCTGCCGTTACCGTCAAATGAAGGCCCGACGATCTGCTCTTCTAGCAGAATTCTAGTGTTTGAGTACGTATTGAAGTCTGTTGAGCTAGCCATGGGTTGCCCTGGGTCATCATTACCTTACGGAAGCTGCCTTTAGGGGCCGGAAGAGCATCCCAGCTTCCACGCGCTCAGGAGATCTGCTGGTAACACTTCAAGATTTGGGGGTTGAATGTAGGAAAATATGAATTGTGGAAAAAAGTAGTATTATTCTCGAGTCTCGGCTGGGTCGCCACGGAGCGTAATCATGCATCTCCTTGGGGATTGCGCTCGTTACCGCTGTCGAAGGGTCGATGGCAACGTGCAGGAAGACTACCATAGCGTGGTTGCGAACCCCTCTTTCGTTGGTCATGGGTTGCTTCACGGCTCCATGCGGACTCTGATAGACAGAACGGCATTCCTTTTTTCTTCTCCGACTATGGCCATTGACAGGATTTCCAAATCAAGATTTCAAGGGTGTGGAAGTGCTTCTAGATCCCATGGGCATGGGCATGGGCATGAGCATATTTATGAAAGGGAGGGAAGATGTAACGCACTGACACGGTGCTTCTTCAAGAGAAAAGCCCGTCTTCCGTATGCTATAGGTCAGCTGTGGCCTGTAGCCGTAGGCTGTGACGCCTGAGAAATTTAAGAAATTAGGTGGGGTGGAAGGGCCACCGGACGCGCTCTAACCAGTGGTAGTCACTAGTGCTGCTCCCAAAGTGTTAAACAGCTCTCGGACGGAGATGACTGGCTGCCGGCAAAGAAATAAAGAAATAGCTTGCCAAGCTTGAATGCTACGGATTGATTAATGCTGCGTCCGTCGGTTCCTTCCAGGCGTCGACCCTTACCCTGGGTTCATTTCAGTCATGTGATCTCGGAGAGTCGGAGAGAAATGACAAACAATCTGGGCCAAGCAAACAAGATGATCGAGGTACTTGACTCGTACTGTCTGTCGTACATGATGAATTGATAACCACCTCGGGTAACAAATAGGAAATTAATACAACATTTATATATAGAAGAGAATTTTCAATTGTAGTGTTAGCTGAATATCATTTGGAAACAATAAGACATAGACTATTTATAATGCTTCGGTCTCAATTCTACATTGGTCCTTAAGATGCAGGAGTTGCTCTCTGTGACGAAGTACCAGTCACGTCATCATCGTCAACCTTGCGCCGCTTAAAATTGCCTCTTGCCTCAATATTCTCTTCTGATGGCAGAACCCTAGTAGCAGTGAAAACATAGCCTTCCGAACCACCACGCCCCGTCATGAGAGGGTGGGTTCGCCCAGGGAGTACTTGCCAACTTCTACTGCGTGCTGTTTGTATTGTAGGTGCAAGTAGCAGTGTTGGATTGAGAGGGAAGTCTTCCGTGGGCATCGATTCCGAGTTCGGTGGCTTTGTCACAAACGCTGTCCGCCGGCTCTTGGAATAATAGTCTGCCAATTCGACCAATGACTCGATGGTAGGCGAATAAACAACTACTTGAGCTGCACCACGGAGAAGTGGGACTGTATGTCGTAGTATTGACACTGGGCTCATGACTGAGGCCACAATCAGGCCGTCGAACTCACCAGCGCGCGTCTCATCCACAATAGATTTTATACGTTCCCATCGTCGACGTTTCCGGAAGTAATTACTTCTCTTTCCACTCTTCCAGCTTTGAATGGTCACTTCCGGGGCAACATCCGGCTCGGCATAACCCATGTCGTCTTCTGGGGAGAGAAGCTGAAGCCATGAGAGAGTTTTGAGATGGCTTTCAAGCGGGTGGGACCTGGATGGATTGAATGCATCGAAGTGGAAGTATTTGAGCAAGGACAGGTTTGGTTGAGCGTTGGCGTGGATGAGAGTGATCGTATTTGTGGTGCTTGAGCCCGATGTCTTCCGAGGGCGAGGAAGGTGGAAAGGTGGTGTAGACGAATGTTTGGTGGCGAGATCCTCAATTGCGTCATCTTCGTTTGCTCCGTCAAATTCTTGCTTCAACATGACTCTGCTCTCTGATTCAGGCTCGTCCCGTTTGGGAGGGTATAAGATTGCCATCTTCTCCGCCATGTAGGCTACCAGCAACCCTGCTGTTTCGTCGATCACAAGCCATCTCCCCCTTTTTATTTGCATATTGTCCTCAGTGGGCGACGGTATTGAGGCTGAGGGTGTGCAGTGCACGTTTGACCAACTACCAATAAGGCATAATATCTCTTCTCTCAATTCCATTATCTTCATGGGTTCCTTGTCGGTCAAGATCCACCGCGCCAACATCGGTACATCCAAGGGTAGGACGGTAAACCTC
Source organism: Usnea hakonensis (assembly GCA_013423325.1). Classification (NCBI taxonomy): domain Eukaryota; kingdom Fungi; phylum Ascomycota; class Lecanoromycetes; order Lecanorales; family Parmeliaceae; genus Usnea; species Usnea hakonensis. The sequence continues at coordinate 91,347 of BLJB01000004.1, read as the reverse complement.
CTCAGATACTTCCTCGTCTTTCGAAGCGTATACTTAGCGAGAGCATATGCCGTCTTCTGATCCAGAGCTGAGTGTGACTCGAGGATCTTGGCAATCAGCTCTTTCCCTGATCCTGTATTTTGCGCCTTCAATTTTTCAATCTCGTCCATCGTCATGATCTGGCTGTTGGGATTGTCGATGATCTGACGGTTGGTTCGCATGACGACCTCTCCATTCTGGCCCACTATCTCGTATTCAACACCATCTCCACTCGCACCAGGATTTCCACCTTCTACCTCAGTGGGAGGTTCAGGGCCGTCTTCCGTGATATCTGCGTAGAGTTCCGCGGCTGGCACTACCCGAAGGCCCGACTGGGCATTTCCTTCGCCGTTCACGGTATTGCGGATTTCGAAAGTAAGGTGGTAAGGCCGACCCAAGATATTATTTGCTTGGAAGGCCACATGCTTGCCAATGGAGATTGTGCTTAGTGTATCGTCAGCAGCGTAAGGCGAAGGCGAAGATGAGACTGCTCACTCCAGCTACTTCACGTACGTATTTGGAACGACTTGGACGACTATGGACGAATCTGTAGGGAGGCGTAGCGCAACGTAGGCATGCGGCTGAACAAGCTCTGGCTTCATCTTCTCATGAAAGCGTGTTTGCAGAGCACTTCTTCATTAGTGGCAGTTGAGTTGAAGGATTTATTTTCTATGGCTAAGCTTGGCTTGGGTACTGTATTTTATTTTTTAATTCACCTTGGACATTTATTTCGTTATCGATAAGCAAGCGGCGGGACACCTTTAGTTGATTCGTACTCCGTTACGTCGCCCTCGGATTGATTTGCCTTATATCTTATACAACTTTTTCCGAGACGCCATTGGAGGCTGAGAAGATTTATTTTCTTGTCAAGTCTTTGGCCACAATCTGCGCGTCTCCAGCAGCTATGACCGTTGCGCATCCATCTACCGCCTTACCGAGCTGCACTGCCTCTTCAAACCTCTCTGCCTGAACCCACGACAATATCTGGAAATGACGGAAGCAATCTCAACTGCTACCTTCATGATAGAAGCGTAGCCTTCTTCTCTATTTACAGTCTGAGTGTGAAGAGCGTGACTGCTATCACAACTCGTTTCGCCTCAAATCAGATAAGAACAAAGCATGATGGTCCGCAAGCCTGTCGACACCGCCAGAGGTCAGACTGCACCAGCAATTCCATATCCAATCACGCTCCCATCACAGGTCGATGGAGGCCCGAAGTCTCAAGCTTCTCCTGCCGGTCTGCAATTACAAGGGCTAGCCGAGAGAGCAGCAGGTGGTGTTCATGCGTCTGAGAACACCAATGGCCAACGACCCGCCCTTGAAGCTACAATGAATCACGAGATACCTTCTCCATCAAGAGCGGGTGAAAGAATCACAAGCAATACAACTACGCCGCCAAATGGAGGCCTGCTATCTACTTTGGAAAATGCGTCCGCGGATGCCACACCAAGGAGTTCGTTCGATAGCCAGAGGTCCAAAGGCTCTGCTAGACGCAGACGTTCAGACCATGCCGAAACCACCAGCGGAGCTTTAAATGGAAGACCGCGATCATCTTCGAGTAATCCTTTTCGCCGCAGCAACGATCACGGTGGAAAGCTGCCCGACCGGCCCAACTATGGCGGAGAGAGCAGTGCTGATGTTTGGGGCGACAGTCCCAGAATCAGCACGCCAGCTCCTTTCACTGAGCCATGGATGGACTTCAAACAGTCGCCGGAAAAACCACAGCTTCCGTATCAATTGGATCCTGGGCACCATCTTGCCGATATTAGTAAAAGCCCCGAACTCGTAACGAACCCGGCGCAGACTAGGAATGAGCGCACGAGGCCCTTCCAGCAAGCTTTGAAGGCCGAAGAACAAGTTGCAGGAGCTCCAGAAGTCGATGTACGCCCATCAGCGAAACAAGACATCCAATTAGTGCATGTGTCGGATAGTGAAAAACCAGCAACAGACCCTTCTTATAATGTTTGGGACGACACAAAACAGGCTTCCGTTTTTCACAATCCCACCCCTACGAGTGACTCCAACGCTGCGAAGACTGATCGAGAGTTGTCAGAAAGTGTCGCACACTCAGAAAGATTACCGCCGAAACCTCCAAGGCCCCCAAAGACTTTCGATGACAGCAGAAGCGCGCCATCCACAACAGAAGTGCAGCCGCCGCGGGATGAGTCTAAACGACCGAACAGAGCCGGCGAAACCTATCAAGTTCGGCTTGTCAACTGGTACGATGCTTCATCTCCGATTAATCCGCGGAGATCGCCAATCATGGTACAAAACGCCAACGGTCCCTGTCCACTTCTGGCCCTGGTCAATGCGTTGGTACTCACGACTCCGTCAGGAATCCCTACGGCCCTGGTAGAGACGTTGAGAGTACGTGAGCAAGTCAGCCTAGGACTCTTACTTGATGCTGTTATAGACGAACTCATGTCCGGCCGAAGACGAGGCTCCGGTGGAATATTGCCTGACGTCAGCGAGCTCTACGCTTTTCTTGTGACACTCCATACGGGTATGAACGTTAATCCGCGCTTCGTCCCGTCAGAAGAATCCGCAGTCAACCTAATGGATGCTCCGATTGAAAATTTAACAAGCTTGCACGAATATCGAAAAGCTGGAGGGTTTGAGGATACCCGAGAGATGAGGCTTTACAGTACATTTTCGATACCTCTGATCCACGGGTGGATTCCTCCAAGAAATCACCCCGCCTTTTCTGCACTGAGGCGAACAGCAGAGACCTATGAGGATGCACAAAATATCATGTTCAGAGAAGAAGAGCTAGAAGAGAAGCTCCAGCAACAAGGCCTCGGCCCGGAAGAACAACTAATTCTCGAGGACATTGCCCGTGTCAAGTACTTCTTATCCTCTACCGCAACCCAGCTCACTGGTTACGGCCTCGATACTGTTACCGAGACCCTTGCGCCAGGTTGTGTTGCAATACTTTTTCGCAATGACCACTTCAGTACACTCTACCGGCATCCAAAATCTGGTCAGCTCCTGACCTTGGTAACCGATATGGGATATGCTGGTCACGATGAAGTAGTCTGGGAAAGCCTAGTCGACGTCAGTGGTGAAGGGTGCGAGTTTTTCGCGGGAGATTTTAGACCTGTAGGTAATGTTGCTGGTGACACCCAACAGCAGTCGACGAGCGGCCAAGCAGACGACGACTCAGGGTGGACGACGGTGAACAGTCGATCCCGACGAGGCCAACGATTCAGTAGATCAAATTCTAATTTACCGGCTCTTGATACACTGAACATCCAAGATAACTATTCAGATGTCGTGTCCAAAAATACCGAGCAAGAGGATCACGATCTAGCCTTAGCCATGCAACTGCAAGAGGAAGAAGAGGAGCGCGAGCGTCAAGAATCGGCCAAACGGAAACGTGATGATGAGCTCTCCCAGGCATATCTTGATGCAGCAGACTCGCAAGGTCGTCGTACCTTCCCAGGATTTGGCCGCGGCGCTGGTGCAAGTGGAGCGGGCGCTAGCCCCCAACCTCGCGGGCGTGGGAGTGCTACACAAGCATCGACGAAATCAGCCAATGAGGATGAAGATGCGCCCCCGCCTACCTATGAGCAAGCTGCAAGTGGTCCAGCCTATGTTCCTCCATCAGAGCACCCATTACGTCCACACGTTTTGTCAACCCCTGGTGGTAACGCCACACCCAGACCAGGCCCTTTGCCCGCAAGAAGGCCAAGGCAATCATCGAGTGCGTACATGGAACATGCTACTTCTTATGGACCTTCACAGAGAGGCCACATGCCTCGGTCGTCAGGTTCTGGCCCAGGAAGAGGTGGTGCTAGTGGAGCGGATGGTGTGGCTCGGCGGCGGAGCGGTGCCCCAGGGTCGGCTGTCTCGCTGGAGAGTGACAAGAAGGATAAGGACTGCATAATAATGTGATCATCGATACATTGCCGATAACTTGGGCAGGTCTTCGCAGCAATTTTGAGCGCAGCGTCGCTTTTGTATTGAATGATACAACCTTTTCCAGAAAAGCGTTTTGTGTGCAACGAAAGGACGGACTAAGTAATAGAAGGCCATTGCCCAAAAATCATTGCGATATCTCAGGCGTGTTTTTGCTGTGTCCTCTCGGGACAACATGACATACCATACCAGTAACATTGACTCAGCTCAATACTACCAATGCTCAATGTGATGCAATCTCGCAAATAAGACGCGATGCTTTAAGTGGCATATTCCCGGATGATTACAGTAAATAATGTCAGGCTTTCTGAAGTCGCAGGGTAAGCCAAGTGCATGCGAATCCGAGGAAGAGATATGCAAGAGATTCTGCAAGAAACCGTCGAGTCTCAGAAATTCTATAACAGGCCAGATACGTAGAAGAATAATAATGCATATCGAAGGGACAGGACAGATAGAATGGGACGATAGGCAACAAACGAAGGAAAAGTTGTTCTGTGTAAGCGTCATTTTATATGAGAGGAGATGGATCATCCCTTGGTACGGCTGGAGTTGTATTACATGGAATTACTTGTACCCTCGAATTCTCGTAGGCTGTGTGCGAGGAGGAGAAAAGATAGCACTCTTTTAGAGAGTATCTTACGGGTCTAAGGCAAGGTACATATTACTCTAAAGTAATTTACAACAGTGGAGTAGTAGACACTGGACAGGCTCCACCTACTTTAGGCAGCTAGGCTTCTTAGAGGCTAAGGAGCCCCACCTGCCGCGTCAAACGGTCCCCAACCAGCGTATCTTAGTGCTCTTGGCGTGTTATCGCATAAGGACGGTCGCCCGTTTAGAGTACCTACAGTAGGGTACGGAGTACCTTAGGTATCTACCCACCCCGTGATAAAAAGTAGCCTTACCTTTAGGCTTACCTTACCTTCAATAGGCATTTACCGTAAGGTAGATTACATCCTAGAATACCTTTAGCTCGAGCTCTCTGTGATACCAAAGTAATTAAGTACCTATGTATACAAGTACTCGTACACGCATTTAACATTTAGTTGCAGCTCTCACTGTGATTCATACCTTACATTATTACTCCCTCACTGTAGCCTCATCTTTCTCCGTTCTGTTGCATAGAATACACATCCACACATCTACCCTACTTCTTACATCCCCCATCCCCCATCTCCTTATGTCCGCATCTACACCTACACCTACACATCCACAACCCCTCTCCGCTGTACTTCTAATCTTTGCTACCTTGTCAATATCATTCATGGAGTAGAGGCTTTCTGTGCCTGTATTCTTCAACCTTGTACAATTCTCATATCCAGACTTCTTTCCCATTTCCTCTCATTTTGAGTAGGTCCCACCTGCCATCTCCGTGACACGAAGTTTGACACCCCAAATCGCAGGCCTACCACCATGGATCCGCCATCCACAGGTCCCGAGCCTCCGCAAGCATCAGATCAAACCCTACCTGCCCACCACTCGCCCAATCTTCCATCACCCCCACATCATCGAAGACACACCCGCTACGTAACACCAGAGACCTCAGACCCACCTCCACCTCAGTTCATCCTCGAAGCTGCCCTGGCCAGCACCACAAACACCGCTGCCCCGCCCGAGCCTCCGTCCGCCATGGCTTCATCCGGCCAGCAATATCAAAACAGAAGTCCAGTTATTCAAGCCGACACTGAGGGCCAAGACCATGATAGAATGGAGATGGATGATGACAGCGACGAATCAGATTCCGGTCCCGAGGACCATACCCCCGAGCATGAGCCAGGGGATGCAGAGATGGAAACTGCACCTCTTCCCCCGGCGGACGCAGAAGCAATGGATACTTTCCAAGACCACCATCATTCAGACACTGGGCATGCAGAGTTTGGACGACCGCATACCAGTATAGTCATACAGACCAATCCGGAAACCGGCGAATCGACTGCCCTCCGTGTTGTGACCATCCCACCTCCCTCCGGTGACATGAGTAACGCACAGCTAAGGGAACAAGCAGTTCTTGCGGCAGCATCCGCACACCTACCGCCACCAGGGCTAGACAGCAATGCTCAGGATGCAAGAAGAGGAGCAGCAGAAACGTTGGCGGAGTTACGTCGTTCCGACCACAGGGATAGGGCGAGAGCCAGGAGATTGGCTCGAGAATTGGATGACGGGCCTGAAGGAGTCGGGGAAGACAGCGATGATTCCAGCGACGAAGAAGAGCATCCATACTGGACGAATCTTAGGGAAGATGAATCATCTCCAGATGAACAAGAGCTCAAAGAGATTGAAAAGGAGGTCGAGTTCAGTGCACTTGACCACGACCACTGGGAAGACGTAACGTTTCAGCCGCTCGATGATCCAGAGTACATCCCTGCTGAGTCCGGACGTATTGAATGGAAGATCACCGGAGTACGTGGCACACCCGAGAAGCCGAATAGAGAGACCATCATGAGGTCTCCATCTGTTTTCATTGATGGCTATTATTGGAACATCAAATACTACCCTCGGGGGAAGGAAGGTACTGATCATATGAGCATCTTTATTGAATGTTCGACAACACCGTACGAGGAGGCGGACCACAAAGCTAGTGATGCTACGGCGTCTTCTGCAGTGCCGAATGCAGGCCAAGAGTCGATAATTATGGAAGAAGATCATCAAATTGCAGCCCCATCCAGGTCTGTGCTACCGTCACTTGATCATGCGGATGTCCCAAACGTATCAGAAGAAGACGCCGATCCCACTCCTACCCCTCCCAAGCGAAGAGAGCCCGACGAGCAAAAGTCCTGGGGAGTGGCTGCACAAGTAAGCTGCATCATCTATAATCCTGACGAGCCACGATCCTATGTCCACGACAAGGGCAGTCATCGCTTTTATCAGGATAACCCAGAGTATGGATGGATTCGATTCAATGGTGAAGGGCCGGATGCCCTTCCGTGGGAGGACATACATAAACGTCGGCGGTTGAAACGACGAGCACTTCTCCGAAATGATACACTCTCATTCACAGTATACATTCGTACCGTTGAGGACGATACCAACGCCTTATGGTGGAGCCCTCCTGATGACAAGCCCAAATGGAACAGCCTAGCGATGACTGGTATCAGAGCATTCGAGTGCCAGGAATACCAATCAAGTGCCATGATTGCAGCCTTATCAGCATGGCTGCATCTCACACCCATTGTTGATCTTGTCCACACAACTCACATACCAGATCCTGTTCTAGAACCGGAGATACGGATGGCTCCAGTACTTGAAGAACTTCAGGACATCCTCAATGAGAATTCGGATCTCTTTAGTCCTGTTGATAGTGCTCTTTGCTTGTCGGACCTGGTAAGGACCTTGAACTTCTATGGTGCGGAAGTGGATCGTAAAGTGGATGTCATAAAAATCTGGGAGACCTTAAGACGCATCATCAACTTCGAATTTTCTTCAGACATTCCCACCGTAGAAGAAGCGAATGGACTTGGTAGCGATCATTTCCGAGAGGTACTGCTTCTCAAGCAGCCAGATTTAATGGACAATGACAGATCCTCTACCAAGTATCAGAGCCTCGGCGGTGAATACTATTCAAATAGCTTAGACTCCGAACCCCAGAGCGTTGCCGATACCTTGATCAAAGCTTCTCAAGGACCGGCTAACTCATTCCGAGTCTGGCAGAGTTTCGCAGGGCAGATCCAGATCCCTTCTGGTAGTCCATCGGTCCTGCAAATCGAGTTACATCGCCAGGACTTTGATGATGTAGCTAGGAAGTGGAAGAAACTCTCACATCAAATTAAGATCGATGAAGATATCATTTTCAAGGGGGTAGACTATAGCCTTTATGGAATGATTGTGCACTCAGGCGACTTAGAGTCCACTGAGTACTACTCTGTAATACGGCCCGAGGGACCAGGAACAAGATGGCTTAAATATGCCGATGAGAGCACTTCCAAGGGAGTCACCATACTGACAACAAAGCAAGCTATTGATGCTCATGAGGGAGGTGGCACGAACGTCGATGAGACAGCAGCCGTCGCTTACATTGTCCTCTACGTGCGTACCGACATTAGTTCTCATCTCCTGTGCACTCCTTTTAGCCATGATAAACCGCAAATGGCAGACTTCGATCATGTAGAGACACTTCCAGGCACGGCAAATGACACAATGACAGACAAGAAAGATCTCCAGTATGATATCCCCGTCTATGTGCATCATTATAAGCTCTTCGAGGGCTACTCGGGTCGGGGAATTTTTAATCCATGGTCACAAGACGAGCGGAGCCGCGATCTGCTGGGACACAAACATTTATTTCCGGCCTCGACGACCCTTCAAGAGGTCAAAAAGTACCTGGAGAACGATGTTTTTCGCCTCAAATCAGATATACTCACTTTGGAGTTGTGGCCACTGGACACACGAGCGTCATGTGTGCCCAACACCTATCCGCAATTTCTCTCGTTCAAAGATCATAGCGAGGAGGAGCTGGGTGACATGATTCACCATAGCGGTGGGTGTCGATTCTGGATGAGCCTGAAGACGACGGATCCTATCAATGCAGCCAAATTAGGATTACCTGGTCCATCACCAGCCCCGGAACGAGTCCAGCAAGCCCAATCAGATCCAACTGGCAGTACTGACTTATCAACTACTAGGAGAACCATTGAACCAGCCACCCAAACGTCTGAGGATGAAGGTGGCCATGATGCGGGTCATGATGATACTGAAATGGCTGAAGCTTCAAATGGACCTGAAGAGACCCCGATCGCAAATGACTCAAAAATGGTTGAGTCTCATACGCTCGTGCATCCCAAAGAGATATACTTCTTCTTGAAGCTTTTCGATGCCGAGATGCAGACCCTTCGTGGCATAAATAGCCATTTTGTCAGGCGTGATGCGAAGATCTCGGAAGAAGCTAAACGATTGCTGAAAGTGGACCTAAGCGAGCAATGGGATTTCATTCATGAGCGGCACTTCAAACTTGAATCTAAGGACCTGATACGTGAACACGAGACGTTCGAATATCGATTTGGCGAAGTGGGCGGAGATGGCAACGTTATCATCGCCCAGCGCCGTCCCCCTATAGAGGAGTATGCGATTTTTGCCTCTGCAGATTTGTTTTCATGCTAATGTGATCGAGCAGGGCCGCAAAAATGAATACTATTCCGGGCACGGTCTCCTTTCTCGAGGCCGAGGGCAAGTGTGCCAATGCCATCGACTTCTTCCTATACCTTCGTGGCATCGATAACCCCTCCTACTTTCGCAACGAATTCAACAGCTCCTATTTCGGCGGTGGCTATGAGTCACATTCCATCAAAGGAGGTCGGGCCCACGGCCATGGGACTCTGATTCCTCTATCTGGCGATGCTTACGAGGGCGACTTCGTCGCCGGCAGGAAATGCGGCCGAGGTTCTATGAAATACGCTAATGGCGACAACTATGATGGTGAGTGGGCGGCCGATGAACCCAGTGGGCAGGGTCGGATGGAATACGTCAAATATGGCAACGTTTACACTGGCGAGTTCAAAAAACGAAAACGCTTTGGCAAGGGAACCATGGAGTTCAAGCATGCGGATGAGGAAGCTCACTTCTGCACCATCTGCTGGGAGAAAGAGATTGATGCGGTCTTCTTACCTTGTGGCCATTTAAGTACGTGTGAGGAGTGCGCGAGGCAGATGCAGAACCATGACTGCCCGCTCTGCAGGAAGACGGTCAAGCAGGTGGTGAAGGTTTGGAAAACTTGACGATGGAAGGGCCCACCATATTTTTGAAGTGGGAAGTCGGTCGGTACGAGAGCATGAGATTATGAATTGGGCATGAAATTGATTGATAGCGTGGGGTGTTGTTGTTCTCCTTTGATAGAGGGTTGTTAGCAAGGATAGAGAATTGGGTTCCTGTACCATAACATACAGAGCATGCCCAGGTCCCTACGGGGGCACACAGCACATTCGTTTCAAGTTCTCGGCCGGCATAAGTACGTAAGGTAGCATAATGAGAAGCGTGTTGTCTTTATCCATTGATTCAGGCTCAGATTTTAATTTCATTTTGTTATTTTTCATCGCTGAATTATGCAGTCGCCTTTGGATACCGCATCTAGCAACTGTTTCTCGTGTCCTCGTTTATCAATCGCTACATAGACAGGTGTACTGTTACCTGAAATGCTCGCTCTGTAAATAATAAATGTCTTCGTGTCATCTTTGTTCTTTCCTTTTCCCCCCCTCTAGATGAAAGATGAAAGGTGTCCTCTGCATTCTCTCTCCTTCCATGTAGCGGTATGTTTTCCCATGCTTTCCGCCCTCCGCAGCCGGGGAAGGTTTCTCCTGGTTGAATTACTCGCGCAATTCGAGTCTGCTCGATAGTAGATGTCGTTTGAAGTTTCCAGAGGGGAGGGGAGGGGAGGGGTAGGGAGGGAGGTAAGCTAGTAATGCTTGTAGAATCATAATGAGATAAAAGATTCCGCACGACCACGAGCCGCCCTCTGATTCGAGAGCCGTCTCAGCCGTGTTTTTTTTCGTCCCTATTCACATCGGGCTCCATTGCCGGGTCTTTCCCACCATCGATCCACAAACTGCCTGTCCATATCGACTCTGCATTCCCTAATCTCCTTCTCACTGCCACCCCATTCCGCGAGAAGCTGACGTCCCGCTCTGATTATTTCCTCTTCCGAAGCGCCTGCATCCCTGTACAGTCGCAACCTACCTTCCAAGACCCTCTTCGCGGTTTCTCGTTCCTCCTTGCGACCTTTTGCAGCCGCGGCTCTCTTGGCCGGCAGTTCCCTCTTCAGTTTCCTGCGTCTTTCGGCTTCCATTTCGTCGAGCTTGCTTTGAGGGGTGACCTTGTGACGCGCCAAGGCTTCGTCGCAGGTCATGACTTCGATGTGGCCCCAGGCCTGCTCGTAGGCCGAAATGGCTGTCGCGGGGAATGGGTGATCTTCCGTGTAACCGAGGATGACGTGATATTTGCGGAACTTGTGGAGATTCACAATGGCCCACTCGGCGAACCACTGGATGAGCAGATCGTCGTTTTGTCTGATGTTGTCCTCATCTGGTTCCATGTTTGATCCTTCGCCTTTCCACTCCTTGCGACCTTGCAAGACACGTAGAGAGGAGGAGCTGACGATGGGAGCTTCTTCAGTGGGGGTTTCGTAGTCCCATTCACAGCACAACAAACCATTGTCATCTGGGTCGGGTTTTTGGAGCAGCCAGTAAATCTCTGTATAGATTGCTGCAAAAATATTTATGCTGAATCCGAAGATGTCTTTTCCCGAGTCCGAATATGTATCCATGATATCGAGAAGCCATTCGCGCACACGTGGCCTCACGGCGAGCTTCCAGGTACCAGCCGCTTTCCCGGGGATATGGATACGACGGAACCACATGAGAATTCTCAGGGCCTCATGCGGCCGAGATAGAATAAGAGATTCGGTCAAAAGCAGGACGCCCCCATGAGGAAAGAGGCGAACCAGATGTGGATGCCTATTGAACAGTCAACATTGACCTGAAGTGAATGATTCGAGCTGCTTACCTCTCCCCAGGGTGCATGGGAGACAGAGATGTCTTCCAAACATTGACTGAACCGTGCAAAAGGTGCTTGGCAAGGCGGGGAACCAAGTCATAACGAATGAATGCATCATGGAACTAGCGATGTCAGCTACGCACCTACTTATCCCTCAAAGCTGAAGAACACTTACAATGATACTTCCAGACTTCACTTTCTTGAGAAAGTAATCCCAAGCACCGTTGTTCGCGATTTCCGGAGAGCCAATGTTTTGCAAGCTATAAATCTCTTCAGCACCGTTTGCTTGAAGGAATTTGATGAACAAATCATGTTCTTCGGACGTCCTCATGCGCAGGGCTGAACGTTTTGCTGGATCCGGTTCGTATCTTTCACTGCCTTGAGGGACGAAGCAGAGGAAGAATATGTTGGGGGGTGGGTGCGTTTGGGGCCCATTTTGAGCGACGAGGCGACCATAATCAATTTCGAACATGTCGCGAAACACGATATTGATATTCTTTTCTTCGGCCTGAACAGGATGCTTTTTTATTTTATCAGCCATCTCTATATACCGCTCGGGGTTGTCCTTTGCAAATCGAGCAGTTGCGACCCGGAGTTTGTCTGGGTGTGGCGGTGGCAGCGGTTTGCGGAGGATAAATTTCAAGCTTGTCCCGGGATGGACGTTTGGTACAATTTTCTTGTCCAGAAACGCCCAAGCGCTGGCTCCGGCAGGGTAAATAAGCATAGTGAATAAAGGGGCAAAGAAAAGAGCTCCTTGTACATTGTTCGCAAGTATTTCTGTTAGGTTCTCAAGAGCCAATACGGAGTGGTGATATGGGACGATGGAGCCTGACCCCAGGTATTCAGAAGGCTCCTGATTATTGTCAGCGAACTCTTTGATTTTAACACAAAGGACTTACTGCTGGAAAGTAGGCTTGGTATTCGCTCGCGAGGCAAACATTTTCGAAGCAAAAATCAACAGTCCGAGGGAAGGACTTGATAGTCAAGATGAGTTTTTTGATCTCAAAGCTAAACCCTACGAGTCTCACTTGAATGCTCTCGTCGTCATCCTTTCCATGCTTGATATGCCCTATAACCAAGTTTCTGTCATCTTTTTGAAAGAGTTCGTCCTTCTGCTCCTGTGAAGGGAGACTCCTAAGGGCGAATCTTGACAAACCATCTGGGGACGACGTTCGATGCGAGTTGATATTGGCGTTGATGAAGAGACTAGTCGATGAGGGTGAGCGACCGAGATAGTCTTGTAACGACACTGTAGCGACTTTGTCTTTGTCCTTTCTAGGCCCTTTAGGAGTATTTGGGCCAATACCAGGATGTGAGGAAGCCGAGGGAGGGACGCCGGGGCTGTCCAAGCGTGGCGGACCGTCGGTTATGCCACCAGCATCAGGCCTCGGCGCCGGTGTGGAAGCATCGATTAACAGCCTGTGTGTCTCAGATACCCCTTGCTCGCCAACCTCCCGGTCCTCATTTTTGTCTTTACTGTTCTTTGGTCGATCAGGTTCGCTTATGTCAATGAGCATGGCCTCTTCAACTTCTTTAGCTTGACGTTCTTCGGCTTCTTTTGTAGCAAGTTCATCCTGATATAGCTGCAGAGGCGTTCTAGACACCATGGAATTAGGTGAAGGAACAGGGAGGGTAATTGGTGCTTTTCCGGTCTTTGGGTCTAGGAATACCAAAGCGTTCGGATCTGGTGCACGTCCTTCCCGACGGCTCTTGTGAATTCTATTCTGAACAGACAATTTGTAACTGCGTTTGCCATCCTGGCCGTCCACTGGATCGGCATTGCTTGTTGCCCAATTATTCGACTTCCGCCTCTTTGGCTCCGCGTTCCATGTAGCAGTGATGTCGCTCGTAACGCTTGGCTTTTTGGGTTCGGTCTGTCCAAGCTTGGGCTTCAACTTCAAGGAACTTGTACGAGTTGATCCACCTCCTGCAGCTTCTAGTCTGGCCGGTTTTGGAGCCGGCGCCATTGGTGCTCTTGCGGCTCCAGACCACGCATTTGGGGTAATATCTTTAGGGGCGACTCCTTTACATTGCGGCACATTTGTGCCAGAAGCGTTCGGCTTAATAACGGCATTCGATGCATGCTCCTTGGGACTAGGATTCACGGGTTGCCGCTTCGCTGCGGGGGGCTCAGTGATTCTGGAAGGCTCTTTGGCACGAGTTCCATGCCTCAGTGGTCTCCCATCAAGAGAATCATCCTTGCTACTTTCTATGGCCTCTCTTGTCGCCTTAGGATGAGAGAGTGCATCTCGGGCGTGAAGCTTGTGTTCTGTAGCTTTTGGGTTCTCTTCCAACTTGGCCCTTTTTAACGTTGCTCGGACTTTCCTAGCATGTGCTTGAGAACCTTTATAAGCTTTGGGCTCTCTGCTCGCCGTCTTGTTCTCATTATCTGACTCCTCGCCTCGTCCTTTCGTAGATACCAGGTTGTCTGTCAAGTCAGTCATCCGCGCATCTCGCTTTTTTGCTTCCCGGGTCCTTTGCTTCTCCTTCAATTCTGCCATCAATGAATCTGCTGACGTTCTTCTACTGCTTTCCTTCGAAGCTGCTCTGCTTTGGCCCCTGCTTGGGGAGTACAGGTTTGGCGTTGCTGTCTTTGACCCATTACTGGAAGCTGACATCGAGAAAGTCTTCAGAAGATACTCAGGGGGCTCTCTGCCGCTGTCCACGAATTCTTGACGTACGCTCTTTGCTTTGTCGTATAAGTCGCCAGGGGATTTGTCTTTCAATATCTGACTTACTGTACCATTACGCCCATACGAGAAAAGGATCTCCTTCCAGCGAGGACCTAGAGTCCGAAGACCTTCTTCCAAAGCTATCGTCTCTGCTTGGGTCCACCTAGAATTCGTGCTGAAGACCTCTGACTCGTGGCGAGGTACTAGAGGTCTGTCACTGTCTTCGGACGCGGGGCTAGATAATGATGAAAGGATGGAAGAAGGTCCAGAAATGGATGAAGACGGTGGCGGGTCTTGATGCACGCTTCTCCGCTTGATCTGCTTGTCGGGCTGTCTCGAAGCATGCTCTTGCCTCGAGCTTTCACCATTGGCGCCCTTTTCTACAGGCACCAAAGTCTGTCGATCTAGTATGCTAAGCCGATCTCTCTTGAGCCGGCGCCGTTGCTTCCGAAGCCGAGTCTCGTTTCTGATTACCTCGCACCTTTTCATCCAAGCCTTGACATTAAAAGGCTTCTCAATTCCCTTGGCGATGCGCGTTTTGGTCATTTCCCAGTCATTGAAGATTTCATCCTCGTTGAAATTTTCCCTTGGCTCCCAAAGGTAGTCCTGTTCGGGGTAGTCCTTCCACGCGGTCAGATATTCCTTGCCTCCCTTGACCCCTGTGACCCTCCTTTCGGCGACGATATATTCTACCTCATAGCTCTCGAGATTGGCGCTGGGCACAGTGGACGTCAGTGAGATGGAATCTTCGCTGACCTTTGGCTCGCCCAAATCTTCCAGATTAGCCATATTACTTCGATGAGTCATGAATCAGGTGTTGACAAAGCACCAGAAGTTTGAGGCACGAATGTAGACTTTGGGCAGTGAGCGCCAAAAGAAGCTTGCAAAGCAAAGCAGCGGTGACGGCACTCCGAACGGAAACGCGAGTCGAATATGCTGATCACCAACGCCAAAAATCAAGAGTTCAGGAAGCCGGGATTGCGAGCGAAGCTTTAATTGCTGTATGTGAGGGAGAAAGATGTCTACAATGCTGCCAAGCCCAGATAGAATGTAACTAGAGCGAGTGTAATGTGACAAGACCTTACATAATGAGACGAAGTGTAGATGATCTCACGGGAAGACGATCTGTGCGAGCTGTAGCGGAGAATGCAATAGCATTAGCTAGGTCTGCTCTTTTGGCTACTCGCTACCTTTCTTCCATGTAGCTAGCTAATTATGGGAGTCATGGCAAACCAGGTGAAGTTTAGATGACTTTGCAGTAGAGAGAAGAGGAAAGAAGAAGAGAGATGAAGAGAGAGCCTGGACGCCAATACTCCTTCCCAATACTAACGAAAGTAGGGTTAGGGCTCGTCCGACTCTTTCCGTACCTACTTACTTTAGATTAGGTACCTTAAGATTATTGTAGAGTCACCAAAGCTAAAGTACTACTATACGCGAATCCTTTTCGGTAAAATCTTGCTTAAAACTTCCAAGAAGATTTCTACAAGTGCCTCCAGTGTCCGAACCCAGTCTTTGCCAGAAGACTCGCTATGCATATATGTACATAAATCCTGTTGTACATATACTTTGTTCTCTGCCTCGAAAACGCCAACTCTCCAAGATGCCCAGATTCGTCTTCTCGCCTTGATCTTTTGAGCAGCTATGTCCGCTTATCTACTCAGCCTTCTTTCAATCTCGAGCGTGGTAGGACTAAGTCCAAGTTTCCAGAATGCTTCGTCTTAGCCTTGATACGCTGTCAAGATTGGTAAAGATGCCCCTTGCCCAGATTTACGACCAGCGACAATTTGCCAAACCCGCTGTCGTTACGAAAATGGCTTTATGCCGGACACGTTTCGTCTCTTGGGTATCTTCTTCACGCTGGTGGATCTAGCTGCCCCGCTCTCATCAGGGACCTCCTCATCTGAGTCGCCCGCTTTTCTTTTGCGGTGGGCGTCGGTAGGACCATGCTCTTCTCCGTCTTGTCGTATTCCACGATCCGTACGTAGACCGAGAGGCGTTTCGGAGCAGTCGGATTCGTTGACGTTCTGATCAGAGATGGCAGATCCATTAGGCTCAACGCTCTTGGAATTTCTCGACACACCAGTAAGCTCTCCGGGCGTATTTCTGGTAGAAGCAGTCCCAGTTCGATATTGTAAGTGTGAAACGTCTCGAACGAGATCCGTCTGGTGCGTTTGGAAATTCTCGATTGCTTTAACATACTTATTTTCGACGTTCGTCACTCTGTCTACCAAGTCATTGAATCTCGTGCCGTAGTCGGAAGAATCTACTAGACGGTCCCTGAGCGTGGTTGATCTCAGTCCCTCAATATCTTGTTTTAGAATTCTTCGGCTTTCAAGAGTGAACTGGCTGATGTCTTCTATCCTAGAATCTCCGCTCACTCGGGTAGCGAATCGGGATTCAATGTTGGCAAAACGACCTGGGAGAGTCTGAAGGTAGTTGTCTACCATCTGTAGCCTCGCTACAGTCTGATTGACAAGACCAACAAGATTGCCTGGGTGGTGTGGATACATCTGCTGCATCTGATGAACCATGTGCTGTACGATGCGGTCCGAAGTGAGTCCATCAAATTTCTGCTGTTGAGAATTGACAAAGAGCTCGAGTAATTGGACATTTTTCGTCAGCTTTCTTTGCGTCATCTCGACGTCCTGTAGTTTCTGATGGTCTGATTGACAAGGACTCGTGGAAGCACCAGCAAATGGGGGCGTCGGAGGATGATTTAGGATAGGATGAGAAGCTTGTGATTGCCTGACCAGCCTTATTTCGTTTTTCAGACGGGCCATTTCTTCAAGTTGTTTGTTGAGGCTCTCTTCTAGACTTTCGAACCCTTCGGCTACGCCCGCATCCTTGAGTTTCTCTTCATTGATCAGAGAATCTAAATCATTTCGCATCAGCACAACATTTTCCCCGTCGAGTTTCAAGGTATTAAGGTCCTGCCGAATCAGATGAAAGTCCTGCTGCTCGGACGTTAGAGCATCAAGTTTGCTGCGAATTGACTTGAATTCTTCTTCGATCCTTGTGTCAGCGGCGCTGGATGAATTAGACATCTGAGGGGAGGATCCCGTATTTGGATCGGCTGAGACATCTTGATTTTGCACTACCATCTCACAAGGCTTCTCGTAACATTGTCGTAAAAGTCGAATCTGCTCTGAGTGTTTCTTGACCACTTCATCCAAGCTGGGATCCTCATCGCCGGAATCGCGCCTGACGTAAGCGTCGAGGTTCGTCAGCGCTTGGTCTTGAGCTTCTAAATCGACCTTGATAGCAGCATTGTCCTGCTTCTGCTCTTGAATGATCCGCTCTAAGCGGCTGAACTCCATTTGTGTTTCTTGCAATGAGGTATCTAGGCGGTGTAGTCGGGCAGTTGCATGCTGATCCTTTTCTTCGACTGCGTCATAACGCTCCTGGCTGACTACTTCAACGCTTCTCAACTTCTCATTCAAATTGGCGTTCTCCAAGGAAAAAGAAGCGAGCTTCTTCTCGGTGGGTACTAAAGCCTCTGTAACGCGCTTGTGAACCTCATCAGAAGTGACACGACGCAGCTCATCTTTACTGATCAGCCTCTGGAGTTCGTCTTTGGTAGCTAGTGCCCGAAGCTCGTCTCTGTCAGGTAGACTACGGAGCTTCTTATGAAACTCGTCGGCTGTTATGACCTCACGATTCAGGTAGCTAATGTCCTTTCTAGCAGCCTTGAGGTCGACCTTGAAATCCGCAAGATCATCTTTGAAGCGGCCGCGTTTCAGGGTATCATCAGTCTCCCTTTTAGCAGCCTCGTATTCTGCTGTTTTGAACTCCGCTTTGAGAGCAGCAAGACTACTCTCAAGACGGCCTAGATCACGGACGCTGGACGAAGTGTCGGATATTCCGGTTTCCTTGAGCTGTGAAGCTAAGCCAGCAGAGCAATTGGATTGGGCCTCCGAGCTCAGCTCTGTCTGCTTTTCGATTGCCATGGAAAGTTTTTCCATACCTTCGGATCTTGATTCGGCATCTTCAATTAGTGTGACAAAAGTCGAGTCGAACCGGCATTTTCGGTCACGCTCTTTTTGCTGTCCGACAGCCTGCTGCTTGACAAGATCGCGTCTTACTGTCAAACTAGCACTTGACATTATAGACTGAGCAAAGCAATTGAGGCTATCGAATAAAGGTACTTGAGCCTGAACAGTTGAGAGCTTCCGGCGACCACTCTCCATTTTAGCATGCGGAGAGATGGCATTCGGAGTTGAGGTCTCTGACCGAACAGCCCTAGTAGCATTCGTGGGAGGGGCCATGACGTCGGACTGTCGGCGTGATTTGATTTGACGGTGGCAATCCATTGATGGCTTTCGTGGATCATCGCTTGGACTGGGGTGAGACTTTTCACCTTGGAGGAAGGATTAGTGAAAGTACTCAAGATGGATGTAGAAGTGATGGCTGAACGACAAGTCCTTCTGTGAAAGGTAGGCTCTTACTTGAATGTGAATTCGTGACGGCAGGGTGATCTGGAGTTGGTCGACCTAAGTTGTTCAGGGTGCAAGCAGTGTCTACCCGGAGATTTGGATGTGGAGTCGAATGAAGAGCTTCAGCTGTGTGGGTCGGTAAGTAGAGGAGTGAAGAGAATGAGAAATGAGGAATGGTGAGAAGGAAGGGTGAATGTCAAATGAAGGAAAAAAGCAGGTGCACGTTTCGGCAATCATTCATCCCAAACTATCACTTACGTCTTTGCTCTTCCGCTTCTGTAATATTGGCATGCATTGGGAGACTCCAAAGGTAGTCTATCTCATTTTGGCAAGGAGTAGATGCAGCAGCAGGAGTAGCAGCAGCAGCAGAAGGTGGAGAAGCGTTATAGAAGTTGCCTAGCCGATCTGGATGTATTGGCGGTGACGGCGAGGGTAGTGGAAGAGTAGCAGCTCGAGACGATGCAGGTGGTTTCGGAAATGGCGATGAGGAATGCAGGTATCCTTTAGCGGAGCTTCCCCGAATCTTGTACTCTTGGTCCATGTCTACAACAGTCGCACTTGCGCTGGCGCTGGCAGTGGTACTTGGACTTTCAGTTCCCATGCCGATTGATTCATGCCTGTCATTGTCATCTCTTGGGCGCTTCCTTGAGTCGTCTTGGTCGTGACGGCCATCATCTTCGGCAGGGCGCTTTCTACTTGCTTCACCCATCCATTGACTTATGAAATGCATGATTCATCAATCACATGAGAATTTGAGGACAGATGACTGAGTGAGACAAGGAATGACGAGATGATGAGGATAAGTCATATATTTCGGACAAGTATCGTACGAGTATATCTTACATGAAGAGACGATTACACCAGTTCCTTCCCCTTTTCTCCCTGTTCAGATTAAAACATTGACTTTCGAGACACTGACACTAAGCCCTATCATTATGCGCTTTGCGCAAATTAAAGTGGGGCCTCGATGGGTCTAGCAGCACTAGCAGAACGCCTCTTCCTCCTAATCCCTGCTAGCTTAACGTACTTTAAGGGCGCTAGGGGGTTAGCGCAAATGCTTGTAGAAGCACCAAAAGAAGGATTTTTATTTTCCAAATCTTTCCAAATTACTAAGCTACCTGAGTACTTGTAGAAGTATTATACGAGGGTATGTTCAAAGGAAATGATTTTACTTCTAAAATCTATAACTAAAATATCGTTATAATATTTCTATATATAATAAGTACTCCTGGAGGTTAGTGTAATAAAAATGGTAACGATATGCTTTCGTAAGCATTAGCGCCAACCCCCTAGCGCCCTTAAAGTACTTTAAGGGCGTCGGCGCAAATGCTACCGAAAGCACATCGTTACCATTTACATTACACTAAGCCTCACGAGTACTTTTATGTATAGAAATGGTATTATGACCTGCTTTTAAGTTACGACTATGAGAAATAATATCATTTTCTTCGAAAATGTCCTTGTATAATAAGTCTACAAGCCCTCAGGTAGGTTAGTGTATAGGAAAGATTGCGAGGAAAAAACAATACTTTCGGTACTTCTACAAGCATTTGCGCTAACCCCCTAGCGCCCTTAAAGTACTTTAGGCAGCAGGTATCAAACATTCAATTTTATCGCAACCCCACCTCGATCCTTGTTTTAGAAACATCGAAATTCTTGCACAAAGTGACTATTATTTATTTCATCAAGATACTTTACTGTTACTTATCATAAGAAAAGTCCTCTCTGCAGCTTCTTGTGGGAGAAAAATTCGAAACAGGCAAGCATTTTCCATCTATGATATATAATAAATAAAATACTAATAATAATAATATGGATTGAGGTACATCAGAGATATCAATCACCATTAGCCTGCAAGCCCCCTCGCCACCTCTGCCGGATCCGCTCTCATGCAACAAATGATGTATCCTCTCCACAACGAGCATCCTGCATGAATTGACTCATTGCTTTCCACATGTCTTCCCAAGTGCGACCTCTCAACCAAGTTTCGGCATTGCATGCGACACGTCAAGCAAGGAGAGACCGACAAACAACGCTTGCGTTTGTATTGCAGGATAAGCCAAAAATCACAGCAACGCTTGAGCATGGCCGCATTGTGTGTGATAGCTACTTCGAAACATGTTCGACATGCCACCTGTCTGTGTTCTTCCCTGCATGACTCGTTGAACGGCTGGGCCAACCAAAGATGAGAGGGCATAAAATCACCAAACAACTAGACATGTTAGCTGCATTGACTGTTCCGATTCGTTGAGCGCGCCGTCTAGACCATTGCGGGACTAGCCTCTACCACTCTGGTATACATAATCCTCGCTCTGGTATAGGGAGCTATTGACCTACTGGCAAGGCCAATTGTGGAGAATATTCGATTTTTGAAGGACGCGAGCAATACGAATGTATAGGAGGACGACACAAGCATTTTCTATGATAAATGCAGTTGATACATCTGCAATATATGCTGGCTTGACCCGCTTGTTGACTCGACTTCTGCCCAGACGTTGACCAAAAGGTGCCTGCTGACACATAAATTAGGTGGCAATTGGCGATAGGAAACACAATATGATGCCGCTACGGGGTAGCGACTAGGCTGACATAAATCACGTGCTATGAAGCGCCGTCTCACCAACTGTTTAACGACAAACGGAGATGCTGCTTCCGTGCCGTCAATGACTTTGTCGGCTTTGCTATGGACAAATAAGCTTTGCAGACGTCTTGGGTTCTCCATAAAAAGAGGCCATCGAGATATCAGCAAAACGGTCTTGACATTACAGTAGTATCATCGTTAGTTCTTGAAGCTGTGTCCATCAATTCTAGTGGTAGGAGCATGACTTTATGGTCCGGGGTCAGTCAAGAGCACAATGTGTCGGCCGATATGTCTCCAGTCTCTATCAACATGTTGGGATCCGAATTCGAGCATGGACGCTTAGCAAATGGCTGAAGGCATTATTGAAACATGGCCTCCCGTTTTACTCGACCGATTACACTTCATATCGAGGTAGTAATCGGTTGGATCCATCAAATTTCCACAGCTGCAGCTTATCCACGTCGATATCCCTAAACATCCGCACCTTTTTTGCCCAATCAGCGCAGTCCACAGCATAGGCGCCTTCTCGAAGGAACACATACATTAACCACAATCAACTCGGGATCATCCATGTGAGGATCGACAAACAGAGACGAACCGCATGTGGGACAGAATTTATGCATGCACTTCTTCTCCCCGAAGAGGTAACCCTTCATGTGGTCTTCGCCGCTGTGGAATACTACGTCTGTACGCTTGGGATAGACGTTGAGATAACCGTTTTTGCAGCAGATGGAACAGTTGCAGTTGGTCACTTGTTGTGTTTCTAGCGACGGGATTTGGACTTTGTACTTGATGGCTCCACAGTGGCAGTTAGCTTCATACCATACCTTGGCTTCGGTGTCGGAGTTTGACATAGCGCCGGTCTCAAGGTGAATAGATGTAGAAGGTAAAAGAAATTGCTCTCTGGGTTTCAGAGCTGCGGCAGCGAGTATTCTCTATCAGTAAGGCTTCAGTTGATGAATTTGCAGATTGCAAGGCCTAAAATATTTTATTCAAAAAGATGTCTCTCCGGTCAAGTCTTGCTCCGATTGGCCTCGGTAAGTTCTGAGAGATTGTGGAGTACTCCGTATGCGCGTGGAGAAGGTCGTTCTTGGTGAATCTTTTTACATGTGGTCATGGATATAGACAATATATAGGTGGTAGTTCGAGCCTTGGAAAGAATTGACTTTAGATGAATGACTGAGTCAAGCGCTGAATAAACACAACCTTACTTTTATGGGCCTAGCGCCTTTAGATGCTCTGACCACTGCCAAGAAACAACATACTTTAGCCCCACAACATACTTTACTCAGAGAATACAAATCAGCTTACACTTCCGACTCATATCCACTAAGCAACCAAACAGCAAATGCGACTAAGCCGACGACCCAGATCTCCGACATAGCTGTCTACAACAGCTCATACCGAAAGCTTGCAATATAAACCCGAATCCAACGTCTCAATCGAACATACAGTCTTTCAGAAAGAAACGCGCACAGATCCAGTCAAATCAAAGCTCGCACCTTCCACAGGGATCCATGAAGCCTCATAGGGCTTAGCGCGCCTTGGCGCCTTGCGGGCCTCATGAGGAGGATTCTTCATATGATAATACTCATATCGTTCCCTTAACAGTGTGTGAGAAGATAGAGCCAAATAAGCACGCCGGTTCTGCCCCACCATCCTATCGATTATACAATGACACCTCAGCCCCCAAGTCCTCTGACCAAAATCTTTCGAAAGGGCCCAATCAACCAAGCCCATGCAAAGATGCTCGATATAGCGGCTGTGATGTGTGGTCACCTACATATATCATCTCAAATAACAACAACCACAGCAATTGAACAGCAATGCAGATGCTCTCATCCCTTCGAACGCCGCTTTCATCTTCTGCATCTATAAACTATGCTATGGACATCTCGCACAAGTATATCTCATAACGACACACTACAAATGTCCCCCTTTCCCCCACCTCTCCCCAAAAAAATAACAAAAAGCAACCTTCCTGTCCCAAACAGCAAAGCAAACCCCCACCCCCCTCCCAAAATATCATTGTTTTTTTTTAAAAAAANNAAAAAAAATTTTTTTTTTTTAAAAAAAAAAAAAAAAAAAAAAAAAAAAAAAGAATCGTCAAACCCAAATCAAACCCACAGACACATACGACAACTCCTATCTACCTTCCCACCCATACAAAAAACCATCAATTCTCCCTCCACACATAATATACAAATTATTCATATGACCATTAGCTGGGGTATCTTACCTATGGGAGAAGCAACTTGTCTATCTATCTGTCTGCTTTTGTATAGATAAGAGGGTCTACGAACGGGGTGGGGGGGGGGGGGAGGAAATGATAAGGTAGGGCAGTGAAGGGATAGTGCCGGATGTTGGATACTAGAGAGGATGTAAAGGGATGAGAACCTAGAAGCTTTAATATTCCATTGCTCAGATGCCCCTCCCTCGCCCGGGGAACGTCCGTTGACGAATACTCTAGATTTGCCTCTAAATATGGTAGGGAAAGATATCTGTGAATATATTTCAAATTCAGCAAAAACTGCTCCAGTTCATATGTACATTCTGCATATCGTACACACACATATCCACAACAATGAACAATATCCGCGGGGTATCATTCCCCATCCTCCTCGCCCAAAGCCCCTTTCTCGCTTCCCCCCATCCTCCATCAATCCCATCATCATCATCACCAATAGGCACAAAGAATCCCAGCCAACGATGCCCGCATTTTTTGATCATCAACCAGTCATGACACAAACATCCTCTCACGAAAACTCCACCCGCTCATCTCCTAGGCTCGTAGGGAAATGTCCTCCTCTCCCCCTCAACATCCCTCCTCATACTCTGCATACCTTGTTGCTGCTCGCGACTCACCACACTCTCTGGTTGATACCTCTCCATATGCTGCCTTCTCAGTGCTTCGTCCTGTTCTCGTCGGGCCAGGATGCTTCGCAGTTCAAAGTCTTCTTGCGGCTGGCGGCGCTGCTGTTGTTCTAGTTGGAATTGATCGCTGCTGTGTGGCTGGTGCTGATGCTGGAGATGATGTTGACGGGGTTGGGGTTGCTCCAATTGCATTTGTTGTTGCCGTTGGAGTTGCTGTTGGTGCGCTTGTTGCTGCTGCTGCTGCTGTGCCTGCTGTTGCTGCGAGTGAGGGGTCAATGACGCATATGGTGAGGGACGGATGTTGGGCTCAGCTGGTGTTGAAGGTATTGACGGTGGCGGTGGAGGTGGAGGAGGTGGCGCTTGCTGTTGCTGTTGTTGCTGGTGATGAGGATGATACTGCAGACTGTGGAACGATGAATTACGCGAGTGGGAGAATTGTGGCGGCGGACTCGGCCCATGATTCTTCTGCAAGGCTTGGAAAGATGGCCGCGAAGACTGCGGAAGAAAGCTATTCTGAGATTGTGGGGACATGGTCGATTGCGGTTGTGAGTCGAGCAACGGACGTTGTATTGGATTTGGTTGAAGGGGGGCGGCCCAATTGCGCGTAGTTTCACGAGGTCGAGACGTTTGCTGCTGCTGCTGACTGGCCGGGTAGAAAGCTCGTTGCTGCTGCTGCTGCTGCTGTTGTGGTTGCTGCGCTTGCTGGAGAAGTTGAAGTGATTCTGCAGCTGTATCTCGCCTCGGTACCTGTGAGTGCATTGTCTGGCCTGCGGGCTGATACTGCTGAGAGGAGGTCGAAGATGCCGGAGGTGGAGGCGTAGGAGCAGCTGCTCGTTGATCACTCAGCCTTTTACGGGGCGGCTCAGCCGGCTCGTTATTTAAAAGATCAAGGATACTTGACTTCTTTGGTGGATCTCGGGGTGGCAGTGTTTGAGCTGACACAACTATGGGCACAGAGCTTGGTCGCAGAGTCTCGGAGAGAGGAGAGATGGGTGGCATCGCAAGACTCGCACTTGCTGGAGATTGACGGGGAGTGAAGCTGGGAAGATTTCCATAAGCAGCAGATCCTAGACGGCGCATTCCAGGAGGTGCCGTATCAATTCGCGGCTGCCGCTGCTGCAAATGCTGTTGAGAGGCCTGTTGCATTGCTTGCTGCTGCTGCTGCTGCTGCTGCTGCTGTGGCTGCGTTTGCTGTTGTGACTTTTGCGGCTGGGATTGTTGCTGCGGTTGCGGTTGCTCCTGACGCTGCTGCTGGGTGGCCTGCTGTTGCATAGCCTGTTGCTGCATAGTCTGTTGCTGCATAGCCTGTTTTTGCTGCTGCTGCAATTTTTGTTGTTGAAGTAGCTGGGCCTGCTGCTGCTGCTGGGCCTGCTGCTGCTGCTGGGCCTGCTGCTGTTGGTGTAGCTGCTGTGCCTGAGCCTTTTGCTGCTGCTTCTGCGCCTCGAGATAGTTTCGAGCCTTCTCATCCATTTTGAAGTCAATCGTACCGGCCTGCACACTGGAAGGTTGTTGACCTAACAGCGACGTACGCAAAGAGTCTGAGACCAGATGTGGAGCATGCGTATTGTAATGAGTACTGGGATGCTCTTCACGTTGCGGAGGGTTTTGTCGCGGACGCATGTGTATATCCTGCTCTCTCATCTTCTGTTCTTGCGCCTCTCTTTCTTTAGCTTCGTGTTGCTGTTGTCGTAGCTGCATATCCCGTTGCTCTTTCTCTTTAACCATATCCATTGATCTAAACATTGCTCGAGCTCGCTCGTCCGGTGGAAACGTGCCCAAATGAGGGCCTATTACCGCCTTTTCCTTAAGCGGAATCGTGATACGATTCAAGAGGCTGTCGCGACCTTGTGCTTGCATCTGCGAAGACACTGCCGCCGCCCCTTGCTCGGCAGAGGCCAGAGTAGTGAATTTCGGGGGCTCTTGCTTAAAACGTGGCTGTGATTTGACTGGCTGTGACTTTGGAGAATCATTCTCGCCTTCTATGCCCTCGACGCTAGGGGCTAACGGCCGCTGCGATTCTCTTGGCATACCGCTAACATTACGCCGTTTCTCTCCCGTCGGGGTTGGGGTTGGTGGAGGTCCCATATTTACCCCTTCTGCTCGTAGTTTGTCCGTACGGGCACCCTCCTCCTCCAGATGCTTTCCAGAAACGCCTTCCTGGATTTTTTTATTATAAAAGTTTTTGATCTGGAAATCCTATTAGTACGTCCCATCGCTATGCTAGGCAGAAGATATCTTACCATGATATGGGTTTTGGTCTTCATGGTTGTAGCTATAGCTTGCCAGTTTGTTCCGAAATACCGTAGGAGATTGTAGAAGTCATTTTGTTCAGGCACCGACCAATAGCTCGATGTAGTCCCGGAACTTTTCTGTTGTTGAGAAGGTGGCTGTTCTGGGATGAAAGCCTGGACTTGCTTTTGCGTTGGGTCGACGTTCACAGGAATGTGTTGATCTACAGGCCAGGCTTCTATGGAACTTTGCTGCACAACAGGCACCGCGTGCGGCTGGCCACTGGTGATTCCAGCAAGTGATTGGGTACCCTCAACTTCCTCGATGCGCTGCTCGTTTTCTGCTGTCAATTCCTTACTTACTGCTCTCACAGCTTCAGGAAGACTTTTCGAAGGGGAGGGACCGGGAGCTGCGGCCAACAACGGAGCTTTTACCTTTCTACCCACCTTCTCCTTAGCAGGGACGGTTCGTGAGCGCCTGGCAGTAGGCTTCTCGGAGCTGAGATTGCCGTTCGCTTCTTTTAGAGCTGTGGCACCGCGTCGGGCCGGAGTAGGTGCAGGCGTCGCAGGCTCAGGGTCAGCATTATCTCCAAAAGTTGGCGCAGCAGCACGCTTCGGTCGCCCTTTCTCATTGAGCGGGATGTTCGGGGTTTCGTAATCCATCCCTCCATCAAAGGATGAGATCAAACCGGCAGCCCGGGGGCGAATCTGTTGTCCACGGGCAGAGGCGGCAAGTTTCTTGCCCTTTTTGGTCTTCATGAATGCTATCTCCTGATCCTTATACTTGACAGATAGCTTTGTGAGATAGTAGTGTTGCACACAAGCCCGAAAGTCTCGTCCTTCCAGCGCTTCCGCAATGGTACCAAATCGCTTGGGATACAGGAGGTAATTGTACAGGAATGTCTCGTGTTCCGCTGAAGAAAAATCGTCCTGCTTAGGTATGAAATTGAGGGCATCAAGAGCATCGTCGCGATCGACTCGATTATTAGTGTCATTGAATTTGTAAATCTCCCGTTCATACGATCCTAGCATATCAGGGACCACAGCCTCTCTGTCAGGGTTAAAAGTCTCCGGAGGTACATAAACAGGTGCTTCCCGCTCTCGTCGAGCTCGTTCCTCTTTGGCAGCAGTTTCTTGAGAGACTTTTAGCACTTCTTCCATGTCCAATTCGCTAATTATCTTTCCACGCCTACCCACAACCGGCGGAGCTGGTGCAGACAAGGGCATTGTTTCGGGGACTGGCGAAACTGCCATAAGATCTTCTGCTCTTCTTTGCTCTTCGTAGTCTTCAATATCTAACCGCCAACGCTTATAGGACGAGACAAACTTTTGTCTCTCTGTTTCGTCTTCAGATCGCTGACTTTCACGCTGTTTAATCAATTTTTCGACGAGGAGGGACTCGATGGCTTGCTGTCGAACAGGATCTTCTTGCAGCTCCTCAATATCAGAGAAAGGCGTAGGAGGACCGCAGACAAGGAAGGGAAGGTTCGCCACAGGAGGCGTTTGCGGGCGGGGCCTAAAATGAGGAGGAGGAGTGTCAGTCTCAAGCTTGTACACCATCTCGTCTCCTTCATCGGCTTTGGGAGACGGCAGTCCTAGTGGAACAGATTTAGCAGGTGGTTCTCCGACTGGGGGGCTCGTCTTTGTTCTGTCCTCTAAAGCGCTAGCTAAGGCATCGAGCTCTTCAAGCAACTCTAAGATGATGGGATGACTTCGAGGTGTTGGTGGTCTTCTCGCCTCTAATGCTTGCATTTCGTGATCAAACTTCTTCTCTGCTTGAGCGAAGTCTTGCTCATCAAGATCCATCTCTCCATCCTCTACAGCAGCTTCGTCGGACTCCTCGTCTCCTTTATCCTCATGAGACGCCATTATTCTTGGCTTCTGCCCTCCGTGATCCGATTCGTCGAATTTCATCCCTATGCCGACAGATTCTTTACGCTGCATTTCTGGCAATGGCTTCTGGTCGATGTCCTGGGACTTCTCGGACGTACCACGAGCCTTGTTGATACCAGCGGGTATATTCTCACGTCGCCATTTATCAAGTGCAAATTCAGCAGACTCTGTGCTCGGTGGACCGGCTCGGCCTTTCTCGTCTCCAATGTAGTCTCTTTTAGTTGGCACAGTGTTCATAATTGAAGGTCCACGGGGTGTGTGCTTAGGTAAAGACGGATTCGGATTGACCCAGGTCCAGCCGCCACCACGTCCCCCTCCACGCTGCATCATTGGCGGCGCAGGGCGATTTTGGACGCCACGTATGGACGGCGGAGCTGGCTGTCTGATCGAAGGGGCAGCACGCTCGGCACGAGGCCCAGTCGGGATTTTGATAGGTGAGCCTTGGTTTACGGAGCCACCCAAGGGTGGCCTAAGATTTGTAACTGGACCAGCCGCAGACGCCTCCACATTGCCATTACGGCCTTGTTCCTCAACTGCTTTTCTGATAGAGGGTTGGCTAGGGTCCAATGCGCCAGACGGCGACGGAAAAGGAGGCCGGATTGGAGATGTATCAGAAAAACGTTTGGAGGTTTTGGGGGCTTCTTCAAAGTCTTTGCCAAAGCCACTTGTGGAAGAAGGCAATGACTGGCGCTGATGTCCAAAGCCTCTTCCATCGTTGCCAGGCGGGCGCCGATGAGGTTCCAAAGTTTCATTGGATGACCACCTCTCTTGTGTCTGTTGCGCTTTTGGTGCACTGGGCGCGTTGTTTGGAACCTGGGCTTTTGGAGCGGATGGCGGCTCTCGAGGAGGCTCCAGTAGACTCAGTCGAGACGGATGGACTAACGGAGAACGGTCTTTGGGGGGGGAGTCCTGCTTGGGTTGAGGCTCTGGATTATATGTTGGTCGTTGTGGTATAGACCCGAAAGCTGGGACAGGAGGAGCTTGTGGCGGCGGAGAGGCGGTTCGCTGTTCGTAACGATCAAAATCGGAACGTCGGAGGTGCAAGTCTCCTCTGTCCAAGTCCATATCCATGCTCGCCCGTCTTGCGTCAACACTGTAGCCTGTAGACCTCTGTCTCTGCTCCAATTGAGAATCCCGAGGATCTCGATTGTTCTGAGAGAAGCGATCTAAGTTGGCCACTGGGGCCGAAGTCACGGAAGTTGAACGAGATGTGATGGGCGTCTGCTGTCCCCCTGTAGAATTGCTGGAATCTGGGCGAAAAGGTTGCTCTCTTCTGAAACGCTCATCTCTTTCGCGTTCCTCTCGTTCCCGCCGGAGGTCATCTTCCCGCCTGCTGGTCTCGAAGTCACGTTCACGCTCTCTGTCATCGCGCATTTGCCTCTCCCAATCTCTGTCGCGGGACCGGCTCCTCGATGTGGGATCATGTCGCTCCTCGGGATACGAGCCCCTTCCACGTCTATCGAAGTCCCATTCACCCCTTCCTCGTCCTCGAAATCCACCTCGCCCGCGAACAGGGAATGCATCGGCAGGTGCTGGCACTGGCCCATCTCTAACATCTCGTCTCTCGTCTCTAGAGGAAAATTCCCGGGCGTCTCTTGCATCTCGGAAATCTCTCGAAAGCGGAGATCTAGATCGATCGCGACCCGGGGGCGATGTTCTCCTATCTCGTCCATCGAGCCTCTCCCTAGGGCCCCATTCTTGACCTCTGCCACCCCTCCTCGCAAACGGCTCGTCCCTAGGTCCGAATTCTCGTGTATCACGCTCTCTTCCATCACCGCGCGCTAGAAACCCTCTTCCTCTCGGTATGAATCCGCCACCTCTTGGGCCATCTCGAAGAGCTTTGGGGCCACTCGGAGGCTCGCGCGGAGGTTCCCGTCCTCTACCCGAATAGCCGTAGAAATCATTGGAATTGGTGCGTGAACCCGGAGGTCCATCACTATAGGCAGCTGAGGGCCGCCTGTCAAGTGATCTCACGGGTGAACGGTCTCGCGGAAAGCGAGGATCGCTGGAATTTGGAGGAGGAAAGCGTGAAGACATAGGACATGGTCAGATTTGATACGATTGCAGGGTTGTTTGACGGGCACAGGTAGGTGCAGGATTTGATCCGTAAGAATGATGTGGTGAACAAGGAGAATGCTGATGAACTTTGGGTATTGGCGAGGCTTCTAAGATGTGTAAAGATCTTCCGTGGCCTCTGTGGTGTCCCCAGATGTCCTTTGTTCCTCGATCGTGAACGGGCCAATCGGTTCAGCGCGCGTAGCCGAGGCTGTTCCTCGATCAACAGAGTGACTCGGGCTTCTCACACGAATGCTCAGGAAGAGTGCAGACGTTGGTTTTTTGACATGCAGGTATGGAGCGAAGGATATGAGGGATATTTGGAAGGGGTAGAGGCCTTAGAGATGTTCAGCAAAGCAAAATGAGTATGAGGCTCAATTGAATTGATCGACAAGATCCCGCTTGGCCAAGTTGGAGGTAGCGCAAACCTATTTCGGAGATGCACGTTATTTGACTTCCGGGTTCATAACGAGTGTAAAGTACTCCGTAAGGTAATGATAAATACACGCATCTATCAACATATCAATTCTGCAAGATACCCTCGGTACCCTCAAGTACTCGAATTCTTTCATTCACCACCCTTGAGTGTACGAGTACTCGTACACAGATAAAAGTAATAGATACAATGAATGGACCACCATACGGGATGAAACCGTTGGTGTACGATGACCTCTCGTCTTCTGGTGGCAGCCCAGGCGGTTTTTTTCTCGACAGATCTGGTCTGAGACTACAGAGCAGTACATCTGAAAAAGACTCCATCTGCGCAGCAATGACCTTCTGGTTGACGTTCATCTTCACTGTGCTTGACGATAGCGGTGGATGTCTGGTGATCGGGGTGGCCCCGATCCATTATTGATGGGCAATAGTAGTCATGATAGGAATGGGAGATGCATTCATTTACTTTATACACAAGTATTTGTTTTGAAAAAAAAAAATATCGAAAAAGAAATCGATTTGTGGCCTTTTGAATTCATCACGCAATATGAGCTCTCTAGATGTGACAAAAAAAAAAGATCCACAAGTGAGATTGGCAGTAGAAGGAGGCCTCAGGTAACAGAAATCTCTCGGTCTAACAGTAAGTGAAAGCGGAAGAAGTAGGAGCTTTTCTATGGGTGCTCATACTGCCTCAACATGGCACGGGACTCCACTTTTACAGTGCCGAAACGTCTCTATGCTCAACTGGGCATATAAATCCCGACTTTGGCCCACATTTTATCGCGTCTTCTTCTTCAT
Organism: Usnea hakonensis; assembly: GCA_013423325.1. Lineage (NCBI taxonomy): Eukaryota > Fungi > Ascomycota > Lecanoromycetes > Lecanorales > Parmeliaceae > Usnea > Usnea hakonensis. The sequence goes on along the minus strand of BLJB01000004.1, from coordinate 59,966 downwards.
CAGGCCCCCCTCTTCAATTTCTCAAGTCTCAATGGTGACTCTCTACCGCGTGAGCAGTCAGATTCCTTATCCAAGCATACAGCCAGCTTTCATGCCACGATTCTTAAACAACCTCAAAAGGAAAGACTCGATGCATTGATAAAACCCGTTGAAAAACTCCCCACAAAAGGAGGGAACATGTATATACTCAAGAAACTTGTTCCAAGTGATATTGGGAGAGGCCTGCTGGCAAATTTGAGGACTATCTCTACACTTTGGGGTAAAGCTTGTGTTTTTTCAGGAGAACGTTGGATGAGTTTTATCAAAATGTGCCTTGTTTTTTGGTTCTTTACCAACATACAAATGGTATTGTTAGGGTTAGTCGATGGCTACCTATGCTCTTTATAAAGTTGTTGATCAGCAGCCTATCATCGCTGTTGGGGGGCTGAAGTCGTGTTTCTCCTTTCAGAGGGCCTTAACATCGATTAATCAGAGATTTTCACGGTCAGATTTAAAGCTTTTAATTAAAGCTTTTATGGGAATCCTTGGTGGATATAGGGGCTTCTTCAAAATGAGTCATCGAATTGGTGCAAGATTCCTAAAGACCAGAGTCCAAACTCAAAAACAGTATAATGCTTACGATGATCTATTTGCAAACAGATCGAATCAGATCCGAGGGCGTCATACACAGCCGACACGCAAAATGGTATCAAATCAAACATACACCTCCCCGTACTCAATCTTGCTTGATGATATCCCCACTCGGGTCACTCCCCGAGCCCGATCCAGCATGTCTCTCCTCAATCTCCGGATTCTTTCCCATAATAATACCAGCCTGGTCCTCACCCATCGCGACGCCATGAATATCCTTTCCCCTCAAAGGTCCATTCACAAAAGCCCCGGACCCTTCGCCAAAGACGTATGCCTCCTCACCGTGCATAGAGTAATCACCGACCATCAACTGCTCCTCTGACATCCTCAGCGGAATGCGCAGAACGTATTTGATGAAACACATGATCAAGCTTGTCCATACCACGTTCCAACCAATGACGAACATGGCGCCCGCAATCTGGTAACCGACCTGCACGCCATTTCCAGCAATAGCACCGCCGGGATTTGTGATGGCAAATGCCTCACTGCCAGAAATAGTAGCGAAGATACCAGTGGCGCATCCTCCAACGATGCCAGCGACGAAGTGAGTGTGGAAAATGCCAAGAACGTCATCAACGGAGCGCATGAATGCAACCTTTTTGCCAAATATGTTCATGGAAAGCCAGGGAACGGTACCAGATCCAAGACCAAGGGCAACAGCACTCCAACCCGCAATAACACCCGCGGCCGGTGTGATGGCAACGAGACCGCAAATCATGCCGTTAACGGCGCCGATAATGGAGGGTTTGCCGTAGTAAGCGACATCACAAAGCATCCAACACAGCATACTCATTGCAGCACAGATGTTCGTGTTCAGCACGGCAACGCCCGCGTCGGCACTGGCGGCATAGGGGTCACCACCGTTGAAGCCGTTCCAGCCGAGCCATAGGATACCTGCTCCTATCAAGACAGAGCCAATATTGTTGGGGCGGTTATCTTCGCGATCAGCGTCTAAGCGGGGCCCGATCCACCATGCACCTACGAAGCCCGCGGTACCGGAGGAGAGATGGATAACGTAGCCTCCGGAGTAATCAATGACGCCTAGAACGGCGAGAAAGCCGCCACCCCAAATGGAATATGCAACGACGCAGTAGGAGAAGGTAAGCCAGAGGGGCACGTAGACGACCCAGGCGAGAAAGTTCATGCGGCCTAGGAAAGCGCCAGCTGTGATGATCAGGGTGATGGCTGCGAAAACGAATTGGAAGTAGACCATAACGGACATTGGGAAGTTTGCAGTGATGCCGGAGGTTGGCAGTATGGCTTGGGTGAGTTGGTATTCCATTGACAGTGACGGGCCCGGTATGCCTGCGAACGGCAGCATGTGATATCCAAATGCGACTTTATAGCCCCAGATGACCCAACAGATGAGCACGGCGGCGAAAGCATAGAAACCCATGAAAGCGGAATTGATGGCCCATTTGCTCTTCACAATACCGGCGTACAGGATCATGAGTCCCGGCACCGACTGCAGCCCGACGAGGGTAGCAGCAGTCATTTGCCAGGCGTTGTCGCCCTTGTCGAGCCAAGCTGGTTGAGTAGCCATGACGCGTGAGTCGGATGAGAAGCCTTTGGGAGCTCTGAAAGAAAAAGAGAGGGCAGAATTTGGTGGAAGGTGAGATATTTACACGACTTCAAGGACCCTGCAGGACTACCTTATATGTAGCTTACTGGGCCCACAATCACACCCCAGGCTGAAATGCAGTCAGATCATGAGAAGGGTCCACGGCCTCGGCCGTGTATAAGTAGAGTCGAGAATTAAAGACGCATACGTAAAGTAGCTTCAGGGGAATGTAAGTGTACCGGCTGGGGATGGGACGAATGAGAGACATGATGCTTATCAGCGCTTTGTTCTATTTGAATGTCAGAAATGATGGGGATAGATGAAAGGCAACCAATGAAGTATGCAGATAGATGGAAGAGATTGCAGAAGAAGGCACAGTCGGGGCCTTTGCCGTGCGAGGGTGGTCATCAAACAGATGGAAAATACGGGTAGAGCGGTATAAGTTCGGTTCGTTTTAAAAAAAACGGGCCAAAATTGCGAAAGATAATAAGCTGACACGGAGCCGAATCCTGCCGATATGCAGCCAATAGGTACTTTACCTTACCTTACTTTACACATCACCCTTACTCAATAAATCCTTGGCCCGTCAGAGATAGCCGTGCCAAGACGCCAAGGACGTTGCCGGCCGCCCATTCAATATGCACAATTACCTTAAGGTTGCCTTCCAACTTCAGGCTCTTCAGCGTGTCCACGCGAAAGATAAAGTAAATATCAAAAGTAAAAATCCTAAAAATTAAAAATATCCACAGGCGATTCGATCTAGTAGATCCGAATTCCGAGGGAGTGGAGCCGAAGACTCAACCCCCACAATATTTTAAGCGAGATCATTTTGAATGAAGAATGGAATTACCTAATCAAGGTAAGCACGGTTGAGCGGAGTGATTCAGTCAGAGCAACTAAGTGCGCCACGTAGCGGAAGCGCTACACTCGGGCTGATAAGAAAGGATTTAAGCCAATCATACATTGACCCTCCATCTAGCTGTCAACAAATGCACAAACAGCAAACAGAACCAAGTAAAATAACAAGACAACTCACGCATTGCCCACGTCGTCAGCTCTTCACTCATGGTAAAATGCCCCAAATCCACTTTTTTTTCTTCATTCATCCTTTCCTCAACAACACTTAAAGGCAGTGCAACAAAGTCAAAAGGAAATTGGGCGTCATCACTTGACATATCATCAACTCTCCCACTTTTTTCACCCCCAACCCAAGTGCAAAAGCCGGTTTCCTCTCTTCGGGGGTTCCAGCTTGCCCGGAGCTGAAAGTAATCTCGACTTGGCATTAACAACTGTAAAAGCCTTGTCACATACGCTCTCGCATGGAAGGATTCCGAATGGATGATTAAAGTGGCCGTGTTTCCTGGTTGAGATCGCTCCAAAGACGCTCGCCAGAGCAAGAATTGAATGATAAACAACAACGGACCGGCGAGTCATCTGGAATCACTGACCATAGTGCCTAGCCTCTTCCAAATGGCGACATCTGCCGGCAATCGATTAGCTAATTCATGCATATCGCCTGTTTTATATCTCACGTGTGGTCGCTCACATGTTAATTCTACTCCACCTCTTATATTTATAAATTTCAAGTCCCCAGACAAGATCAGTGCAGGGATAAGCGAGCAAGTACGAATTGGGAGACACTTCTGAACGCCACCTAACTTGTCCATTTCCGAGTCGCTACTGAGAGCTTCGAAGCGACTCGGCTCTGCCGCTTCGCTATGCACATCAAAGCATGGATTGACTCCTCCAGAAGCTGCAACATTCGGCGAGGTGCACCAGAGTGAATCTGTACTCGTGGTCGATGGTTGACGTTGGAATTACCCACTTTGGACATCGGGAAATAATTGCTTTTTGGCAGTCGTCACGGGCGATCGCATATATCGTACCACTTTGCGCGCCTATGAAATTTGTCTCGTCTCCGGAAGTCTAGATATTAGTATCATCCGGCTTCCAGCCAAATCAAAACCGCATCGTATCGAAAATTTGAAGTGGAGGGCGTACACAGCCAATGGTACTCTCCGCCAATGACGAGTGCTCTCGACCCTCTTCAAGTGCATGGCAAGGATGGAGGATGGCGGGATGCCGACATGTCCTTGGCTCCGAAAGGCAGTGTTGTATATACTACAAAGCAAACAAGACAGATGTGGCAAACAATGCTGTTGATGTCTTGAGTAGCAAGCCGATGCAGGTCCAAGCGCGACAGCATAAGTACAATTAGAAATGTTGTAGATAAGTATGAGGTGCACGGACAGATTGGGAAGTCGTCAATAATAATGCATGAGAGCGCCACACTTTCCTGGAAATTTCTGCAGCCCAGATTCAGATTGTGACCAGATCGGATACCTATCTGCTTTCTGACGTTCCACGATTCATGTCAAAGTATTTGTACCCTACCTAAGGGAGACGGCGCTTTACCGATTTGGTCACAAGCAGTATGCCATGCTGCTAACTTCTTTCGGTCATTTATCGAAATTTGTGACGTCTGATATTCCACACAACAGAATTCCTTGAGATAGAACATAGATGCCGAGTATTTTGAAGACTTTCGTGTAGCCACTTCCATGTCAATCAAAGAGGGTGATGCTTCGATCATCTTCTAGTAAAGACCGCTGTACAACAAGTTTTCATGAGAATGGACAATTGGAAGACGGTAGTCATCCTTGATATTGCGTCGAATCTTACTTCCAGTCTTTCCTGTGATTTCCTATCAAGAGAGTAATGAATGTTTGGAATTGTCTACTACAAACTCTTCGAAGGGAGGGTGCGTAATTTCTGCCTTATTTCTCACGATCCAAATTCTGCGTACAGTATTTCTCCCGAGTCATTTCAGAGAAGGAAGACCAAAGCTTGGCCATCTTTCATTACTACCGTCCACCATGGCGCCGACACCTGCTGGCGCCAAATCAGACACCGAAGCCCCAGTCCTATCCACAGACGCCGTCTTTAAGCCCTCCGCCCCTGTCCCCACCAACATTCAACAAGTCTCGGGCGTCGATTTCAACAATTACCGGGACCGTGACATCACCGTTGCCGAACTCGTCTCCAACATGACAAACATGGGTTTCCAAGCCAGCGCCGTCGCCGACGCCGTCCGCATCATCAACGATATGCGCAGCTTCAGGGACCCAGAGAACGGCGCCAAAACGACCATCTTCCTCGGCTACACCTCCAACCTCGTCTCCTCGGGCCTCCGCTCCACCCTCCGCTACCTCGTCCAGCACCGCCACGTCTCCGCTATTGTCACGACGGCTGGTGGCGTCGAAGAAGACCTGATCAAATGCCTCGCCCCCACCTATCTTTCCTCCTTCAGCGCCAACGGCGCCGACTTGAGGGAAAAAGGCATGAACCGCATCGGCAACCTCGTCGTGCCCAATAGCAACTACTGCGCCTTTGAGGACTGGGTCGTCCCGATCCTCGACGCCATGCTCGCGGAGCAAGAAGCCTCCGCCAGAACTCACCAAACACCCCCCAACGACCCCCAGAACCGCCTCGTCTGGACCCCGAGCGCCGTCACCTCTCGCCTCGGCGCCGAAATCGCCGACGAATCCTCCATCCTCTACTGGGCCCACAGAAACAGCATCCCTGTGTTCTGCCCCGCCCTCACCGACGGCTCCCTTGGCGACATGCTCTACTTCCACACCTTCCGTTCCAGCCCCGCCTTCCTCGACATCTCCATCACCCGCGACATCCGCAAACTCAACGACATTGCCATGAACGCCACACGCGCCGGCATGATCATTCTTGGCGGCGGGTTAGTCAAGCATCATATTGCAAACGCGTGCCTAATGCGCAACGGCGCCGAGAGCGCCGTGTTTGTGAACACAGCGCAGGAGTTCGACGGCAGCGACGCCGGGGCCCGGCCGGACGAGGCCGTCAGTTGGGGGAAGATTAAAGCAGGTGGAGACAGCGTCAAGGTGCGTGGGAGATTCTTCTGTTTCTATTGCTATCCTCGCTCCCCTTTCGGGATGATGAAATGATGATGATTTTGGGGACTACGGGCTTATTAAATGATTGTGGGAGTGTAGGTGTATGCAGAGGCCACAGTCGTGTTTCCACTTATTGTGGCGGCTACGTTTGCAAAGGCTGGGCAGGACAGAGGGGATTGAGCGAGACCATCTCGACGATTGAAAGTGAAGCGCGAGGGGTGCAGCGGTGGCTATCACTGCATCTCCACCTATCGTGGCGGCTACGCTTGCAAAGGCCGGGCTAAAAGACCGTGTCGGCGATAGAAAGCCAACCGCGAGGGGTCTACGCAGAGGCCACAGTCCTGATTCCAGTCATTTGGGCCGCTCTACATACTGGGCAGGAGGTTAGTAAGTGCACTAGTAACCACCGCATCGACCATTTGACTGGAAGTCGACCGGGAGTCGGAGGCGTTGTCAGACAATACACTAGCAAAGAGACTCTCTTGGCAGGACCAGAATAGCGCCTACAACTAGATGAAACGGAAGTGTGCCAACAAATCAAGGATCCTAAATAAGAGCGCGGCCCTGGGAAAAGATGTATATATCAAAATTTATCACTTTTGGCGGTGGGGGGAAAAAGCGATTTGGATAAGAAAAGATCCGCCAAGAGCTATCGAGGATACGCACTGTGCTTGTACAAATAGCATCCTAATCCGGTATCACGCCCAGGCACCTTACTCTCCCTACCTCGACATTTCCATCCCGGACTCCATCGACCGAAATAATCCCAGTGCTCAAAGCATAAACATACAACGTCACCCCCCCTCCAACACCAATCGCTCAGCCACAGATCCCTGATTCCTGACTTCTCGTATTGGCTCGTTCCCATAGTCTTCTCTGATCAAGTTACCTAAGAAATGATGACACTGTTGCTAACTCCGTGCGAAACCCCGTTGCTGGTATTGACTCCCGCGAATGACTGGGTTCGAGCCACTTGTGTACATCGACCCATCTCTAAAGACCGCTATGGAGCCCTAAGCTGGTGGAAGGCGTTGAACCTAGTGACTTCATTAGCCGGAAACTCAGTCAAGGCACACAATTCTCCGCTCCCACATCATATCCACAATTCCTGCATATCACCGGGTAAAAGATGAACTGCGTCGCTATAATGACGTTTCCCAGAAGTAAAAGAAACGCGACTACCCGTCTCGCTCCCCGTTCCTCAGCGCGCACCCAAATCCCCTCGACTCGAACCGCATAACAGGCGCCCCAGACTTGTCGTAACACGAACACGACAGCGAAAATAATGATTTCCACGACGAGGGCATCTTCGAGGTTCGACTGGACCTTGTGCCACGACGCTTTGTTGGGTTTGGAGTCGAGGTCCGCCTGCGACCATATACATTTTGACGAGAAGAATAGTGAGATGATGAAGAGGAGATGATAGATGGAATCGGTGACAGCGATGGTGGTTAACGTCTGCAAGATTGTGCGTTCTCGGGCCATGAAGGTGGGAATAGGGGATGGTTGTCTCTCGAGGGATGAGGAAGATATGTGACTCTTCTCCAATAGTGAGGGTTTTGCATCTTCCTTTGCGGTTTCCATTTCTGTCATTTTGATTGAAGAACGAAATGGAAAGGAAGGAAGTGCGAATTTATAAGCAAGGTACCCAGTATATATAAGTTCCGCGCCAAGTGAGAAGAATGAAGCTACTTATTTGAGTGGTGGCCAAACAAGCCATTATGGGGACCAGGCTGAGAAAAGTGGCTTTTGCGTGATTCTTTCTCTCTCTCTCTCTCTTTCTTGTTATCATCTCGTCGCGGCCTGCGTAGAGAGAGAGGAAGCGGGAAGATGAACACAGCCACCGTGGTCCCCTGTTCCAGACATTTTGCTTTGTCTTGGGCCCACATTCTTCTCTGATTCAAATCAGCGGTATATGGGTCTCCATAGCGCGGATTATGAAGCTCTCAAATTGGTAATGTTGATGGATATCTTCTTATCCTTAGCGCAGAGGGCTGCCTGGATGGGTGGTTCATAAAGGATTGGGTTCACAAACAAAAACAGCGTGCATGGAAGGGACTGGCATGCAGCAGTTGTCTCTGTGTTTAGCCTGTATCTGAACAGAGACCAGGGACCTTGCTAGCACTGACCCCCACCAACCCGTCAAGATAGCCTAACAGCGTATCCAGCGGCAGCATATCTACAAGGCCAAGCGCAGGATTTGAGCTTCTGAACAGACGCCCGCCCCACAATATCCTTACGAACCTGACTCCACTCTTGCTGTAGATCTCGAATACTAGCTCCGCGCCCAAACCCGGCCAAATCATGACATCCACTTGCAGTATGGAGAGTAATCTTGCCAAGCTACCATCATGGGCAACGTTGTGTTTGTATATGATGGGGCTCGCGCCGCTGATGCGGTCACGGATATTTTGAGCTAATTCTGCGATGTAGACACCGTAGCTGCCCGTGCTTGCTAGGAGGCTTTGAGGAGAGGAGCGGTAGATGTAAGAGTATTCATATAGCCCAAGACGGAAGACGGCGTTGGCAGTGGAGGGGGTAACGCAAGATGTTGAGTTGCCAATCTGTATGGTGTCAGTAGAAGCACGCAGTGCTTGGAGATGGGCTTCAGATACACACCTTGCAGGGTAATGGCTTCCCATGACATAATCGAGAAGAGAGGTTATCAAAGTAATGGTCCCACGACTGGTGGAAACCTGGGTCATTAGCTGCGACGCCGGAGATGTTGTCTAGAGCTTCGAACAGAGGCCGTGAGGCAGTCAAGTGTTCCGTCCAATTGGGATCTGTACTTCCGACCCCGTAGGAAGTGTACAAGGCAGTGCCTGCATCGCAAGCATACGTTGGTTCAAGAGAGTCGATGCTCGCAGGCTGAACCTCTAGTGGATGTTCCTTGGCAGACTCGCTCATTGCAGCCACAACCATACCAGCGACTTGAGAAGTGATGACGTTGTTGGTGACTCTATATGATACCTGGTCGCTAGAGTTGACGAAGATGGACCCAAAGCGGTTGTTGTAAACTTCGAAGAGGTCTTTTCCATGCTGCCAGCTATCGTCCAAACCGCCCCTCGTGATCTGTGGAAATTGACAGGTCCCATTGAACCCTTGCGGCGCGAACGGATTTGAAGGGCTTGTGTAAACTGACCAGTAAGTGGAAGCAGAGTCATTTCCGTTTGGATTCAAGGGTTTGCCATAGGTGAACAGGCCTTCATCATCGCAATACCAAGGGTAAGGTTCTCGTGGAAAGGCATTAGTAGCATAGGGTGTGCGTTTGTGGTGTCTGTGAATCTAGAGGCTCTGAGCAGTCTGATAACAACTGTCGCAAGATCATGGGGTCGGGATCATACCACTTCGACATACTCCAGTGTGTAATCTGCTTGAGGAACAGGATAGGTGTGCGAGTTTACGTGGGGCATATTGCACCAATTTTGTAACGCGTCACTAGCATTGCTAGGCGAAATGGAGGCATCGCTGAAGATGAATCCGAACACGTCAGTGCCATTGATCACGGCGCCGAGGTCACTGATTTGCGAGTTGCTTGGTGGATACCAAGAGCCGTTGAAGCTTGGGCTGTACTGCTGCACACTTGAGGATAGAGTGGATGGGGCAAAGAAGGGCAAATGAACAAGGTAGACTGTCGCCCAGAGAGCGATTAGAAGCAAAGATCCAACGGTATCCGGTAGTCCGTAAGACATAGTTCACATGCCCTTCTTCTTCTTTCCGGGGAAGGTAGCTGGAGTCTGTATTGCCGCCATTGATGAAGAGCCATAAGCCTCTCAATTGCAGATGTATTTGCGGGCACTCGGAAGAGCTGGACTACAGTATTGCATTGGTTGAAGCGTGGGTAGAGCTGCATAATTGATTGGCTTCGAAGTGGCCTGTGTGAGTATGCCAGTTCCGAGGGTAATTCGAACCGAGACTCGGAAACGTCCTCGGTAAATCCGAAGTACAACTAGACACACGGCTAGGCTCGCGAATTCTACGCCATTGAGACATGATCCGTTCTGTAAGGCAAAACACTACTGACTGACAACTGTGGATGCAACAAAGCCACTGCAATAAAGTTCGCTTGATCCAACTCTGACTGTGCCCATTAAGATGCATTATTTATTGTCAGGTAGGTATGTATACTCTTCCCTATTCAGCTCTCTCCGTCAGCTGAGCTGTGTAGCGTCCCACATTCTCGTCTCAACGTTACTTTTTCTCTCTTTTGTGTATATAAAGCCTGAAGATTGTCTCTCAATCAACTGAACTTGTCCTCTCTCCATCCACTCATCTCTCAATACATGATGGCTCCCCTTGTGAGACTGGTAGGTACCGGCATCGGTCTGGCGTCAGAAGCCATTGCTGCCCACAAAGAAAAGAAGCAAAGATCACGTTCGCCTAGGCCTTCTGGTCCCGTCAGTGATAGCAGTACTAGAGCACCACCTGAATATGATTTTTCAGATCCAGTTTCCCAAAACCACGGGCTCGTCGAGGTCGCCAATGAGCACGACGCGAGGCAATTGATTGACCAAGGCAAAGCCGTACCTGCTGACTTACCCCATGAGGTGAACGAAGACTATCCAGACGCTGTCGACGATGATGAAGCATATTGGGAGCTTGACGAAGCGACTGACCCTGATCCACCAGCATATGACTACTCGCCCTCTGTGAGGGGCGAGATCGATCATGCAGAACCGGTAAGCGGAGAAGCTAAGCCTGACGTTCACAAGCTTGTCCAAAAGTTCCTTGCTTCGCATCCAGCACCTACCCATGGAATTGGACAATTGCCGTGTCCGGTCATCATTCCTCAGCGACGACCGCGAACGAAGAGTCGAGGATTTGTGAGGGCTTATGCGCCTGTGCTTGTTGATTGCGGTATTGATCAAGACACTTTTCTGGAATTCCTCAAGACCTTCCATAAGGCAAGTCAGGTAAACAAGCCACCCCTCTCATCTGGACATCCCTGGTTCTTCCGTGTCGAAGCCAATTTACTGACTCAGTGCCAAAGGCGTCGCCAATATTCACCGTCATTTTCCTTGCTGGTCATGCAGCGGGCTATGCTCCCAGTATATCAGCCATGATTGCTTCAATGATCATACAGACCACCGCTGGAGCAGCAATAGTAGTTCAATCACGTCATAGGTCTCTTTCCTACCCCTGGCCACCAGTGTCATGTGCTAAACACAACCTACAGGACAAACAACTTCCTTGACGAAATGAACACCTATTTCTTCCAACCCCGCGGTCTCTACGCCATGCTTGTCACCTACAAACCGTCCCGTCACCGCTGGTCCTCTGCCCCAATGGACATCTCGCACGACATCTCCAAAGCCCTCGACACGGACACCCTCGGCTCCAAGCTAAAAAACGATCTCAAATTCACATCCGGCAAAACCCATACCGAGCTCGAATTACCCGAAGCCGCCCCTTTGATCTTTCCTCACCTCGAGGCCGCTGCCGACGATGAAGAAGCCGGGAAAAAACCAAACGCCTTCAAGAAGAGCGGCCGGTTCATCGCAGTCTACATGGATCGGAGAGCACATGCTACGTACAATGCCGAGAACCCGGGCTCAAGCCTCTCGACAGGAACGCCGGAGTTCAAGTCCAGATACGCGGATCCGAATCATCCAGCTAGCAGCGGGAGTCTGATCAGCCTGGTCACTGGAGGTAAAGTCGATCCAAGGGGCATGAGGGATAAGAGCCAAAGTAGGAGAACGCGACTTGGGGGACCGGGGTTGGTTAGGAGTTCGGTCGGCTATATCAGAAGGGAGAGGCCCGTCAAGAAGATGTTGAGGCAGGTACGTTTGATCGAGATGAGATTGATTGCCCGAGGGACGAGCACGGAAGGCTGATTTGTTTTTCGTCGTGCAGAATGTGATGTATCTTATGATTGTGAACATGCCATCGGAGGAGGAGCTGGCGACTGCGAAGCGAGAAATGGAAGAGGAGAAGAAGAAAGGGAAAGCGCCTTCTGATGATGAATAGGGCTGGTGTAAGATGGATTGGTATAATGCAATATCCACCGATGTAGGAGCTAGGTTCTTGGCGCTGCAATCTTCAACACTAGGGGAAATTGTGAGTTGCGTCTTCTCTCCGGTGATGGCGATGAGTGAGGGGTTGTGGGGGAGAAGTAGTAGTGGGCAATGGTGACTATATGCTCTTGGCTTTGGGACTTTGGTGAAGGAAAGGCTGGGGTTGAGTGTGGAGGGGTTGGATGGGTGGTCTTGATAAGGAGGTCGGCCGGGACGGCGAGATGTGTAGATCTGGGCAGGCTAAATACAGTGGTTTTGCTACCCTTTGGTTTATTATGAGCATTGGATCTGAATGGTGGAAAGTAGGGTGTTGTTATTACGCTCATGTGGCTATGGTATTGGAGCAAAATGATGACCCAATTCCATTCACAGCGAAACTTCGAACGAGGTCCAGAACCCAGTTGTAATTGACTGACTGCAAAAGAGCTAGCTACAGCGTACTAGAGAATGCAGCAGTAGAATATGTCTCCAAACCAAACCAACCCATTCCTCACCCATCATCATCATCACCAACCTCCCTCCTCGCAATCCCCTCCAACCCCCCCTCCACAAGCTCCCCCAACTCCCTCCCATCCCCCCCCCGCTCCCCAACCACAAAGCAAATCGTCTCCACCAATGTCTCCCCATTATTCTCAAACCAGTCTCCCAGCGCCGCCACAAACCGTTCCACCGTCCCCTTCCTGCTCCCGAAACCATAGCACGTCGCCGACTCCGCATCCGCACCGGCTTGGCCCCCCAATTCCTCAAACAACCGCATGAGCTGCCCGGGATCGAGCTTCAACATATCCTCCACAACGTAGTACTGAGTGATCTCGTCGCCCCATCCTTCCACTGTGGCCCCAAATTGGTTGGTGTTCCTACACATTGAAAAGCGCGAGACGTGGGGTGTGCTATGGAATAGCGCTTGGTGGAAATCCATGAAGGGATCATTGTGCTTTGGCACCTTCCTCGTCGAGAGAAGCGGGAACGGATCGTCCGGGAAGCGTTGCTTGTGGCGGCGCAGGACGGTGCCGTTGCTAGGACAGATATGCGAATGCAAAACGGCGCGAAAGATGGCGCGCAGGTCCAACATCTCCGCCAACTGCTCGCCAGACCAGGGCCTGAGGACCTGCGCCCTCGTCCTCACGACCTGCGGCAGGACCCTGTTCGTCCGGGCGTGCTGCGGGGTGTGGAAGGCGGTATCGTACAGCCAGATGCGATAGCATGCTCGCCTCAAGTTGTGTCTCTCTTCGCGGGACAGCGAGCGGCGATTGGCACTCTCATCTCCGGTCCATTTCTGGCTTGGGTACACAGTCGCCCATTTCTCCGCTATCTGTCCCACCTCAACAAGGCGTTTGAGCAGAGCCATTGATTGCGGCGGGGCAGAGCGTGGTACGTGAGCGGGTTGGCTGCGATTATAGGTGACGAGGCGAATGGCATCGTGCGAGGGGCCGTACTGGGCTTCGAAAGATTGGTAGAGAAGGGGTAATTTGTGGTGGGTGAAGATTGAGTGTAGATGCTTGCAGGTTGAAGCTAGAGCGAGGAGGGAAGGGATGGAGGGGCATGATTGCAATACATGTAGTTGGAGTTCGTTGGCTAGATCTGTGATATACATTGCGAATCCGGGGTCTATAGCGCACAAGTCTTTTTTGATGTTTTGATTTATTTTCTTTTCTTCCTTGATGTCTACACTTATTTCCGTCTATACCTATTCAGCAAAGATTCAACTCACAACGAAGGGAAACTCACTATCAAGTCTCTCGTTTCCTTTCTCCAAAATCGGTGGTTGACGAGACTTTAAGCAAGTCTCGTCGGACGATATCTCTGGGGGAGTGCTAACCGGCGAACACCCCGCCGTTGGGGCTATGAATTGGTAGAGATACATCTTGAGATGATCTCTGGCGCACGTTGATCGAATTCGAGGCCAGCCCTCGAGGGGCTTTTATTTTCTCGAGTGTCATGTTGCAACGATGAAGAAATAGGAGAAATTTGACAAATGCTGGTATCTAGATAATAGTAGCGCCAATAGCTTCGCGATGAGCCGGCTTAGTCATCTGCCAAGAATCTATACGTGGTACTTTACCTACCTTACCAGTTGGTAAGTAGTACCTAGGTACCCTCTACCTAGAGAAAGATAAGAAAACCACTCCACTGGTGCCATCATTGGATCAGCGCCATTAGGAAGCGAACCTAATACAGCTTAAATACCACCAGCGAACACCTAGTCGATGATATCTACAGGCTGCAATACCCTGGTTCATACCACAGACTATGAAATATTTCAACCCGTCTCAGGAAACAGCAGGCTGGACAGCGAAGATCCAAGCTGATCATTGCACCAACTTTTCCTCTTCCTCGGTGTCATCATCTCTCCTGACCACTCTCCTTGTAATGAACCCCTGCACTTCCTCTTGGTGCCGACCAAGCATGTCATTCAAACCATTAACCGGACTCCGTATGAGATTTCCAAACCGCTTCGAGGGTTTTTTAGAACCATCGATATCCCAGACCAAATGATTATTTGCAACAAAATTGACAGAATTTGCTCTGTACCATTTGGACAGTGACTGGCCATGCTGAAAGAAGCCATGGTCTGAGACAGCTTTCAATCGATTCCCAGAGATGAAGTTGATCATACCCGTCGCTCGCTTGGTGAAGTCTTCTTCTAAAAATTGAACTTTCGTAAGCTCCCAACTTTCTTCGGTAAAAAGGCTTTGCCAAAAGAAGACTGACCGCGGTTGATGAGGAGATGAATGATACTTTCGTACGCAAAGCCAGCGCCGAAGAAGAAAATCTCTGTCGCATCGTTGCAACTATGCAATGTCAGCAGATGTACAGTCCAAAGTCAAACGGACCATAGATGTACTCGATATAGTTCTCCCAAAGATAGACAGCAAGTTCATTGCTAGTAGATAGCCGCTCTGCCTCCTCTTCTGCCTCGTAGCCTTCGCTTTCCTAATGCACCAATCAGCGATGTTTTCGTGAGTATCAAGACTGTATAATTACTTCCGTGCTAGTCAAGTACTTGGGAACGTTCACGTCAATAACTCCATACCCAAGTCTCGCGGCCCAGTCAACATAGTGCTTCATATCATCAGCCTTCTGAGAGTCAGCAAAGGGTTGCAGCGAAATGAAATGTGTAACTTACCAGCCATGTATTATGCAACTCCAGTTTGTGGGTGACAGGATGTGGCGTCCCCATCAACTCCGGCCTGAGCTTAAATCAGCACCCTGGATCCATAAAGACGGCGATATACTGCATACGGGTCATGGAAGATAACTAATAATGGCACTGCGTCCTCAAAGTTGGGCCTGCGCACTGGTCACTTCTGAACCACGTTGCCTTTTTACACGTGCCTTACGTTGCGACCACTTGATTTTCGAATGACTTTGACAGCTTCTCGCGATATACGACGACTTTGATCATATTGTGATTCTCCTTGAGTTGGCTTGCTTGGTAGGAACGTATCACATCTAGCATGGGTTAATCGCAAGCAGGGTGTGGAGTTGTAGAAGCTGCGTACCGTGCATGCGCTCTGCGCCAGACTTTTTGCCAACGACTATTAGGACGTTAGTTAGGCTCCTGGTTCTGGTCTATTAGACATGAAAGCAACCTTGATGCGAGTCCTTCGGGTAGAGGCTTGACCAGAATCGAGACTGATACATGGCAACCATTTGGACGGTTTCAATGCCGGCTTCTGTCGCTTTTGTATCTGGTATCCGTTCTGGCATTTCACCGATGAGAGTTCGCGTTACCGCTAAAGCCGATTTTGAGATTGATGTGAGGTTGTAGCCACCCTGTTAGGCGGTCAGTTGCTGCCACACGGCCAGAAAGGTAAATGAATCCAGAAGGCGCGAACCTCGAGACAAACTACAAGTTTTCCTTGTGCAAGGCTCATGAGCATATGAGTCATTTGAGCATAACACGCTGGTGTGACAAAGCAACCACCGAGTTGGTCGCCTTCAGCAGCGTCGAATCCAGCGGCGACTGTGGCTTTTTAGAGGGCACAAGCAGACTTTTACTTACTTAGAAACACTTACTGATGACCAGATCTGGATCGAACTCGTAGGCAACAGGCATGACCACGTGCTGAAAAGCAAGCATATAGTCTGCGTCACCCATTCCTTTAGTGGGCCAGGGAATGTTGATGTTCCTGCACGGGGCATCAGTAGAAGTATGACTAGATTACTTCAAGTACAACGACACACTTTCCCAATCCAGCTTCACCGCCGCAGTGCAAATGATCACCATAGCTACCAGAAGGATAAAAGTTGCCATCCTCGTGAACATGGAGAGAGATGTATAATACGTTAGGATCTTGATAGAATGCCTGCTGTATGCCGTTACCTATAATTTGTCAGCCGAGGCCATTAGGAGCGAGGAGTACCCCAGATACCATGATGAACGTCCCTACAGTATCGAATTAGTCAATAAAAGCGATCTCAAGCGGTGGACAGAACATACCAATCAAGTATTAGGATCTTTCGACATGTCTCTGGAAAATCTGACCGACAGACCTTGGCGGCAATGCTAACATTATCAAAGATGCAGAATCCCATAGGTTGATTACATTCTGCGTGATGTCCCGGAGGTCGGATCACCGCGATGGCGTTCTTCACCTGCCGTGAAGTGACTGCCCGACAAGTCTCGATAGCTCCCCCAGCAGACAGTAACGCGCACCCAAACGTCGTGACATTCAGATAGATGGAGTCAAACGTCCTTTCTAGGACAACCAGGTCGTCTAATGCCATCTCTGACCCCCACATTAGCTGTCGTTACTTTTGTTTGGATTCGGCACAATACGAACTTGCGGTAGTCACCATGAAATCCCAATGCTTCTTGTCGTGTACCAGACATACTTCCGACTCGGAAACATCGCGAGCATTGATCCGAAGAAGCGGGTTAGGTATTAAATTCCCAGTATTTAGCATAGGATCTTTGACTAGGCCGGCCATACAAAGTTCCTTGTAGATCTTAAAGATCCGCCGCGGATCCTCAGGATGAAAGTCTCGGCTCTGCTTTGGTGGATCGAGCTCGCAGTGGTACCGCATACGGACATCGTAGCAAAGTCCTGTAGGTAATGATGAGATGTACGGCGCGGTAGGCCCGTGCTCTGAACCATTCAAGTCCTCTATAAAATCATCAAGTCCTTGCTGCATTGGATCCTCCAAGTTGTCAATACTGAGATGATTCGTTACATTGTTTGCCAAGACGGAAGACTCCCGAGATGGCTCTTGTTGTTGCCTCGTTGCTGGGTTCAGATATTCCGCTTCGCTATTCGGAGTTGCACATCGGCGTGAATCTTTGAGGTCGTTGGGCGGCAAGAGTCTAGGGGCGCCAGGAATAGAGCCATGTATGAGTCTTCTCTCTACTTCTATAGACGTGTTCAGGGTGCCTCTCGAGTAGCTTTCTGGTACATCGAGCATTTGAGAATCGTCATCGTAACGGTCCATGTCTGCAGTGAGAAGCGCTACTCCGATAGGGGAGCTTTCTCCGCAGCAGCATAATATGGAGGATAAAATGGGCTAAGTAGTACCAAGGTTAGAATAGGTTTGGAGTCATGGTCTATGAGGATGGTGTTGGTGAAACGGTTCTGGTAGATAGCGCGGCAGAAGATTAGTGCTGATCTGTCTCAGAAGCAAACGATGTGGACCACCATAGTCATATTTGTCCTTGTACAAATGAAGACAGTTATAGAAATAAGATCAACCGACAGCAATTACTTTTCAATTCTTGTGCTTTGGAAACAGTAGACGACGCAGATGAAGTCAAGAAAGTCATGTTATACGCAATGGAAAGTCGTATGCTTACAGAGTCACTGGCTCGCTTTGTAATATGTTAATGATAGAGAAAAGAAACATCTAGATGTGAGTGAACATTTTATGGGCAGTAGCAGGGGAGGATGTATTCATAGGGTCACTGCCGAGGCCTTTGTTTGCATCTGCCCCGTCCTGTATTAAGGTATTTTTTACTTTACTGTTCAGGTAGGTAGAAAGCTAGTCTATAATTGCATGCCTAACGACATTCGATCATCATCTACCTTATGTTTTTGTCCAGATCTATACACGGGCACGACCATAAATCGAGCAAGCACACATTTATAAATCGAATACAATAATATCAAATGGCTCTGACCAAAGTTCTCGCTTCTATATGTTTCTGCGCTGCATCTTTTATCAGTACGTACTTTTGTGCCTAACCTTTGGGAAATACTTTAGGGTTAGGGCTTCCATATCAAAAAGGTGACGAGGTGAGTGCCTCCTATTATCCCCATAGAATAACGCTTGAATATTAATCAAAATTAATCAAAAGTAATCGGAATAATTGAATAACCATGACTTCGCTGTTTAGCAATCACAATCGCGACTCTGTACCGTCTACTACGAGCGTTTCCAGGCTATTATAGTACCCAGGGTCAACTGGAAAATATCAGTACGAGTCGAACCGGACAATGCTCCAAAAGATAAATCAGTAGCACTGCGGTCAAGAGTGCCGATGCATAAATGTTCTAGAAGGGTCACTGCATTGCAAAGCACCCGGTCCCTTTATCGGACAATCAGTTTTCCTCACATCAGGAGCATAGAAAATTTGTTCAGGACGATGATTTTGATACTACTGTCTGCCTAAGCCTACACACCGACACGTTGAATGGTAGCTGTTGAAATGGCCATAGAAAGCTCTTACTTTCAAAGTCTAGGCATGGCCACAAAGCTCAAAGCCTACTTCGCATCCCAGCGCTCTGTCCTGATTCCTACTTCGATCCGTGGTCGACCTTAGAAATGTAGGCTGTTCAGTAGTCAGCAGAGCCACACTTGCGAGACCATGAAAGAATAGTACGTACCCAAAAGGTCCAGGACACGGCGCGAATAGCCCCACTCGTTGTCATACCATGCAACGAGCTTCACAAAATGATCATTGAGGGAGATACCAGCGGTAGCATCGAAGATGCAGGAGTGATTGTCACCATTCAAGTCAGTGGACACAAGCGCATCCTCGGAGTAGGCCATGATGCCTGACTATGATTAGCTGCAATTCAAGCGTCATTTCATGGGATCAATCATACCCTTTAATTCTCCCTCCGAAGCTTTCTTCATAGTCTCTTTGATTTGATCATAGGTGACGGACTTCTCCAAGCGGCAGGTCAAGTCAACGACAGAGACGTTGGAGGTAGGTACACGCATGGACATGCCCGTAAGCTTGCCGTTCAAACTGGGAATAACCTTGCCAACAGCTTTAGCGGCACCAGTGCTGCTAGGAATGATGTTCTGAGCGGCAGTGCGTCCACCTCTCCAGTCTTTCGCAGAAGGTCCATCCACGGTCTTCTGGGTGGCAGTGTAGGAGTGGATAGTCGTCATAAGCCCCTCAATGATGGTGTAATTGTCATGCATGACCTTGGCGAGGGGAGCCAGACAATTTGTTGTGCAGGAAGCGTTGGAGATGATCTCGATGTCGGACTTATACTCTTTCTCATTCACGCCCATGACGAACATGGCTGCGTCTGCTGAGGGTGCCGAGATGACGACTTTCTTCGCACCGCCCTTCAGATGGGCCTTGGCCTTGTCAGTGGTGGTAAAAACACCGGTCGATTCGACGATATAGTATGCGCCTGTTTCTTTCCACGGGATGTTGGCCGGGTCTTTCTCTGTGTAGAATTTGACCGTCTGGCCATTGACGACGAGGTCTGAGCCTTTAACTTCGATAGTGCCTTTGAATTGGCCGTGTTGGGAATCATACTTGAGCATATATGCCTAGGAGAAAGGAACGTCCAATTAGTCCGAGCTTTCAAGCATTGGGTGACATTGCCCGTTGAAGAATCTCGACATGAACTTACAGCATAGTGAGGCTCGATGAAGGGATCATTGACAGCCACGACCTTCACATCTCCGTGCTCGACACTGTCAATAGCTCATCAGCTTGAGTTCCGCTACCGGTGAGACGGGGAAAAAGCAATGGCGGGGCAGAATTACGCATTTCGGAAGACGATTCGGCCAATACGGCCGAAACCGTTAATGCCGACAAGTGTTTCTGACATGATGAGGTTCAGATTATATCAACCGGAGAGGGTGTGATTTGGGAAGAGGTTTGGTAGGTCGGGAACAGTTTGGTCTCTGTGATTGTTGAGGGATGTTGGAAATAGAAATAGAAATGGAAATGGAAATTTGGAAACGGGAAGTTTTCGGCGGGGCGAGGCGAGGCGTCATTTATTTTCTACTTCTTTTTTTCTACTCCGAGCCATCGCCGGTGGACTTGTCTCTAATCTAAGTACCTTACCTAAGGTACTCTACCTCCTTAAGTTATCATCGGTGCCACCCGAAAGATTCGTAACTTATACTTTGGGTTTGAATTACTCATCTTTGATCTAAAATAATCACCTACTCTAAAGTAAGGTAGTGATTAGATTCCCAAGCACACAAAGATTTCTTCATAGGGTAAGGAACTCATAGTTGCTATATACGACCACGCTAATTTACCTAATTAACTTGGGAACAGAAGTACTCTACAGTATCAAGTCCAACGTCACCCCCAATTCTCCACCGCCATGACGCAAACCCGAGGTGACTTATTCGGTCTAGAGGGTAGACTCCAACGCAAGCACCTTTTGAGGTATTTGTCAGCTGACATTCAACGTACGGCTCCGGGTACAAGAACGATGACTCACAATTGCAGTGCGGACAGGAATGTACACCTGAATGAAGTTTTTCCGTTCGTTCCATCGAAATGGTGTGGTGAAGAACCTTGTCCCTTTGACATTCCTTCCGAATCCACCAAAAGCCGGGTCATCTGTATCCAGAATGATTTGATAAGTCCCCGCCGCCTGGATTCCCACACGGTAGTCTGTGAAGCTTTGTGTGGGATGGAAGTTGAAGATCCACAGCAGTCCAGCCCGCTCGAATACAATCACTTTGTCTTGCTCGTTTTTTAAGCTAACATATGCTTGATCCGAGTGGAGCCAGCCATACTTCTCCTCGGTCCACTGCATCTTGCAGTCAAAGTCATTGAGAAACTTATATCGAAGCATGTCATCGTCAGGGAGATTGAACTGCCTCCGAGCATACCAGTAGCTGTTGTCGTTACCGTCCCTTGGGAAATCCAGCCATTCTGGATGGCCGAATTCGTTTCCCTCAAAATTGAGATATCCTTCACCTCCAAGCCCGTGTGTGATGAGTCGTATCATCTTATGCAAGCTCAAGCCTCTTTCGATGACGGGTGTGAATACTGAGAGAATTGACATATTGGTGTAGAGCTCCTTGTCACACAGCCACATTAGTAATGACTTATCTCCCACGAGCCTGAAGTACTTCGTTAGCGCGATCCTAAAACAGCCTCGGAGCCTACGTACGCTTGATCGTGACTTTCAGCGTATGCGACCGTCTTCTCTCCATGTCTTCGGTTGATCAGAGTGTGCGTCAACATACCCATGTCCCATTCTGCGTCTTCTTTTTCCTTGAGCCATTTGATGTACAAGTCTGGAATGGCCATAGCAAGCCTATAGTCAAAGCCAATACCTCCGAGGGACAACGCCACACATAGTGCAGGCATTCCCGAAACATCTTCGGCAATGGTGATGCAATCAGGGTACAAATTGTGAAGCATTTCATTGGCCAGCATGAGATATACAACTCCATCTTCGTCGACGTTAGGTCCAAAGTATTCGTGATAGCCTCCCGAGAATCCACTAACCACATCAGTAGGCGTTATTTGATGCCATTGCTGGGTCACTCACCTTCCGATGCCGTGATGGGTATAGAGCATGCTCGTAACGCCGTCGAACCGGAAACCGTCAAATCGATATTCATCCATCCAGAATCGTAGATTAGACAAGAGAAACCGTAAAACCTCATGATGCCCGTAGTTGAACAGGCGGCTATCCCATTGCTCATGCACGCCCTTGCTACCTCCGTGAAAGTACAGATGATCTGTCCCGTCAAATTGGTTCAGACCATCCTCTGTATTCTTTGACGCATGACTGTGAACCATATCCAGGAGTACCGTAATCCCCATGCCATGTGCCGTATCTATCAGCTCTTTCAGATCTTCAGGGGTTCCGAATCGGCTGCTCGCTGCGAAAAAGCTATTGATCTGATATCCAAAACTCGCGTAATATGCATGCTCCATTATAGCCATCAACTGTATGACATTGTATCCAAGATGCTTGATCCTCGGTAGCATGTTTTTGGTGAATTCGTTGTAGGTTGTGATACGTAGCTCGGGAGATGAGATGCCTACATGAGCCTCGTATATGCGGGCACTTTTTGGCTTGGGCGGCCGTGGGTGTTTGAACACGTATCTTTCGTTCTGTGGCGGATGCCAGAAAAGTCCATCATAGACAGGCGAGAAGTTCAGGTTCTGGGTGACCCGAGTGATCCATGCTGGTACCCGTTCCAAGCGTTCATGTGACGTGGGAATGACCAGAGATATCTGTGCAGATGCGTCAGTAACTAAAGCCTACTACATCCAAATCTTAGAGCCTACCTTCACTTTGGAGCCATGAGGAATTGCGAGCTTTCCATCTTTTGGAGTTAGGGTAACCTCCCAGCGTCCATATTCTCCTCTGGTCATTGGCGTAGCGTCCCTGTTCCATTCATCTTGTGACCGATGCTCGTAAGCGATGGACCTCTAGAAGAGCGTGGAGAGAAAGCCTTACTGAAATCGCCAATTAGATATGCCCGTAGAGCATTAGGGGCCCATTCTCGATACGTGATATCCCCATTGTCGTGGACCACAAAGCCAAACTTCTCGGTACCCTTGCTGAACTTTTCCAAACCACCCTCCGTCTCATCGATTGTCTTAATCCACTTTTGGGCGTGGCTGTATCTGCTCCGGAGAGCGTCTCTAAAGGGTTCTAGCCAAGGATCGAGCTTGATTACGCCTGAGCCAGTCAATTGGGGCACCTTGAAGCTTTAAATCAAGACTTACCTGTGCCATCTGCAGGCGTTCTCTTTCCACCTGCCATTCCCATGACCGAGTTATCAGACTCGGAGTTCAAGGCAGAAGTCATCTTGTGAACGCCCTTGCGGACTCGCTTGAGCATGGGGTGGGAATGCGGCCCTTTATGATAGTGTAGGCTAAATATGCTTTGGAAAGCCAGAGTCGATTGTAATTGAGTTTTGTTCTACTCTACAGAAGGTGGGGTGATGTTGGTCCAAGACCCAACATCCAACGAATTGCCCCGCAATCGTCATGGTGCATTAGGGTACAGTACGACCTTATCTTAGGTACCTTTACGTTAAAGTACCTTACCTAAAGTACCTTAGGGGGCGCAGGTTAGGGGCCCTCGGGAATATCAAAACTTCCAACCCTACCCTAAAAGGTTTTCAGCTACAACTTGCCATGATGCATTTCTGTGCTGAAGGACTGTCACTTTGTCTTCTCATTTCACGACATGTGATATTAAGACGGAGATCTTGAAGCATCCATCTGTCATGGTTTTGAAAGCCTTTGTTATTATGTGCCCGTGAAAACCCAAAAACCCCTATCACAATCCCTAGACGAATACAATCCTAATTGCATGAAATACCCTCGGCGCTTTCGTTGAGCATAGTAACCATTCGATCTTCGTTGGCATTTCAATGCCCACCATTGTGTTTCCGACAAAGATTCCTTTTCTAACCCAGCGTTGGCTCCGACTTCACTGATTTATTACTCTTTGTTCCAGACACTATCTTGGTCGTTTCAAAGGAAGTCTTGAGACCCTCTTTGATCTCCTACATGCTTCTCGCCTTGGAATTACTTACTAGGCTTTCTCTGCTTCCGCCCTCCAGCCCTTGGACGGAGTCTTCCCACGTACGCGGACTGCTGAGATTCTGGCTTCATTTGCCGATTCTTTCGGCCCATGGTGGACTCACGCTTCCCTTGCTTACGCTGTGGCTCTGAATTTGAAGCTTTCCGACCTTTCCGTCCGGGCTTCTGTGCTTTCTTGCCCCTTCTTTGAAGGAGAGAGCCGTTGGCGTTTTCTTCATCTGACAAAGGCGCTTGCTTCGCAGCTGCTTGGCGTTGCGGTCTTTGCATCGGTATGATGACACTGATGGCCGTTTGAAGTATTCTGCCACCACCATTCTCCAAGACGTGCTCGGTCGTTTGATCTCTAGGATTCTCGGAATCCATGGCGATATCATCTGACTTTTCTTCAACATGTATACGAGTCTCACCCTGTGACTCTAGCTCTAGAGGTTCACATGATGGAAACTCTTGACGTAAAGACACCGAGTCTAGCCCTGGAGGTTCACATAGAGACTCTTGACGCAAAGACGGTAGGTCTGGCTCTGGAGGTTCATATGGAGACTCTTCGCCTAAAGACGGTAGGTCTGGCTCTGGAGGTTCATATGGAGACTCTTCGCCTAACGACGGTAGATCTGGCTCTGGAGGTTCATATGAAGACTCTTTACTCCAAGACGCTGGCTCTGGTGTTTCACCTTTTGCTCTGTCCTCTGTGGATGTATCATGCGAGCGTGGAGAGAAAATGGGTTGTGGGAGATCATCGGGATTGTATGGACGCAACTCGTTACTCCTATAGATTGACGTAACCCCAAAGAGCGTATCTTCTGGATTTAGAGGTTTTGGTGTTGGGGGATCGTCTGGGCTGTATAGATGCAACTCACCATCTCCAGTAATTGAGCTACTCCGAGAGGTTTCCCCACTCACAAAGCGATAACCAAAGCCAGGGCCATAGCTTGGCCCATCCCCAGAGGTTGAACTACCCCCGGAGGATAACCTACCCCCAGAATTCGCCCAACCTCTAAAGGTTATCGTACGCCCAGAGGGTGAACCAAGCCCATAGATTGAACTACCCCCAGAGCTTGAACTTTGCGCAGATGATGACCGCGTTCGCTTTCTCTTAGGTGCAGAGTGTGTCGTCGGCGCACCTCCCACATCCTCAATGCTTCTTTTCCTGCTCGGGCCTGCCAGCGGTATCTCTACAGAAGGGCTGGATGCAGTAGCTTCATTATTGCCTGGACCCGAGAGAGTCTGCCTACCCCTAGTAGGAGAGCCTGCCTGCGATGCATGCTCCTTACCCCCAATGTTAGACATCCTCGAAGAGTCTATTGGCGGCTTCCCTCCAGGAAAGCAAGATGTGGGCGACTCATCTCCTCCTGCACCTGGTGATGCTCGCATTTTCTGATGATGGGAGCTTGCTAGCTTTTCATCGTCCAAACCTTCACTGCCTCTCTTCTTTGACGGGTTTTCCGGCAGTACTTTGGTCGAAGTGGCGTTTGCTCGCTCACCAGGACCTTGCTCGGGCCATGTTCTCAAGTCATACTCTGGGTACAAGACGTTCGGGTTGGATGTGTCGAGATGAAGTGGACGGACTGAGCCGGGATAAGCTGAACAGAACCTCGCCCACTCGCCACCAGTGAGCATTGATCCTAGAACTGCGGTCGAACTGCAAATGTAGTGTCTGGACTCACGACACGCGTTCATATACCGGTAGAGAGGAGACCCTGCGGGATGCGGCCCCAAAGGATAACGCTGTTCCAACCAAGTCCTGGAAGCGTCTTCATCACTCCAGGTGGGCTCTGGTGCACGATCCTGCTCCGGAAACCCGTAATCTGGATACAATTTCGTCTGGAAAGGGTCGAAGGTAAGGATAACATCGTTCTCTGAATCATGCCTCAACATTTCCTGGAAACAAAGCATTGAGGCGAGGAACTTCGTTGTCCTATCCGGCGTATAAAGGGCGTACTTTTCGCACTCTTTTATGTATCGGAAAAGAGGCGATCCGAAAGAGGTATCGTCTAACAAAGGATATCGTTCCTCCAGCCATGTTTTGGAAGCCTCAATATCAGTCCAGTCAGGTTCCGCTGCTATCGACTTCCGGTGTTCTTGAATCCCTTCTTCAACCGAGGCGTCCCAATGTTTGCTCTCTGACATGATTGCTGGGTTTTCTAATTTGTAAATGGCAGCAGCTGAACAATTATTGAGGGTATCGGTAGCCTGGATATTGGAAGGAAAGTACACTGGCTAGGTCTCAAAAACCTCCTGGTGATGTGGAAGATACTAGTCTTACAAACGCGAACAACACCGCGGGCGAAGTCGAATGATTTTTTCCGTCACCTGGAAAGATGGAGTATTGTACTACCCTGACGATGCCTGTTAATCCGTTTGCAGGGAGTCAAGGTCCCTGAGAGTGTTGCTGCTTGTTGGTGCCGTGGGATGAAAGAGAGCAAGAGAGATCTGTTGCTTGGCCTTGCGGTTCGAAGTATTACGAAGGGTAGTGTCTGATGAGATATCAGCTGTAGAGTATCTGATTGTGTGGCATAGTTGGATATATTTATGTATTAGGATAATTCAGGTGTGAAGTACAAAGATGGTCGGGCAAATAAGTGTTGTTTACTTTCCTTTGTCGCGAAGCACACATACTGCAGCACTGGCCCATTCACTTCTTAGCTGACGATGTGTTAATTTTATCCAACACCTGCAGGAGGAAATTGAAAATGGTTAGTGCAGCTTAAATTGACATCCAACGACTCCGAAGGTCCTTCTCGATATGTTTTCGGGCTACCTACTGGGACCAGATCTCTGAAGCTGCTACACTATCGAGCTTTGAGCTTCTTAAACGCCTCCCCCGTGCTAACGCCATATTTCACATGCATCGAATAAAAGTAAGATTGCAGCACGATTTTCCGCCCGTACCGCTTGAGAAATCCATGAAGGAACGGCGGCCGGAGCGGTGGATTCTTGATTGATGCACTCTAGGAGTCTGGGCTTAGACGTCACCAGTACGAATAGAGACTCGTTTGCGAGAGAAGAACGTGCTGTATGCTTCCAAGGGCAATGTAAGTGTTTGGTGACAGACACAGCACTTAGGCCAACCATCTTGTCTTCAATGACTCTGTCTTTGTTCCCTTTTTGTCACGCTTACATAGCCGTCTCACACGAGTCATGTTTTGGTATGATTGTCGCCAAGCAAAAGGCAGATAGATAACAACATGTGCTCCTACCTGTGTCATGAATCCAATTGTACTTGTGATAGCACAGATGGTCCTAGTTCTGACAATGCTTAGCGTAACCGCTCATAAATGTCATGATTTCTGCTGCATTGTATCAATAATATATATGAAGCAAAGACAAAACTTCTTTACTTGTCGTATCTTGTAGACGGCGAATTTGATTCGCTGGCAAAGGATACTCGATCACGCATGGCTGAGAGAGAGCTGAAGGAGAGATGGGAAAGGGTTGCAATGCTGTCCCAGCTGTGAATCTTGCTTGAATAAGGTACGTATTTGGGGCCCTGTTTTAGCCGTGCCGTGGCCCAGTTAGCAATGAGAAACATTACTGTTGATCGATGATCGGTTCATCTTTCATCTTCCTACTAAGTAGGATGTGGACGAGCACTAAATAGCATTTTTCCATAAACGTAAAGAATGGTTCGTCGAAGCAAGCGTCCTCGGCGGCGTAATTTTGTCCGAAGTTCTTAAGTATTAAAATACCTTACCTAGGATTTATTACCCTACTAGCCCCGCGCCCTCATATATGCCTTTTAGGTCGGCGAAAACGACATAAGTTGAGCGCAATGGTCGTACAAGGAGCAGCATACTGAGATTGGGTGCCGTCTACAGTCTACTATTCTAAGGCAGTATGATGCTTCAAGAAAAGAGCGCAATGGCTATCTTACCAACCTGATCGAGTCCATGGCCCTCCTGCCCGCTGCCTTCGGGCCCTCTTCTCCTCAAGCAAGACACACATATTTGACTCTTTCCTCCATCTATCGCTCCTTCAGCACGTTCCCGTCATCACGCTCCTCCTCACAGTTTCGCCGCTCGGACTTCACAGGTCAGCCATTCACAGGCACATATGAACCCGGAGAAAGAACATCGGGCCCTCTTGGAGATGCTTCGATCCTTGGAGCCCCAAAGTTGACGCCCAAGGCTCTGAAGGAACACCTCGACAACTTCGTAGTGGGACAAGAACGGGCAAAGAAGGTTCTGAGTGTGGCTGTATATAATCACTACCAAAGGATACAGGAGACACAGCGGCGAGAGAATGAAGAGCAGGAGATATTACAACAGCAGCTACGAAGGGAGATGGCAGAGAGCCATCCGATTGAAGGTATATGCGTCCACCTCGTGGATATCAAGAGGTACTAATTGCTTGTCAAGACGAATTCCCGGGCCACCAGCAAGCCATCCCTTTAGACTCGCCTTCTTCCGACTTGGGTGCTGCCCCAATCCTCGACGCATCACCGCTCACTCTCGAGAAAGCTAATGTTCTCCTTCTCGGGCCATCGGGTGTGGGAAAGACTCTTATGGCCAAGACGCTCGCTCGTGTTCTAGCGGTACCTTTTAGCATGTCCGATTGCACACCGTTCACTCAAGCAGGTTACATAGGCGAAGACGCTGAAATCTGCATTCAAAGACTGTTAGCAGCTGCAAACTACGATGTTGCAGCTGCAGAAAGAGGTATCGTCTGCCTCGATGAAATAGACAAGATTAGCACCGCGAAAGTAAGCCATGGCAAAGACGTCGGAGGTGAAGGTGTACAACAGGCGCTGCTCAAAATCATCGAAGGCACAACCCTCCAAATCCAAGCCAAGCAAGAAAAGTCTGCCCGCGGGCCCAGCTCTCCCAATTCCAGCTATCCAACCAACAGTCCGCTCTCCGGGGGCATGATGGGCGGTCCCTCCTCTACCTCGTCAGGCTCGGGCAACACCTCCTCTGGCCCATCAAAGGCAGAAACATACAACGTCCGAACCGACAACATCCTCTTCATCTTTGCCGGCGCATTCACCGGTCTGCAAAAAATGGTCATGAATCGCATTGCCAAAGGCTCGATAGGGTTCGGCTCGCCCATACGCTCTTCTTCCTCATCGTCCTCCCTACCGTCCGGTGGCCGCGACAGTACCATCTCCGTGAAGACGGGATCGGAGGAAAGCAAGCTCTTTGAAAAACACCTGCCCTTCTTCGCACCCCAATCGCCCGATCAACCAACCCTGACCGAATACAACCCTCTCGATCTAGTTGAGCCGACGGACCTGCAAACATTCGGCTTGATACCTGAGCTTGTAGGCCGCATACCGGTATCAGCGGCTCTCTCAGCGCTCGATGAAGACGCGCTGGTAAGAGTCCTGACGGAGCCAAGGAATAGCATGATCAAGCAGTACGAGCAGCTATTCCAACTGAGCGGTATAGAACTGCGATTCACAAGAGGGGCCTTGAGAGAAGTGGCAAAGAGCGCGTTGGGAATGGGCACGGGGGCGAGGGGTCTGAGAACCGTCTGCGAGAGACTCTTGACCGAGACGATGTTTGAAGCGCCAGGCTCGAGCATCAAGTACGTCCTCATAACGGAGGCCGTTGCTCGGCGCGAATTGGCGCCCATCTACCTCGCCAGAGGCCAGCAGCATCGATTTGAGCAAGTGATTGCTGCGGAGGAAGAGGCCTGGGACGCGAAGATGAACAAGGATCGGAAACAGGAAGACGGTGCTGGTGTGAAGGGGGAGATGGGTAGCTTTGAGGAGTATAGAGAAAGGAGCAAGGCTGCTGGGGGCATGTAACGATATGATATGTAATGGACCGTTCGTCAATGGGCTTAGGCGCAAGGTCAAAGTGCAGCGTTGGGCAGTTCGAAAGTCTTGGCATTAGCGTCAGTATGTATATAGCATTTGCATCTACGAAGGGAGAGATCGAAGTTGTATTATTTTTGGCTTGTTGAATGCTGCACTTGTTCCACGGCCAAATTCCGTTCGCAAAGCTAGAAAGTACAGCCCAGCAAAGCAAGCCGTCAGATAAAAAAGTTGTACTCCTGGCGGAGGTCGTGGTAGCGGGAGCGATACCATGCTTCATACTTATCGTACAAGACACAAGATACGACACACGTTCATTTCCCCATCAGTCTAAGTAAGATCGGGGTCAGCATATCACTTTTTCTATCGAACGGATTATCGGATAGTAAGATGCTGCGAATTTTGAAAGACTCACGTTTGGCTGTGACCTTGTCCCCGGTGAGTTTCTCGACAGCTTCCTTCGCCCTGATAGGATCGCATTAGCCACGGCCCTTTTGCATTGGATAAAACCACCCACATATCACCAAAAGCCACCATGCATATCGTTTGCCAGACTCCTAACCCAATTCTGGGAGTCACACCACGGTACAGACCCCTGAGCCCGTTGTTCGAGTAGATGTATTTCAACGTTTTTCCCACTGTCAAGTTCTTAGGCCTATTTGGATCCTCGGTTTTGCTCTGCATTTCCACTCTAATGACCTCGATGGGCTGATTCCAAGCAGTCAACCCACCACCTAGCCCACTCGCTAATATCTTCTCAAAATTGCCGAGCTTTTGCCCCTCCTCCTTCCCTGTTGCTGATCTGATACCCGATTCTGCCAAACGTGACAGACCAAACCTCGAGCCCCAATTTGTAGTCTGGCGTATGGCTACAGCATTGACGCCCCTGTTGATTCCTCTTATTCCCTCTTTCCGGTAAATGTCCATAAAGGTCTCAAAAGTCCCAGGGGGTTTGACGCCTGTTGCCGCGATCTTGTGTTTTGTGATTTCAACAGTTTTCATGCACGTACAGAAGCCCATTGTAGCGTATGCTTGGGTAACACCTCCGGCCATACCACCCGAAATACCCGCAGTAAAATCGTTTGCTCCGAAAGACTTGGCGTAGTACTCGGCTTCTGAGGCTACAAAGAGTAGGACGGCACCTTTTGTGGAAGCTTCGATCCAGGCCCACGGGATTAGACCTTGGTAGTCTGAGGTAGTTTGTCAGTCGAGATTGAGGCCAAAGTTACTTGGAAGCTGTCCATACATCCCAGTACACCACCGCGTCCCCATACTCGCGAGAGAGCACCCGCGAAAGTATCACCTCGGTTTGCTGCCATCGTTGTCTTGACTACTTCAAGAGGCTAGGGTAGGGGGTTAATAAGTGGCCGAGTACACGGACCAATTGTGGTCTTATCGTACCTGACCTAGGGTTGTAACTCTGACAGAGCAAAATGTCAGCCCATTGACGGAAATCTTCATTGCGTGACCAACTTACTCAAACATGTTTAACCCAGCGCCCACTGTAGCAGACTACTGTCAGAGATTTCACAGTATGTAGTCCAAGATTGCTCACATAGAAGATTACTGAACTTAACAGGCTTCTTCTCGAGCTTTGCGGGTGCAGAGCCCGCGACTGGGGCTGCGGCCATTTACTGATGCTCTGTATAATTACAACCCTGACCAAGGGAAAAGTTGCGCTTCGTTGCTTGGATCCGTAAGGTGCTCGAGTCTTTAGACTCTAGCTTGCAGAGAGAGAGAAGGGTCTTTCTTTCTTTCTGCCTTTGAAACAAGATGAGATGGATCCCGAAGATTTGTAGAGAATGATTAGACAGAGCAGCCAATCTCAATTGTATTTAAAAAAGCAGGATGTATACAGGCGATACGGGGTCAAGATGAATATGATAATCGCCGACTTCCTTTGAAGCTCACCGTTCTTTACTCTATTAGTGCTGCAGTATTTTATTTTAGTGCTACTTTATTCAGGGTCCAAGGTCCAAATCCAAAGACGTAGGCGGTACGGAATAAACCGGGCGGGCTTGGCGCGCTTGGTTGACTTGTTGGGTGATTCTTTTTTATGCTATCGATCGGAACATAAATTGTGCGTAGTGCTCTTCAGAGACCAGCAAATATTATTGTATCTCTGTTGAATTGCTGACTCTTACAATTAGTCAGGTCATCATTAGGTGCTATCTTCCATCAACTCGGTCGCCGAGAGCCTCCTCTCGATTTAATTCTGCGGTTTATCCCTTTACATTGAGTCCCTATCCTCATTATGGCCTAGCTTAACTTTTCATCCGGAGACTTCTGTCAAACAGACAAGATGGAATGTCGGATAAGCACGCGGCGCAAGATACTGCAGTCCGCAAATCCTAATCAATTGGTATGGGTAGTTGGTGAGCAATGAGGGATGTCAGCAAAGTCGGAGTAACATGCTGAAAGCATCTTGGTACATTGCTGCTGTGCTGTAAACGCTCGTCGAGGAGAGCTTGTACCTCCGTCTATGAAGGATCGTAGTCTCACCTTCTATCGTTCTGTTCAAGGATCAGCAGAAAAGGATCAGCAATGCTTTCAAACTCTTCACACAGCAGCTGGGCCAACGCAGTCACACCGTTATTGGCGAGGCAGAAATGCATAGAAATGAAACTATTGTAGCAACAAGCATCAGATCAGGAAAGCTGCATGCGTCTGGGACGCACAACCATCGATCAATCTAGGCCATACATTTGCACTACCAAAATCAAGTTCATCTTCTCCGATATCCCTTTGCTAGTAGTCACCACCTCACCCTGTCTTACAAAGCCTGCAGTTGTCTATAATTTTGCTCCCACAAGCTTCGCCCAAGCCTCCGTACTAAAAGACTTGGGCCGCTCAATCGGTGCGCCAACTGCACGGTCAATTATCAATTGTGGTAGGACACCAATGGCACGTGAAACACCGAAGAGGACTGTGTAGAAGCTGGATTCCGTCAAGCCGTAGTATTGTAAAAGAACGCCGGAGTGCTTGAATAGAATTTAGTTTTGACCAGGGCTTATCGGACAGCTAAGGGACTACTTACAGCATCAACATTAGGGAACGGGTTCTTCGTCTTTCCATGTTCTGTCAAAACCCCTGGGGCGATCTTATACACTTGGCTGACAAGCTTGAACATTGGGTCATCGGGCAAATGACGAAGAGCAAACTCGCGCTGAGAGACGTAGCGGGGGTCGGTTTTGCGCAGAACGGCGTGGCCGTAACCGGGTACGACTTGTCCAGACTTCAGAGTAGACCAAAGGTAGTCTGTAATGGCCTTGTCGCTGAGATCGCTGCCGACTTGGCTCTTCATTTTCTGTAGCCAGTTGAGGACTTCTTGATTGGCTCTGTGAGGACAGTCAGTAGAGCAGACTTATAGTGGTCAGAAATAAGACTTACAGGCCGTGCAGCGGGCCAGCTAGACCATTGAGACCTGCTGAGAGTGAGAGCATGGGAGAGCTGAGGGCGCTTCCAACCAAGTGCGTGGTGTGAGCGCTGACGTTGCCGCCTTCGTGGTCGGTATGTATTGTCAGGTATAATCGCATCAGCTCAATGAAGTCCTTGTTTTCGCTGAAGCCAAGTTGGTTGGCAAAATTGAAGGCATAATCCTTGTCTTTCTGTACGGGGGGCACTTTGCCATCCTTGTAGACGTTGCGGTATATCCTGGCGGCGATGGTTGGCAGCTTCGCAATCAAGTCCATGGAATCCTCAAATGTGTGGCTCCAATACTCGCTCTTGGGCATACCTTTGGCATAGGCCTTTGCGAAGGCAGATTCGTGTTCAAGGGCTGTCACAGCAAGGGAGAATTGTGCCATTGGGTGCAGGTCATTGGGGCAGCGGTCGATAAGCTCTTCGATGAATTTCGGCACGTCTGACCGGGCGGCCCATTCTGCTGAGAGTTCTCGGACTTGTTGTTCGCTGGGTACTTCACCAGTTAGGAGAAGCCAGAATAGACCTAAGACATATCAGCTTCGAGGGAGATGCGGGGAGTGGGGGGTTGAATGTCTTTGGACCTTCTGGTAAAGGCTCTTGTCCGCCAGGAGCTTTGGGCAGCAACTCTTGACATTCTGGAATTGTCTTTCCTCGGAAACGAATACCCTCTTCTGAATCAAGGACAGAGCCCTCCCAGACCAGCGATTTGATGCCGCGAGCTCCACCGTAGACTTGGTCCAAAGTCACTTCCCCAACCACTTTGGAGCCGTATCCTTGTCTCAGCTTCTTGATCTTTTCAATCTCGCCCGGGAGCTTCTCAGCAAAAGACTCTTTGAGTGTCTAGAGGACCAGTAAGTAAGCTTAACTCCTACTGTGTAGCATTGTAGACGTTGAGCTTACTTGTGTCTTGGCTGAAGAGTAGCATCTTAAGCTGTTCAAAGCAGCTGTCTTGATTGGAGATCGGACAGAGGCCAGGGCGGGGCGCAGGGCAGCGTTGCTGAGACGTAGAGCTGTTGCCATAGGTAGCTTTGAAAATGAGAAAAGGAAAAGGAAAAGTCAATGAATTGAGTGTGGGTGTACGGAGTAGCTTTTACGAAGCTGACCTTCGGACCACCCCAAAGGAAACAAAAAAGCTCAACTCGCTCAACGTAAGATCCGGCTAAAACGCCCGCAGGCTACTCTAGTTAGTACTTTACGTATGCCGACATTTACCGAAATTACCGATGTTGCCGATTTCTCTCGGGGACTTTTCCTCCTGTTGTTTCCTGATATCTCTATCTCTTTGCTTCAACTAGACTTTGCTTCAGACCAAATGTAGTTGGAGCTATTCTATTTCAAATTTCACCAAGTAGGTACGTACTTTACTATCTGAGTACTTATTCACTTAGTACTCCAATCAAGTCCAAGACGGAGAGTAGCCAAAATCACTTCAACACAAGCTTGCCAATTTGCTCTGGATCGGAACATGCCGGATCCGAGTTAGCGTAAGAATCCTCAGAAATAAATTTGCCCGCCCTCAGACCTTCTTCCTTCCGACCTTAACTTCATCCACAACAAACACATTTTATCATCACACTGAAGGACACCATCGAACAAGCATCAGCACACAATCAAAGGTGTAGGGAATACTAAGAGTCTGCTTTAGCGGTAGTTTTGCAGGCTCTGCGGGCTCAGTATTGATCGTCTCATTCAGACCTCGGTTTCTGCGACACTCTCTATGAACGGCTCCTGTCACTCCTCATAACTTTCACAATTTTGCAAACTCAAGTCACCACACTTCGACCCTCACTCTGAACCTCTCGGCTCTCTCTTTCTTTTGTCATATCGATAGAAAACTTCTAAAGGCTCCACTGCCGTTGCTAGCAAGGCACTTAGTCGTGCGACCGTAATCTGTTCCTCGGTCAAAGGCACAGTCAGATTTGGCTGAAGTAAGCTGTATCGACCGACCCTCTGGCATGGCAGCTATGTCTTGCGTAGCTGAGCTCGACACCATCCTCCAGTCTATGCTGGGATTGAAGCCACCTGGAGTCACTGGGGGCAAGATCCAAAGCATCACCTCTCTCTGCAATGCAAATATTCAGGTACGTTTACTTCTATGCCGCCCTTCCATTCCCAACAACAATTGCTAACCTCTCCATTGTCCCGCAGTCAGAGACCGTCCTCATCCAACGTATCTTCACCCACTTCAAAAAGGCTCCTGCCTCATATAAGTTAGGCGTTCTCTATGTCGTAGACTCTGTAACACGAGCATGGGTAGAGCAGGCACGCAAGGCTGGGCAAAATTTTGGCTCTTCTGCAGCAGACGGTACATTCGCTGCTGGTGTCAATCATGTGACTGAATTGTTACCTTCTTTCATGACAGATATCCTCACCAATTGTCCCGAAGAACAAAAGGTACGACGATTCCTAGAAAACCTACGTGGATTGATGGATCAGTTGGCCATCAGCATAAGTGCTTGCACTGCTGTGGTCACTCTGATCTGTACACATAAAAAATCAGAAATTCCTTCCGTTCCCCGTACTTGACTGTAATTCCATACTCACGTATAGTTTTACGCACTAGGCTAGACTTTTGAAGCTCATTGATATTTGGGAGCGTGGAAGTACATTTCCGAGCAGTATGCTTGACAGCTTCAAGCAGAAGTTAGCCGCACCTCCCCCAAATGGTAAGATTCCTCCTCCCCCAAGCTTGATTTATCTTTTGAGGTTTACAAAACAAAAAAAAACAAACCACAAGTAATATTGGATGTATAATGGCTTCTGATACATTTTCTTTGTCTGTAGATCCTCGATCAACGACACCCACTGGATCACCCCCAAAGGAATTCATCCCGTTAAACGAATCGAGTGGGAATATCGCGACTGCTGGTGCTCCTCGAGCGGACACCTCGCAGATTCTGAAGGCACTCGCGGAGATGGCTAAGACGAATACTACTGCAGCGCCTGGAATGCCTTCCCAGGCTAGTCCAATAAATGTACCCAATTTACAGAGTGCATATCAGCAGCACCTAAATGCGTCCGTAAACCCAGCCACTTCTGCACCGCACTATGCTCAGCCTGTAAATGTACCAGGAGCCGCAGTCGGCGCAAACCCATTTGCTGGAATGTTAAGTAGCGCTTCAAATTATGGTCTGAATCAGGCCATGCCCAGTGGGCAGAACGCGCCCGCAAACCCGGTGATGCCGCAAGGCACTACGCCTGAAGCTCTCCAGCAACAAGTTCAACTCATCCAAATGCTGCAAGCGCAAGGTGTTCCCCAAGACCAATGGGCTACTGTGCTTCAAGTATTGATGGCTGCGGGCACTGTAGGTGGAGGTGCTTCCGGCGCTCCAGCCCAACCCAGCTGGCAGCAGAATGGAGGGAGGGATGACTCGTCACGTGATCGTAATGGGTATGAAAATTCGTACAATATTCGCTCCCCCTCAGGCCGATATAGAAGCAATCGTTCGCGCTCCCGGTCACCTAGTGGCTATAGTCGACGTCGCGAGCCGACACCGCCCCGTCGGCGTGATAGCCCAAGTTATGGGGATTATGGGCGTGGCGGCAGATCAGGCCGCCAGGAGAGAAATCGCAATGATTACCGTCAAAGAAGCCCACCGGCTCCTTATCGTAGGAGTGACAGTCCACGACAGGAGCAGACGCTGCCGCCTCCAGGACCGAGAAATCTGCAGTACGACCTTTCGCTTCCCCCTAACCACATCAAGGGTAAGCCGAGCTAGCCCCACGAAAAAGGAACAGTCGGTACTAACAATGTAAAAGTCCTCAGTCGAACTCTATTTGTCGGTGGTGTAACGTAAGTAAATATGATTTTCCGATTATATAAATTGTATACTGATTATTATACAGCTCCTCGGAAGCTGCTCTGCGGGGAATATTTCAGGCTTTCGGGATAGTACAGACATGCATCGTCAATGTCGACAAGCGTCACGCCTTTGTCAAGATGATTTCTCGAACCGACGCTATGGCTGCCAAAGATGGCATGGAGCGTTACAGATCAGCCGAGATGCAACTTCGAGTGAGTCCAGTGTTATTCTTCCCCTCCCTTTGATCCACATACTTTTTTGATTTTGCCCTTGCTGACTTACATAATCAAGACTCGCTGGGGTGTCGGCTTCGGGCCCCGTGATTGCAGCGACTACCAGACCGGCATCAGCATCATTCCTATCGATCGCCTCACTGATGCAGATCGCAAATGGATGCTGTCGGCAGAATATGGCGGCACCGGTGGCAAGTCAATCGAGCCAGGACTCGTCGTGGAAGAGCCGGACATCGAGATTGGTGCTGGAGTCTCCTCGAAAGGTAACGCGCCTCCACCATCTTCTCAAATTGTAGCCTTATACTGATGTTCAATATAGCAATCAGTAGGCGTATGGCTACAGACAAAGGGGGCCAGCAAGGCCCACGCTCTACTCGAGACCCGCCAACTGCTTCGAATCCTCCCCCCCAACAGCAACGCTACCGTCAGCCCGAGCGCAACGATAACCGTGACAGCAGTAACATTGGCGTTGCGCCTGCCGTCCCTGGTTTTGGCTTCCAATTCCCTGGTATGCCAAATGGTTTCCAATTTCCACCCGGATTCGTCATGCCCGGGACTACGCTAGCGCAGCCCCCGCCACCTGGAGCCAGTTGAATACATTCTCGTATGGATCGGTGGACTAGATGCACAATATTCGGGGCGTTTTTCAGTTTAGCGGCATACTCACAACGGCGTTCGATGATAGACTCGCTTCGGACTGGCGAAGAGGGAGGTACGGATCCTCCAGAAATGTCTCGTTTTCTTCACTTCTTTCAGGCTGGATGTCACGAGCGATGACCGGCCATCCGTTCAACTCGCTCATTCAGCTGCACTGTAGCACCAAACGACATGCGCAAATCAATCCAACCGTCTGCAAAATGCAAGTTGGTGGAGCGACTTGCAAGAGACGGTTTCTCATTCTAGAACAGCAAGATATTCTTGCTTCCGCGTGTATTTTACGATCAAAAGTGAAGTTGCGTACAGTAGTGAAATACAATGACAACCAAATTCCATCAAAATAATTCGGATGCAAAAGTGAGATTTTGATCTTTAAGTGTGATAGTGCATTGTGGAGTAATATTACAACCAAACCTATCTCTTCTCCGTCTACTGATCACGAACAGAATAGCCAGGCGCTACTCCAGCCCTGCCTTGCTAACTTCTTAACGGCCCATTACATTGATTCTATATTTGTTCTTGCAGAGGGCCGCTTTTGCGCCAGCGTTCTCTTCAGGTTGGCCGAGAACCCTAGCGCTGAGCTGATAGTTCGCTGCAAATTTGCTTCCCTAAAGAGAAGGGCAGTATCTACATTGCCTCGTGCCTCCCTTTTTTGGCTACTCTCTGATGTATATGCTCATGATGGCAAGCGCATCCCAGCTGCTGTTCCCTTACCAACCATGCACGGTCTATCGACAACATGTTTGCTATCACAATCCACCTTACTCTGGCATCTTACCTATTAGCATAAATAGCGATTTTGGATGACATCCTTTCTTACTGCATACTACGACGTCTATCGATCCCATATGTCCGAACAGTACGATATGGGCGTCATGAGGGCTGGTACAAATACTACCGCAAAAGACACGACTGCCGACAAGTCCCCCGCTCCGCAGTGCTTCGATGAAAATCGAAAGCCTAGCAATCCAGGGCCGTCCCCTCTCAGCATGCAAATCAGCCAGCACAGCAGCCACGAGAAACCCGTCGCTCAAGACGCCCTAGCCAGGCTTTCACCCGACGAGCTCGTCCCCCTTCCTACGAACACTGATCTTGTTGGAGATTTCGACGCACTGCTGGAATCGCTCGAATCAGATGACGAAGAGGAACTGTCCATTGAAGACCAGGTTCCCAATCTCGGAGAGGCGAGAGCGGTTCCCAGCGTACTGCTAGAGACATGTCCCAATTACGGTTTAGATGATGCTGAGGTCCTCTCGAGGAGGAAGAGATATGGGTGGAATATGATGAAAGAGGAAACTCGTAGCCATGTGAAGACCTTTCTCATGTTCTTCGTTGGTCCAATACAGTGCGTCATGCTTGTAGGTTATAATTCATGAACTTCGAGGCTTTTTGACATTGAGGCTCATCCATCTTCATGCCAATCATCTTTCGGCTGACATGACTTTTCTAGTTGGCGTTCGTGCTGGCTGCGGCCCTGCAAGACTGGATCGATCTGGGTGTCATTGCCGGCTTGCTTTTGCTCAATGCGGTCGTTGGCTTCCTTCAAGACTATCAAGCTGGCAACATTGTCCAGGAACTCAAGAATACGCTGGCACAGAAATGTTCAGTCTTGCGGAACAGTGGTATCTTGGCCGAAGTGGAAGTAATTCACCTTGTTCCGGGGGACATCGTCCAACTTGATGAGGTACATCTTGAGGGGGGCGTCGAGCCAAGATCAAATGCACAGTGAACTGACATCGATCGCTTTAGGGGACCATCGTACCAGCAGACGGTATTCTCATTACTCCTGGCGCCCTCTTACAGATTGATCAGTCTTCGATTACCGGGGAATCACTCTCCGTGCAAAAGAAAGTGAGCGAGACCATCTATCAGTCTTCCACGATTAAACGTGGAGACGGCTTTATGATGGTCACAGCAACTGGTGACAGTACGTTCGTTGGCCGCTCTGCGGCCCTCGTCAATGCAGCCGCAGGAGGTACAGGTCGTTTCACTCAGATACTTCGCAGTATCGGTAGTACACTCCTGGTCTTCGTGGTCATCACCCTCTTTGTTGTCTGGGTATCCTCATTCTATCGGTCCAGCCCCACCGTTCATATTCTGACATTTACACTCGCTATCACGATCATTGGCGTACCGGTTGGTCTCCCAGCCGTCGTGACTACCACAATGGCTGTTGGTGCCGCATTCCTAGCAAAGAAGCGCGCCATTGTACAGAAATTGTCCGCCATTGAGTCACTTGCTGGGGTAGAAATCTTGTGCAGTGACAAGTGAGTTTGAAGCTTCTCAATGACTTCGCATTGACTGAAATATGATCCATCCTACTTCTAATCCTGATCCCATACATTCCCCGTACTCCCTGCCTTGGAAAGGCGATAACCTGAGTCATCAACCATGAGCAAGTCTGGGTCCTAATACGTCGTCTTTAGGACCGGTACCCTTACGAAGAATAAACTGTCACTAGGCGAACCGTACACGGTTCAGGGGGTCGACCCAAGCGACCTTATGCTTACAGCTTGCCTGGCGGCTTCACGCAAGAAATGTGGAATTGATGCAATCGATAAGGCATTTCTGAAGGCAGTCAAGAATTATCCAGGTGTCAAAGACATGCTCATGAACTTTCAAGTGGTTGAATTCACACCATTTGATCCAGTCTCCAAGAAGGTGATCGCTCTCGTGCAGTCAACCCGAGGTGAGCGAATCGTTTGCGTGAAAGGAGCACCACCAAGCGTCATGAGAATGGTCCTCGAAGCAGGTCCGCTTTCCGAAGAGACAATCAAGCAATACGTCGAAAAAGTAGCTGAATTTGCAAGCCGCGGCTTTCGTTCTCTTGGAGTTGCTCGTAAGCGAGCCGGTAGCCCTTGGCAGCTTTTGGGCATCATGCCATGTTCTGACCCACCTCGTCACGACACTGCCAAGACAATTCATCAAGCCATTGACCTTGGTTTGAAGATCAAGATGTTGACAGGCGACGCAGTTGGTATTGCAAAGGAAACCTCTCGTCAACTAGGCCTAGGTGAGAAGGTCTACGACTCTGAGAGGCTCGGACTGGGTGGCGGAGGGGATATGCCAGGATCTGCGATCTATGACTTTGTTGAAGCAGCTGATGGCTTCGCTGAAGTTTTCCCTCAGCATAAGTATAATGTGGTTGATATACTGCAACAGCGGGGCCACTTAGTTGCAATGACAGGCGACGGTGTGAATGACGCTCCTTCGCTCAAAAAGGCTGACACTGGGATCGCGGTTGAAGGCTCCTCAGATGCAGCACGTTCTGCTGCCGACATTGTGTTTCTCGCACCTGGACTTTCTGCTATCATTGATGCAATCAAAATGTCACGACAAATTTTCCACAGAATGCATGCGTACGTTGTGTACCGCATTGCGTTGTCTCTGCACATGGATATCTTCCTTGGCCTCTGGATTACTATTCTCAACGAGAGCTTGAAGATTCAACTTGTGGTTTTCATTGCCATCTTCGCAGACATCGCTACACTGGCAATTGCTTATGATAAGGCGCCATTCTCGCGGACCCCAGTCAAGTGGAACTTGCCGAAGCTATGGGGTATCTCCATCATCATGGGGCTCATCCTGGCAGGGGGGTCATTCATATGTCTGACGACATTGTTTGTGGCTCCGAGTGAAAATGGTATTGTAACAGGGGGCATAGCGGAGAAAGTTGGCAAAAGAGACTCGATACTGTTCCTCGAGATCGCTCTTACTGAAAATTGGTTAATCTTTATCACTCGTGCCGATGGCCCGTTTTGGACTTCTTGGCCATCCTGGCAACTGATATTGGCAGTGTTGGTGGTTGATGCTGTTGCCACGGTGTTCTGTGTATTCGGATTGCTCAACGGCGGCCAAACAAGCCCGGTCCAACACCTGGTCACGACGGCGCGAGTGTGGATCTTTTCCTTTGGTGTTTTCTGCTTGATGGCTGGCGTCTACTATCTTTTGAATGATTTCGCACCATTTGATCGGATCGTGCACGGGAAACGGCCATGCAAAAGAAAGCCGAGAGATAAGGACAAAGCTATGGAGGATATGGGTATGTTTCCTCTCTGCTCAAGTCATGGACGTTTTGCAATTTTGGAGGACGGGGGCTAATTAAGTACCTACCTTATTTTGGGGCAGCTTTCGCTCTGGATAGGCTTTCTCGCCAACACGATCAGGCAACGGTGGCAGTCTAAGGTACCTACCTAGTCTAAGGACGGTCTGCCCCGCGACCCCGGGACCAAAGAAGGAACTTTTAAGGTTGCTCTCCGGCGTCAAAAGGTTCACTTTACTCTAATTCTAGGGCTCAATTAATTAGGCCCACTGTTATTAATTCTTGAGTACGGTACTGCATTATTGTGTTTGTAGATTAACACGTATTTCATTTCTTTCGCTTTGAGACTTCTTACTACCCTTCAATGACATCTTTTCATCCTTGACTCCATTATTAAATTTGTTACATATGAACGGCTCCCTACCAACAGGATCTGTCCAACCAAGGTGTATGGAATCAGAAAGCTGCCTGAAATCTTCCCGTCATGATTCCCTAGGCCCATAAAAGCAATTCGAAGTCCTCTATCCTGCCATCGCACGCATGATCCGAGTGTAGCATCATGCTAATAACGGGATGCTACACTTCCAAAAACATTGTCTCTCCATATTCCTCAGTCCGACTTTGTGGAAAAAGATATTTTCCATGAAGAATGGCACCTGTTATCCCAGGCTTTTACTATGACCATGAGAAAAGAAAATATTTCAAGATCCAACCAAACCATGTTGCAACACATGGACCCGCTAGTAAATATTCCAAGGCGGCTGTGAAGAGGGAAACCGAGGAGCAGCGTGAGCAGAAGCGTAGGAAGATGTTTGAGCAGAAGAAGGGTAAGATGACGATCAAGCGATCAAAAATGCTAAACGATCCGCTTGCTGGGGGATGGGGTGTTACGAGGGAGCTTGCACTTAACGACACTGAGAGGACTACGACCATGATGGGAGCTTGGGCGCAAGGTCTGGAAAGTAGGAAAGTCTCGAGTTTTCGACATCACGATGGTGGTGGCTATGGAACATTTGCGTTCGATAAGGCCATGGGTGTCCTTACGTATGCAGAGATGCTCGGTGGGGATGTGCCCGATGCACGATCTTCCTTGTTCGTGAATTTCTCTCTTTGCGTATTTCGGGCGTGGGATGCTGATGATGGGGACTCTTAGGAGGCATGTCGCGCCGCCTGCTTGCGATACGGAAGGAGGGACTTGGGACGATCTAGGTACGATTTGGAGTGGTCATCTGTTCGACTCTCAGGTATGTCTTCAAGAAAGGAGAGGATTTCTTCATCTGGGCTGATGGGGGGCTTGAGGTTACCTCCATGGCAATTTCTCCATCAAGGGTGCTCATGTAAGTACACTCTGTACATCTACACTGGTCTGTTGTCACCGGGCTTTTTCGTTCAATAAGAAGTTTCCTCGCTGGTCTTACATTCTGTATGTATCTAGCTTCACTCATAAGTCCTGTAATGATGCCTTCGACGCTTCCTCATTTGACAATTTTGCTTACATCCCCCTTTGGCCCATCTTTTTCTCTCTCCACATCTCAAGTCGAGCCACTGATGCTCGAACAGGGCAACTACAATGGGCGGCCGTCAAGCCGCCTGCATCTACCTGACCAAACTCATCGAGCCAGCAGAATGGAACGCACATAGCCAAACCCCCACGACAAATCGTTTGCCCGAACACAACCACGATCCACCTTCCTATACAAGCGACGTCTCCACCCTGATTCGTTCCCACACAAACACCACCTTCTGGTCCTCCTCCGCCCGGCCCGACGCCCCGACTTCCGACTTCGCCATCGCCACGACCCATGGTACCGTCCTCGTGACCGAATCCCAGTCGTCATGGTCCTCTGATCGCCTGCAGACGTTTAAATCCGAGGACCTGAATGAACGCCGTAGCTCCGAGGTGCTGGCGGTGGATTGGCTCGATAGGAATATCCTGCTCAACGGGTGTCGGGATGGGACGGTGAGGTTGTGGGATGTCAGGACTGGTGGTGGCGCCAGCGG
Organism: Usnea hakonensis; assembly: GCA_013423325.1. Lineage (NCBI taxonomy): Eukaryota > Fungi > Ascomycota > Lecanoromycetes > Lecanorales > Parmeliaceae > Usnea > Usnea hakonensis. The sequence continues at coordinate 16,199 of BLJB01000004.1, read as the reverse complement.
GACGAGTTGGAGGGTCAGGCATACGACTTGTATTAATCATGTTAGGAAGATGGGCGATGCGAGTAAGATTGTGGTTGCCGGGTTGGAGGGGCGCATGGCGGTTTATGATTTACGATATATAAAACGTCAAGATCCCGCTAAAGGGGTCACAAGACCTTTTGTGGAGTTTCCGGGGTATAGGAATAGGGAGCTCACTGGGCTGGCGGTTGGGTTTGACGTTTGTGGGGATCTTGTTGCGGCGGGTACGGAGGGAGGGGCGCAGGTTTTCGATGGAGCAAGCGGGCGGGAGGTGATGGTGGGTATGGGAGGGGCTTTGGGGAAAAAGTTGGGGGGGCCGGCGAGATGTTTGCGGTTTTTGGAGATGGAGGAAGGGAGGGAGGGGAGGAGGCTGTTTGTAGGGGGGGTGAAGGGGATTGAGCAATGGACTTGGTGATTGGTGGGATTGAGAATTATATGGTTATAGTGTAAGCGACTGAGGTGCAATGAGTGATCCCAGCTGACTTTCAGGTATCCTGAGCGAGACGGATCCTATGATAGTGATCCTCGGCCCTAGGTCTAAGTAATACATAAGCGGAGAGGTGTATATACATCCGACTAGACTTAAACTAGCCAACAGCTTCCAAGATAAGTACATCGATCCGTCCCAAATTTAAGACACATTTTCTATACAATCTTATCAAATGCCGGTATTAGCGTCTGCGCAAGCCAGAAGCTAAAGACCAACTTCGGCCCCGTCATCAGCAGCTTCGGTGTCAACCCCTTAAAGAAACTGCTGAAGCCTTCGTTCTTCATCATACTCCCTACAATCTTAAACCCGCTCTCTGGATTGTCAAAATTCCGATTCTGTATCCTGGTCTTAATCACGTCCAACGGAGCCGACACAAGCAAGGAGGCCGCTGCACCGGCGATTGAGGCGACAAAATTCTGCATGAAGGTGGCCGAATTATAGTCATTTAGCTTGTACAGATATTGTTTTGCAGCTGCTGAACCACCAAAAAGAGCGAATGAGCCCGGGGCATTGCGGGCGGCGGTCCAGCCGGCGCCGCGGTACAGCCCCATGCCTTCGTCTGCTACTATTCGGAAGACGCCACGGCCGCGGAAGGCTTCGGGATTTGTTTGGCGTTTGATCTTAAGGACGTCGAGGGGAAGGAGGACAATTTCACCTATACCAATCAAACTGTATCTGGTTAATCTTTCTCTAGCGAAGCTCCGAGCGACTCGGTGACATACCTCCCAGCAGTCGCGTGCATGATTGCCTTGCCATTGCCCTTTCCAAACGCTCGATCGAACTGGTCTCCGTGATATAATGCTAGATAGTCTTTTGCGAATGGCTGGCCCCCGAATTTGTATATGCGCTGCAGCACTTTATACCCTGCGGCATAACCCAGCCCTGGAAACAAAGAGGTAAATTTCTTCATAATTGGCGCATGAGCTGTATCTCTAAATATTACTTCATTCAGTCTGGCTGCGGATGTGACTTTTCCTTGGTTGCTCATGAGACGTTTGGCAATGGTGTCGACCGGGTGAAATATGGCGAGTTCTGCGATACCAGCGGATCCTGATGAAAGTCAGTCGCCGTGGATGGCGAGAGGAGATTGGGAGTACCTGATCCGAGAAGTCTAGCAGTAGCAGACTCTTTCTTGAACTCTTTCGCAGCGGAGCTCGCGACGGCCTCGATCACCTGCGGAGCCATGTTTTCCCCCTCGGTCTCAGCTTGTGGTGTAGTGTCAAAGAGAGGACTATGACTAGATGGAGACAACGACACAAAAGCTGGAAAGTTTAGCGCAAAGGTGGACTTGGCAATAGATTGAGCCTGACGCTGTAGGTTGTAGAAAGTAGAATAATACAAGGAAGGTACTGGAATTAGAGAGTGAATGAAGGAATGGATGAACATACTAGGTTCTCGGGAATGATTTCAGAACCTTTTTTTTTTTTTTGCTCGAGCGAGAAAACAAGCTTTTGCCAAGAGCGGCTAGTTCCGCTATCCGACACTTAGCTTAGCCGTTAGCTTACCTTGTCCAGTTCGGTTCGAGTGCATGGGCTATGGGCTATGGGCTATGGGCTATGGGGTGGTTGGGGGATTGTAATTGTGAGCTCGGACATGTTGGAGCCAGCCACACAATAAATGTTGTCGCCAATAAAATAAAATGTACTCCGTAAAAATAAAGGTATTTTACAGTAAAGTAGCCGCCAGCCATCCTGTTTATCATCCTATTCTCCCCTCCCCTCCTCTCATCAATCCAGCCTTCGTCTTTGAAATTCTTTCTCTTATCTCCCAGCCTCCGGCAGGCTCATCAAGCCATATCACACTACTGATCTTCAATCCATCAATCACTCTTTTAACCCTTCAATTCTGCTCGTCTTCCTTCGCCTTTTTTATCATGTCCTGGCTTCGTCGATTGTCTAGAGATCGTTCTTCCAAAGGCGAACAGGATCTTTCAATGCCTTCCAGACCCTATTCCAAAGATACTAGCAATTACGACTCTCAGCAAATACAAAGTCCACCCTACAAAGATACCCAGTATTCCAGCGGTTTCAATTCTCAAGATAAATTGCAATCCTTTCGACCCTCTACCGCTGGCGATCAAGCCTATAACCCCACACCTCGCGCAGGCCCTGTGACCGCCGGTGCGACTGATGTGCACACCCGTCCAATCACCTCGACAACAATGGAACCCACACCCGATCCATTGGCCAAGGCCTTCAATGATGCCCTCCGACCCTACATAGATCAAATCGAGGATCTCAAAAACAAGCTCGAGGAAACGAACTATCAACTCCAGACGCTCGAGGATGAGCGCGCAGACATGCATGCCTGGATTGACAAGCGCGGTCTCCGAGCCGGTGAGCGCAAAATCGATTAAAAACATCATGTCCAAAGCATACTGACCTCCACACTAGACGTACCTCCATCCATTGCGAGCGCAATGAACAGTGATCCCACGTCCGCACAGACGCTCAACTACCAACTCGATCGCAAAATGACCGTGCTCAACCACGATCTCCACCGCCTCCAAGACTCCCTCTCCTCCCACCTCCCAACCGCCACATTCGCCAGCACCCTCGCGCAACTCATCCCGTCAATCGAAGACCTATCAGCTCTGCCCGGCGGCCCCGCCCTCGCCTTCGAACTCATCATCAAGCTGGGCGGAAACCTCAACTCCCACGGCGGCGACGACGGCTGGAACAACGACGCCGACGCGAGCAGCCGGGCCGAGTTCTACAACCGACTCGACGACTGCATGTTGGACATTGTGCGCCTGCGACTTGCGCCCGCGAGCGGCGAGGATCCGCCGTGGCAGGTCGGAAGGGACATTAAGAGGCTGGAGAAGACGGGTGCTTTCCTGAGGACGAAACTCGGTCTGCAGACGTACTTCCCAAGGAGCTTGGAACTCATGAAGAGAGGAGAATCGCGCGGCACTGGCCAGTGAGATATTGTTTCCAAATGTTTCTTTTTCTACCCCTGAAATTCGAGATTTTGATCGCGCATGTATCGACTCGCGGCGCAGGACAGGCAGAATTCAACCAAATCATGTAATGACGGATACGAAAAATAAGGAAAGCCAATACATAATTGGATCTCTAGCATCGAGCAGGGGAGTCAGCATATAATTTTGATCAAAAATCTCATGCTATGTGTTTCTATGACCACAGTTTTCTCTCACACGTACCAATACTCAGCGTCGTTCGTCCATCAATGGTACATGAGTTAGCCCAAATATAGCACCATCGTGAACATCCCATGAAGACAGTATTGGTCAGCGGTCGTCTGAATAGAGTTCCGCACCGTGGCATCAACCCTCACTTTCCCCTGTATCTGCTAAACGATCTTGGGTATCCGAGTGTCTCTCTAAATACCCGTCTACATACCAAACGAGAGTGCATGGCCGGGTTTGGACAATGTCAGTCTGACAAAGACACATATCTCGATCCATATTCCTATACCCTTCACATAGGATAGAATTGGGTGCATTTTGGAGAGACAAGATGGAGACTAAGACTAGCAGACATCAATTACGATTTTAATTAGCTGGATGCCTACGGAGAGAAGTGAGAAATACTTTTCGTAAGTAGGCGAGGAACAGCGCGTGAAATTGGAGCATCGCTGAATTTTGCATCCACTTGACTAAATTTACATCTCTCTACCACAAACGTCTATGCAACAACTAGCATCTAATTCTTCTCCAAGTCTGCGAGAATCTTCTCTCCCTTTTGGCGTGCAGACTCGATGTCGCCAACCATATAGAACGCACCTGCAAATTTCGATTAGTAGGGGGATATGAAACATTTTGCTGTCTTTGATTGCAGATACATACCTTCTGGCAAATCGTCGCCGTCCCCGTTCATAATTGCTTTGAAACTGCGAATGGTATCCTTCAAGTCCACCAGCTTGCCCTCAATGCCAGTGAAAACCTGGGCAACAGTGAAAGGCTGGCTCAAGAACCTCTGCAATTTTCTAGCACGCTCGACGGTCAATTTGTCCGCTTCCGAAAGTTCGTCCATTCCCAAAATTGCAATAATATCTTGTAGCGACTTATACTCTTGCAGAATTTGCTGCACGCGTGAGGCGGTGTCGTAGTGCTCCTGGCCGACGACACGAGGGTCCAACATTCGGGACCTGGAATCTAGAGGGTCGACAGCGGGATAGATACCCAACTCAGAGATACCGCGAGACAAGACGGTGGTGGCGTCCAAATGGGCAAAGGTGGTGGCAGGGGCAGGATCAGTCAAGTCGTCGGCGGGCACGTAAACAGCCTGTACAGAGGTGATAGAGCCCTTTTGGGTGGTTGTGATACGTTCTTGCATGACACCCATATCGACGGCGAGAGTTGGCTGGTAGCCAACGGCAGACGGGATACGACCAAGCAATGCCGACACCTCGGAACCGGCTTGAGTAAACCGGAAAATGTTGTCAATGAAGAGAAGCACTGATGAATGATTTAGCAAACGAAGCAATCTCGTAGATAAAGCTGCATTTGCGTACCATCTTGACCCTCCTCGTCCCTGAAATACTCTGCAAGAGTTCTAAAAGGTTAGCTTTACCTTATGATAGCGGATGCTCCATTATGAATAGGCAACTCACAAACCTGTAAGAGCAACACGGGCACGAGCACCTGGAGGCTCATTCATCTGGCCAAAGACCAAGGCAACTTTTGACTCGCCTTCCAAATTGATGACCTGAGTCTCTTGCATTTCGTGGTACAAATCGTTACCTTCGCGAGTGCGTTCTCCGACCCCGGTGAAGACAGAGAAACCACCATGGGCTTTGGCGATGTTGTTCTGCAAGTCGAGTCAGCTCTTGTGGACTGCGCTGATTGTAGTTTAGGAATCGTACAATCAATTCCTGAATGAACACTGTCTTGCCAACACCAGCACCTCCGAAGAGACCAATTTTTCCACCGCGAGCATAAGGAGCAAGGAGATCTACGACTTTGATACCGGTGACAAGTACTTCAGCGGACGTCGATTGCTCGACGAACTCAGGGGCATCGGCATGAATTGGCTTCTTCTGAGTATGTTTGATGGGCCCACGCTCGTCAATTGGTTGGCCAGTGACGTTTATGATACGGCCTAACGTTCCTGGTCCAACGGGAATCATGATGGGAGATCCAGTATCAGTGGCCGACCGACCTCGTACAAGACCCTCGGTACCTGGACATTTGGTTCAGTGATGGTTTCTTTGAGGGAAACCTTTAAGACGCAAATTTACCGTCCATAGCAATAGTTCGGACCACATTTTCACCCAGATGTTGCTGTTGAACAGTAAGCCTAAGAGCCAGACCTCTCATTGCGCCAGGTGGCTAGCGTACAGCAACTTCGAGGATTAATTTCTGACCGGCATTCTCAGTCTCCAAAGCATTGAGAATAGGAGGTAGCACGTCGGTGTCGAACTTCACTATATGCAGTATCTCGGCATCAGCTAATGTTATCCTTTTCAAGCTCCAAGCTTGGCGACGGAAGCGCAAAGCTTTTCCTAAGACGATTTGCATACCGTCTACGACAGCACCAATGACTTGATGTATCTTCCCATCCCCTACACCGCTTGCGAATCGAGCCGCAAGGGCTGGAGCGAGGTTGGTTCTTATGGGCTGGAAGGCGCGTCGGGTTGCGGATGGCCGTGCCAATCCATAGGATCGAAGGGTTCGAGCGAGGCCGCTGCATCCGGAATCACCAGTGTTAGCGGGCTTCATTGAATTTGATAAAGTGTAGGAATAAAGCTTTACGTACCTCTTCAACATTGTGATTGATGTGGAAGAAGAGTGGGAGTCGGACTGAATAGATGAAGAATGGAAGAAGAGCTTGATTGACAGAGGAGAAGATCACATTTAGCTCCAAATTCCGCTTCCCACTAGCGGCATCAGCTAACTTTTTTACGCTACTTGACGAACCCAATTTTGTGGACGACATCTTGCGAGGTCCTGCAAGTGACGGCGTTACAGTTACCATTCACGCATGCGGATCATGATCAATTGAGCTGTCACTCTTACGAGGAGCTCTATCATCAAGCTCTACAACGCTTTCACTCGTTATTCCGTCTCGCCAACCACTCGACCGACCCGGACAATGCTGCGTTCCTTCCCTCGAGCTGCTCCCAGCTCATCCTCAATTCATCGTCCATCAATCCGCACAGCTCTCCGACAACCCCGAATCAGCCTCCCATTATGTGCATGCGATACAAAAAACAAACAGACGCGCTCAGTCGCTACCCACGCTATATCTAATCCGACTCTTTCCCAGATTGAAAAGCGATGGGAAGTCATGCCCCCTCAGGAGCAGGCTGATCTATGGATGGCATTAAGAGATAGGATGAAGAATGACTGGCATCAGTTGACCCTGCAAGAAAGGAAAGCTGGTATGTGAGCGTGTTCTAGCTTTTTTTCGTGACATTCGAATCTGGACGCTCTGTTTGATTCTGTTTACGTCACATGAATCGAGGGCGAGATTGGATTTCACCCCAGCTATCGTGTGCGTCTCATCATATCACAACGCTGAACATATTCTCCTATACAGCATACTGGATAGCTTTTGGCCCTCATGGTCCGCGCGCCCTCCCTCCACCCGGCGAGAATTGGTATATCTTCCGGATGACGATGCTCGGCGTTGGCATTTCCTTCATAATTTTCTGTGCTATACGATCAATGGCACGCCCTGCACCAAAGACTATGAACGCCCAATATCAAGAGATGACGAATGAATATTTAAAAGTACGTAACGCTCATGAGCATGACCCAGTCATAAATTTACTTATCTCGACCTTTGTTGTACTAAAAAATATCATCTCGGCAGAACCAAAAAACCGAACCCATCACAGGTGTATCGTCTGAGGGCTACGTAGGCAGAGGAATGGTTCAGAGCAAGCCAAGAAAAGGAGGCATTCCAACAGACGACGATGAATAATTAGTAGCATAACAGTTGTTCCTGTATTCTATTTCAATGCTTTGACAGCTTTCCCATCAATCTTCGAGCTTTAGCATTCGTTATGTGCTCCACCATGAGATTAAAAATGTGAAAGACTTCGAGGAGCAGTTGATGGTGAGACTTGGGAAATCGGCGTGGCATACTATTCGTGTTTGGGCTCTTGTACAGACGCATAGGACACATAAGGAGAATAAAAATATACAGGTGACTAGAAATCAGATAGACTAAGGGGCTGTCTTCAGGTCATTAAAGTAACGATCAGCTCGCAAGTCGTTCTCTACCTTTCCTCTACAGTGAACGGCAGTATTCTGATCTCGGTCGAGACTAAGCATATTGTCTGATTCATTTCGAGAGGACGCACATATCCTTTGGGTGTCTATTCTTGTTCCTTCCCAACGCCTTTCGCGATGCTCTATCGCGCTACCCTTCGATACTGTACAGATTTCTTCAATATCGTCTCCCGTCAGCAACATCCTCCGCCCCATCCTCTACTGCCTTTCCCCCTGCCGTTATCGTTCATCGCTACCCTCACCGTCCCGCCACTACCCTTCCCTGCGGCACCAGGTCCCCGAACGCCGCTCCTCCGATCATTCAAATCATACCTTCCCCGCTCCACGTTCTCGTATATTCGTTCTGCTACTTCCAAGAAAGCTTTCTCAACATTTTGCCCACTTCTCGCAGAAGTTTCTACGTACGTCATAACCCCATTCTTTTTGCACCAGTCTTCTGCTTCGTCGATTGTCACTGCCCTTTGGTTTTTAGTTCCCAGTCCTTGCGCCTCGCCATTCATCTTTCCTGACGTGACGCTGTTTGACGAAGCCAAATCGCTTTTGTTACCCACAAGTATAACGACAATGCCCTCCTCTGCAATCTGTCTGAGGTCATGTAACCAAGCCGTCGCGTGCTCAAAGGTCGATCGCCGGGTTATGTCATAAACTAGCAAGGCTCCAGACGCACCACGGAAGTAGGACCTGGTTATCGATTTGTAGGTTTCTTGCCCTGCAGTATCCCAAAGAGAGAGCTTCATGCGTTTCTGCTTTTCTTCGCCGGAAGCTTGCGCAGGATGTAGAGAGCTCTGAGTAGTAGGATTGGAGGCGGGTGGCCCCACAGCGACAATGCGAGACCCAAACTCGACACCTATTGTCACATCATGGTGAGGCGAGAAACGCCCCTCGCACAGTCTGACTGTGAGGCTGGATTTTCCCGTCCCAGAATCTCCAATACAAACTAGCTTGGCAATATAATCCCATGGTTGCGACATTGTTCTACCCGTTTTATCGGAGAAGACGAAACGCAGACGATATGAGTAGGCTTGTCGACTGCGTCAGGAGATGAAATTGATGGATTGTCGTTGGGGAAAGTGATATGCCATTTTCAACGCCAGTGTCGAGAATAAGGACCTAAAACTTTGATAGCAGAGCTGATTTAGGATCCTTCCTTTCAGTGCTGTTATGATTCCAATGTTTAACACTTGTGAATGGGAATGACGCTTTTTTATGTCTTGGCGTGCATAAAGTACGGAGGTATAAAATCATAATTTATGCAACATCCACGGCCCAGCCCAAAGCAGACCTGCGAATGACTCTGAAGCACACGACTAAGCCGAGTCTAAACACTAAGGTACGTACCTACTTAACTTTCCTTCAATGATTTACACCTGATATTCCTATTACCTTACCTTTAAGACAAGACTGATAGTCTGACAAGCGGAGCATGAGACATACGCAACTATCCTTTAAGAATCCGTGAGCCTTTGCTGCTCCCAATCCCACCACCACCCGGCCGACGTCATTTTCCAGATACCTTATCGCGGTGGAGAGTTCATACTAAAGACTGCCCTCCTCGGAGGCATCCAAGAGAACCCCTGAAAATCAGATACCTGCTTCAGCATGTTTTCCGAATGTGAGGATGCCTACGCTCGTCCTTGATTTAGTCTTCCAAGCTCTCAAAGACCTGTCTGACTGACGAGACGATACAGATGCCAGTCGATTTCTCGCTCAGTCACAGTCTAGAGTCGGTCTGGGCCCGCCAGAAGAACCACCCAGGAACCCATTACAAAGGCAACGGCGTCCAGAGCAGGGCTCGTCCAGGTTTCCCTCTTCAAGATCTTACCTTCAACGGCCAACTTTAGGCAACCCATACCAAGCCAGCGCTTCTCAATTCTCGCAATTTCCCTTCGCTTCACGTGCAGCTGCACCTAACGCCCCGCTCTTCTATAGCGCTACAGATCAGTTCCGAGAGGAAGACGACGAAGAAGAACACGAAAGAGAAGTCGCTGATTTCTACGCTCTACAAAAATCGAGACGACAATTTGGTGGAAGTCGTCTGGGAGAGTCTTCGGAGGGCGACGATGACGGAAGCAGAGGTTCAGAACTGGAGGAAAGCGGAGATGGTAGAGCTACGGACGATCGAGGGCATAGCAGGGGTGGAGGTATTAAGAGCTCGTGGACGGGCGATAAGGTGCAAGGCCGTGGTCGAGGGGCTCGAACGGTGTTAGTGGGTGAGGACAGTAGCGATAATAACAGCAGAATGGTGGACATTGGCCTTGAGAGTACCACGCGAAGCAGTACGGATGGCTTAGACAGGGACGAACCTCCAGATGACCTAGCTATTGAGATCCCGCCGGACGATGACCCCCCGTCAGTGCAACAATTTCGGAAAACACCAACAACACCATTCAATCCGATATCACCATTCTTGCAGCAGGATACGAGCCCTGACGATACCCACGGTAGACCTCCTCCAGCAGAGTCAGACTCATCGTCAACCCCACCAACTGTATCTTACCCTGTAGAGGAGCCCCCGCGGCATGACGCTTTCTGGGGTTCGTTGTACCTCATCTCTCTGGCAGCCTTGTTCGCAAGCTTTGTGCTTGTCTACCTGCACACTGCAGCGCCATCTCTCAAGCATCCGCTGGGCGATACTGTCTACACGACACTGCACGCATCCTACCACCTGTTGGCGATTGATACTTTAGTGGCGGTGATCGTTTCCTTACTCTGGCTGGCAGTCCTACGCTCCTATGTTCGACCACTAGTATACATGATTCTTGTGGCTGTCCCTGTGATCCTCTTCTCCTTCTTCCTGTACCCGCTCATCGCCAGCTACAGAGGGCAATACCACGGGGCTAGCATCCAGGACAAGGCGATGCGCTGGTTCGCCTTCATCCCGGGAGTTCTAGCCCTGGTATGGGCATTCTCAGTCTATAAAGGTCGTCATTCAATGGGCAAAGCAATCAGCATCCTCGAATTCTGCTGCAGGATTCTTTCTGCCAACCCTGGACTGCTAGTCATCGGCTTCGCGACCCTCCTTGGCGTCATAGTGTGGTCTTGGGTATGGATGGCAATGTTCACGCGCGTCTTTCTTGGGGGTCATCTCTCCAACGCAAGGGCTTTCTTCATAATCGATGTCAGCACCTGGTGGCTCGGCGCGTTCTTCGTGCTCCTTTATCTCTGGACTCTTGGTGTTCTCTCCGGTATCCAGCGTGCCACCACTGCAGCGACAGTATCCCAATGGTATTTCCATCGCCTTACCATTCCAGCACCCACGTCCCGAGAGGTCATTAACGCAGCATTCTCTCATGCTACAACAACCCTCTTTGGCACTATTTGCCTCTCCACCCTGCTCGCGCTCGCCATCCGCCTCCCGTTCTTAATCCTTCCACGCCGCGTCCTCGCTCTCGTAGGAATATGTTCCTACACCGTTATCCCCTCTTCAATTGCTACCCTCACCAATCCGTTAACACTGACCTACAGTGCTATTCACTCGCAGTCGCTTACCACTTCCTCACGAGCTCTCGCCCGGTTGTCTTTCCTCGCTCCCAGCGCTCCGCAATCCGCCAATTTCCGTGCTCACAACTCTATACCCCGGTCGCCGCTACATTCGTACACTCTGTCGCTCCTCCTCCTACGTGCAACACGTCTCATTACATCCATCGCCCTCGGCTTTGGAGGCTGGGTCAGCACAGCACGCTCTCTCACTCTGACTAATGCTGAAGGTGCACCTGGCTCTACCGTCAAAGGCAGTCTCTATGCCTACGTGATAGGACTGATAGCAGCAGCGATAGGTTGGGGAGTCCTCGGCGCTATGGACGGAGTGGTGGCAGGTGTGGTGGATGCAGTGGTTGTTTGTTGGGGAAGCGAGGTGGGTAGAGGGCAAGGAGAGGTCAGGTACTGCAGAGAAGCGGAATGGTTGTTCGGAGATGATCTGCCCGAGGCGGATGAAGAGGCCGAAGGCTTCCTGGGAAGGAGATAGCGAATGGGGATACAGCTCTTTGAATGCAAGCGTACGGACAGGATCTGCTTTTGAGTGAATGCCTTTTGCCATGGATTGACGTATTTTGGATTTGGTGGTTAATCTATAGGCTGAGCTTCTACGATCGAGACGATGAATTATATCTATCCTTATCCACAATACCCGCCTATCTTGACAAGACTTATGCTGTGTCGATTCTGCTCTTCCCGTAAGGCGTAAGCATAGCTATATGTCATTTCAAAGTTGTGAGGAAATCGCTAAAGTTCTATTGTGGGATGCAGACGCAGGCTATGCGTCTCAATCAAAGCCATTTGGCATAGAGGAGACAGTAAACAAGTGATTGTACTACCGTCTTCAGCCGCCTCGCTGGAAACCCATATCAAGTGACATGCCCTTCCTTTACTGAAAGCCACTCTACCGCCTAGGCCCTTTCCCAGCCGCTGCAGCCTGTCGCGCCTTCATCCTTCTAAACGCATCGTCACCACTCGCTCCCAACGGTCTCGCAAACATGCCCCCAACTACCTGGCCGCTTCTCGGCACAATAGTGTAAGTTTTCCTATCGACTTCCACTCTAGCCCTATTACTCAGTTTAGGCGGCGCCAAAGCCTTCTCCCGAGCCTGGCTCGCCGTCTCAGCTGCCGATGAGAGCTGGGATTGCCTTTGGCGCGGGGCAGTAGGATCATAATCTTTGGACGCGTATTCACGCTTGCGGTAATCGTCACTTCGCTTGAGAATGGGACGGGTCCATTCTCCCAAGAGACGCTCTGCGGCGCGTTTGATGGAGAGCTCGGGCTTTTTAGATTTGGTGTAAAAGAGGACGACCTTGCCAATACCGCTGGATATCAGGCTTTCTTTGTCGATCGGTAGTCTTGCTAAGCTGGCGAAGAGCTCGCGCTGGATGTTGTAGGCCGGTAAAGAACCGTCAGATAGAGGTTCGAGGAAGAAGCGGACGGATTCGAGAAGGTTGTTTTCCGGGTCGACAATGGCATTTTCCACCTCACGACTGTTGCGATTGAGAAGTGCGGTGACTTCCGGGAGTAGACGGAGCTTGTGCATCGCTGGTTTTGGGGGTATCGAATTACGGGCCGTGACATCGAGCTCGGCGGCTTCGGCCATGCGATTGCGCAGATTGGCAATTTCTTCGTCGGCCATACTATTGAGATCCTGGACGAGTTGTCAGTAGAGCTTACAGGCTAGTAAAAGATGGATAAGATGTACAATCTCGCCTGCTCTACGACGTCGCTTTGTTGGGTTCTTCAGGGCCGCATCCATAGCTCTGTCCAGGGCACGTCGACGTCCTGTTGAGACGATTCTATCAGCTTCCATTCAATATGTGCAACAGCGGGAGGACTATGGACTCACGTTCTTCGGGATCCAATGCCTCCTCATTTTCAGGTGTCGCTCTCCTGACCTTTGGCTTCTCCTTTCGCGCTTTCTCCCCACTCTCTGTGAATGCTTTCTTCTTGCGAACCCTCTTTCCCTCTATCTCCTGTCCACCACTGAAATCATCGTCACTGTCCTGCTTCTTCCTAATTTTCTTGGGCTTTTCTCTCTTTCCCTCTTTTTTCTTCTTCTTGCCTCCCTCTCCATCCACCTCCCCGTCTCGTTTACGCTTATGACGTCCTATGAGCTTAACATTGTCTTCATCTACAGCTATCGCGGGACGCTCTTCGATGGCGATCTGATTGGGGTCGAAGTCTTCGAACTGAGCTTCGTCCACATCAGAGAGGATTGATTCGTTATCCGAGACATCCTCAATATCTGCTCTAGGATTATCCATAGATGTTGCAGGAGGATTTTGGAGGTCTTCCAGAGGTTGATCTGGATCTTCTGCATCACGATCTACCCCAGGCTCGGGTGACGGAGGGAGTGAATGATCTGAGAGTGAAGGGGAAGACATGGCGATAATTGATAACTTGAGAGTGTGGTGGGAGCTACTATTACATCAGTAGTCCAGCAAATTGTGTTGAGCTGATGTCAATTTGTGATAAGGGTCAGGAGAGTAGGATCGAATGCTCTTTGCCTTATATGGGTGAGAAGCACTTTGTCATGAAACAAAGTAGTACAAGTAATGGAAAGCAACCCTCGCGGGTTTGCCGAGAGCGGTGTAGGCCTGGAATGGCTATATCTACATGCGGAAGTTCTTTCCGCATTCGGAAGAAGTTCCTTCCGAACTTCCGGTTTATGCCGAGGCAATTATGTAGTAGACTTCTACCTGATTCTTACATAGTAGTAATGCAATGCAATGGAATTGATAACACGGTTCTGAATACTTCTTTAGTGTGCTTCTAAATTGCTGGAATTATCTTGCTTATTTCCTGGGTGGCTTATATTTTGGGGGCTGAACTGGGATTATTCACCTCTCACACCCTGGCACAGTGCAGAAGTGAAGCAACAGTACGGAAATCAAGCAACGAATTTCTGGGAGAGTAATGCCCTCGGATTCATTATCCTCTCCGTCAGACGATTCGCTAGACCGCTACAAGATAATACGAGAGTATGATAGAGAACTAAATAGATCTATTAGATATAACGATATATTAGAATTCGTTAGATTTTAGATACTTTTCTAGTACCCTAAAGTATCGGAAGAGGTATCTAATAAAGCTTAGCTACTATCTCTAAAATTACCTTATTTACTTTATTCTTTAGAAGTATTACTTAATAGTAAGAAATATAAGTTAGAAGAGCTAGGATTATTTTCTAGAAACTATATTATAGCGGTAGGATTATTTAAGATTTAGATATTTACTAGGGAGAACCCGAAGAAGGAGAATCCTACTAGGTTTATTAGATAGATCGAATATTTATTTATCCTAGTAGTAAACTAGTATATAATAGAAAAACTAAAAGTCGATACTACTAAAGTATTATTTCTTTAAAGCTATACTAGCCTCGCTATTAACGAGTAGGTATAGAATATTAATAACGAGTTACTAGAAGATTAGTAGTAATTTAAAATAAAGTTCTATCTACGATTTCTAATATAATAGAAGATCTACTACTAGATATATTAATAAAGTTCTATAATCTTAAATAAGACGGGTAATCTCTAAAAGAATATTTCGAGGAAGTAAGATATATCTATATATATATTCCGAAAGAGCTCTATTACTAATTATCTAAAAGGATAATTATAGGGCTAGATAATAAAATAGTAAGAAGAGTAACTATAGGAATTATAGAAGAAGGGAAGAAGTTATTTAAAGAAGTTCTATAAATAATCTAAAGTATAACTAGATCAACAAAGGAAGAAGATAAAGAGAAGTCTAAGAAACTTTAGAAGACTAGTAATAATATATTTACGGAAATAAATCTAAAGGATCGAATCTTTATAGAAATAATAACTAAGATAATAAAAGTATTAAAAGGACTCCAAATCTCTATAGCTTAGAATAACAGTAGGCCTTTAGTTCCACGAAGTAATACTACCTTATAACAGACTTAAGGATACTAGTAAGGATACTAGTAGAATTAAAACTAGAATTAGAGGAATAATACTAATACTAATATATCTAGTTCCAATAATATATTTAGACTATTAAGACTAAATATAGCTCCATTCTAACCGCAAAGATATAAATACTATAATTATAGAGAGGAAGAATATACGGCAAGGTTCTATATAAATCTATTAGTATTAGTAGAAGAGAAGTAAAAGATTAGGGAAAAAGTCTAAGCTAGACTTAGAAGTTAAGCCGGGAACTAGTTATAGTAATTATAGAATTCTAGTAAGAAAAATACGGATATAAAACTAACCCTATTAACGTAAGGAAATACAATAATTACTATATACTAGGTAGAGGTAGAAGATAATATTAAGAAATAAGAGACTAAAGAAGATAATTAGTAATTTAATAAATAGGAATTTAGTAATAAAGATACATATATTAAATTATCTTAAGCCTATAAATATTATAAGGAAAATTAAGAAGATAACTAGTTATTAGAAGATAAAGTATTTAAAGTAACGAAAAGAACGAGATTAGAGATAGATTCTAAAGATAATAAAGAGATCTTCGTTAGAGTATAACGATAAAAGAATATACTACTATCGTAGTCTAAATTACTATTCTAAGAACTATCTTAGGGATAGATAGAAGGACCGCTTAATATAGAAAATAGATTAATAAGATAGGATACTCTTCTTAGTTAAGATACTATCTAAAATAACCTCTCTTTTCGAGCTCGACTACTCGCTCTATCTATTAAGAAATCAATATAAAAAGGAAGATCTATACTTTCGGAACTAAAGCCGAAAGGAATAGGGACGTAGAAGTTATAGTTAATAACTAACTAGATATAGAATACTAAAATTAAGATTACTATTATCTAATTAATATAGATAGTACTAAAAGTAAGAACGTTAATAGTAGATATAATTTATCTAGAGTTAAATCCGAATAGGAAGACTACCTAGAGGAAGCGAGTAATAATCGACGAAGAAAATCTCTAAGTAGAGGAAGTGTCACGGTGTGGATCTGAGTCTAGTTAGGTTGATCTATGCGATAGCCGACGGTTTAGGC
>BLJB01000003.1:583408-624317 GCA_013423325.1 Usnea hakonensis | reverse complement strand
TCTAGACGTGGTAGGGGTATTCGATAACGTATCCTACGAGCGGCTCCTCCACAACCTCAAATCCAAAGGGATCCCTCCCTGGATGGTGAACTGGACGTCGAGCTTTCTCACGGAGAGAGTAACGTCAATAACGCTAGGACAGAAAACAAGCGAGGTAGAACCGGCAGAAATAGAGATCCTATAGGGGTCCCCGGTATCCCCCGTATTATTCCTATTCTTTAATGTACCGCTTATCGAAGAGTACTCGAAGCTAAAGTTAAACCTCTAAGTCGGAGGCTTTATCGACNNAGGCTTTATCGACGACGTCTACCTACTAGTATACGGGAAGAGTACGGAGGCTAACTACGCGACACTTAAGATAGCCTACGAGGTATACTTAAAGTAGGCGAAAATATACGGGGCGACCTTCGCCCCTAAGAAGTACGAGCTAGTCTACCTTACTAGAAGGCCGAAACGCTTCAATATAAAAGCCGTAGTAGACCTAGGAGTAATAGTTATAGAGCCAAAGGGTAGTATACGGGTCCTGGGCCTGCACGTGGATGGAAAACTGAGGTGGGGTCCCCACCTCAAGAAGGTAAAAGCCAAGATGGCGTCCTAATACCTCGCGCTATTAATGACGGCAGCCTCGATATAGGGAACAATACTAAACCGAGCACGTATAGTATACTAGGCCGTCGTTCGGCCGGCAATAACGTACGCGGCGGCTATCTAGTATAACCCGGAGGGTACGCGAGGAGTAACAAAGACACCAGGAAGATAGCTAGGGATAACCCAGAACAAGTACCTAAGATACGTCTCGGGAGCGTATAAGGCGACAAACACCAGGGAACTGGAGGCAGAGATAGGTATTCCCCCTATACAGGTCTCCTTAGACCTAGCGGTCCTCCGTTACCAAGCCCTTAGGGGCGTATACGAGGTCACGAAGATTGGAAACGCACGCATCCGCAGAGCACTCCGAGGGAAACGAGGTTATAAGGTAAAGGCACCACCAGCGCCTACGATAGAGAAGTACTTATGGGCCGAGGGTGCCCTCCCTAGGGAAGGGTGGGAATAACACGACGCAGGGAAAAGAGAAAGGAAGGAGACGGAGGTAATAAGGGGAAGAGTACGGGGCTAGGGTAACACAGCCTAGCGTACCCTATGGGAAGGCTACCGTACGGGTATACCCGAAAACGAGAGGACACCAGCTCAGGGTCCTAAGGACTAGAAAACGAGGAGAATACTTCACCATAACCTCGCGAAAGCCGAAAGCTCCGCCCTGATCCAGATGCGAATAGAGAAGATCGGGCTGGCACAGTTCCTCTTCCGTCGTAAGGTCCCGGGTATCTATATAGCCAGCTGCGAATGCGGCTGGCCGAAATAGGATACCAAATATATCCTTATCTTCTATCCGAGGCTAGGACAATTCAGACCAGCACTTCTAGAATCCGCGGGAACTAGTAACCTGCGGAGAATACTAACTACCCCAAGGGGGGCGAGGGCGTCAACTAGATAGCTGATCCAATCCGGCCTCCTAGGCCAGTATTCCCTAGTAAAAGACTAGTTATATAGGGGTAGAGCGGCCTAAGGGGCGCGAGCATCGATATAAAGAGGGTAGAGGAACACGAGCATAGGGGGTACCGAGCGGTAGTAGTCGAAGGTGGTATATAGACTCAAAACAGCAGAGACAAGCAGGAGCACGGTAAGGTTTTTCACCCTGGTAGTAGTAATGCTACAAAGGTTTCCCTTATACTATTGCTATAGAGCTTCCCATAATTATCTTTCACATAGTTAGATAGACACGAGTATGAATTCCAATCCAATCCATATATACCTTTTCTTAATATGGACCTTAAAACCCTTACTTTTAAGCGTATATAAGACGTACTATAGCTCTTTAGAAAAGGTTCTTTTAGTACCTCTAGTAATAAGATTATAGTATTCTTTAGTAGTAAGTCTTAATCTTTTAATCCTTATAACCCTTTTAGCCTTACTATATAGAAGGGCTATCGTTACTAAGTCTTATATATACTCTTTTATTGTCGCTTTATTCGGGTCTTAAGATTAATACTCTAGGAGTTAAAATAGATCCTCGAGTATATTATAATTATAGTTATCGTTAACTATATTAATACCCTAATCGGCTATTAATTTATAGTACCGGATCTTAATTTTATATAGATATTTATTATAATTAATAAAGCTATATAGTCTAATTTAGATCTTCTTACTAAGCTTATAGATATTTCGAGTCTTCTTTCTATAATAAGAGTATAAGATCTCTTAAAGCTAATACTTCTTATACTTATTATAACTAAGGACTATAGCGAATCCTTATATATATAACTAATTTTTTAATTAAAGGATAGCTATTTTCTTATCTCGAAAAACCTTATTAGTTATAGGAGGGAGTTTATATCCGAGTAGAAAAGTAGCGAATATATATCTCTTTTTATCTATAATAGCGGTATTATAGTCTATAGTATTTATAACTATATACTAGCTAGTAATATAGGATATAGAATATTTAGTATAGGATATTTAAGAAAGACTTAAAGGACTTAATTATATACCCGCCTAGAAGAGGGAGAAAAGTACGTAATCTAGATAGGAATATAGGCTACTAATACCGGTCCTCTCGTGGATATAGGCGGTATAGTAGTCTATATTTCTAGTATATTCTCTATAGCTAATAGGGGTCTCGCTATAGGTAGATAGGCCAAGCTTTAGGCCCTACTAAACTATAGTAGGGACTAAAGCTTAATGTATCTATGGTACACGGGAGGCTTATTTTAGTGTATAGGGGGACTGTGGGAGGGGGACTGTCCCGAGGCAAGTTGCTTTGCAAGTAGGTACCGGAATCGAACAATGGATAAAAAAGAAAGGATAGAATGGGAAAATGGAGATAGTGCTAGAGTAGCAATGAATAAAAATACGGCCATTTCCGGCTCCTGCTCGATCACACTAGTCTGTATCTATCCTCTGTCCTCTCATCGTCGAACAGATACCACTTTCTAGCGCAATGGCGCTATGCACCGAGTACCAATGCAATGCAGATGCAGCATGAAACTAGGCTGCTTGTTAATGAAGCACACAAGGGCTCTTCATACAAATCCAAGTTCAAGTTCCTTGTGATCAGTCGTGCTTACGATGACTTAGATGATACGGATTTCCTTCACAGGGATCGATGAAGCACCATAGGGCTTAGCGCGCCTTGGCACTGCGGGCCTTTTGAGGACGATTCTTCCTGAGGAAGTAGATACTCTTTCTTCCACATACGTTGTTACCACACATGTATCATGACCATATCATATTCTATTCCGTGACAGATGGTAGCAACACTTCGTTTACTATCCATGCAAATGCGATAGAGATCTAGTAGATCCACAATAGTTACATGCAAAGCTTGCACTAAATCCTAATAGTGCAACGCTCCAAGCCGGTCCTCTCATACACTCGCAGTCATCGAGTACCATTTAATACCAAACCACTTCAGGAATCGATTCTTTCACTAGGCCTATCGATATCATCAATCCACCATGCATGAACACCTCCAGATCCTGCAGGAATAGTACCGCACTGAGCCATTTGGGCCATGGTACACTCGAGAAGCCTATCCATAGGAGTATGACACGAAGATTCAGGAGCTTTTTCAATCAGTCAACAACACGAATACCTGGGGGAAAGACGAAGAAGGCAATGAATGGCTACGGCAATGAGCCAAGATCTTTCAGAACCGTGCAGACTACATTCGTCAATCATGAGCCAGAAAAGAGAAAGCCGAATAGGCTAGACAGGATGCAAACAAGCTATTTAAGCAACAGCTAGCCACTCTACAAGCATAGCAAACTCAGCAACCCACTCCACATGCTCCGCAAGAGGCAAAGAAAGAGGAGGCAAATGACGAAGAAAACACGGAGATCGTTGCGGAGAAGCAAGAGCAACAGCCACTACACCATGAAGAAGAAACACGGCCACAGCCATTGCAACAGACCACTGTGGAGGATGACACGAAGACCACTACGGAGAGCGCCACGAAGCACGACAACAGCATGCTTGACAGCAAGAGCAAACTCTCTTCATTCCCACGCCTATGCACCACAACGTTTTCTGGAGACCCAGCTGCATGCCTCAGCAATGCACATTTCGCTCACTAGCATGCCTTGATTCTCGGCCTTATGCTCAACACCCTACCCGGCTACATTGAATACTCAAAAGGCATGGAGGCAATAGGGCAAGGATCAATGTCATTGGCCAGGATTCAGCCCTACCAAAGCAATTTCGATCCGGGTATACCTCGGACAGTACGCCATTCGACTGCTTTCATGGATTTGATTCACATCAATTCGTGATCTACGTGCGGAGAGTGCAGCACCAAAAGCACTTGTTTTCAGCGATTTCCTCACTTTACAGGCCCACACCATGTACACCAGGCCTCACTCAGCATAATAAGGCACAGAACCACTATTACCACCTCCTCGCTGTCGCACCCTCGCTTAGTAGTTTTACTATTAAATTCTAGTAGGAGAAGTATCTAAGCGTCGCTAATATCTAAAATTCGGTTGACTTGTAAAAAATAGTATCGTATGATTTCATCCAGCCATACCTCCAAGCTCTTTCGCTTGTGTTTTCACTTCTTGCGCCTTGCCTGCGCGATTGCCTCGTCTTTTGGCCGAACTCTCCCAAATGTCCGCCAGCTCATTCCCGACCTGGGCATGATCTTTGAGTTGCTTTTTCGCGATCTGCTTTCTATCCTTGTATATGCTTTGCCATACCGCGTGAGCCTCATGGTACTTTTCTCTCTGATCGTGCCGGATCAAAGTCCGGATCAAAATGTTGGCATGATTGAAAGATTGGAAGCCGGGAAGGACAGATGTGCCGCACTGGTTGAGAACGATCCGAGCGTTCCTTTCGGCTTCCTTCAGGTTGCCTAGTTGAAGTTGGTTGTGTGCAAGCATTGCTCTCAGTTCTGGCTCTGACGGTGATGTGTTGGAGTTGCTTTGGTTGAGTAGGTTCTCCAGTATTTTGCTGGATTCGGAGAAGTGCTTGAGGTGGCATAATGACCAGGCAAGTGAAAGGCCTAAACTCCGTCTCTCACTAGAAGGCGCCGAAGGAGCTTCCCACGCCAATCGAAGAAAGTATATGGCATCTTTATGCTCTCCCCGCTTTTGTAAGGCCTTGCCTTGTTCTGTGATGAGATCAAGAAACTTGGACTGCAGGCCGTTGCTTCCCTTACAATAGATCTCAAGCACTCTGGTCGTATAAGACACTTCTTTTCGCTGCTGGAGGAGTTGCCAAAGCTGAACGATCGCGGTTTCAAGGTACTGCCTGCATTCTGAGGATGCCCGACCCCGTGATGGCCAAACATCTTCCAGGTGACCGACCATGCTAGGGTACAAGGCTTGTTCAGCATTCACATAGGCGAATTCGAAATCGTTGCGTATTGCCCAGGTACGATCGGCCTCATTTTGCGTTGAAAGGTGTGTCAGACGCGATTCGGGATGGTAAAGATCCTCTGCTTCCTTGTATTTGGATGCCACACCCTGCGAACGTAAGGCGGTACATAGGTCGAGCTGAGCATCACGATTTTCTTGTCTCTTGAGTTTAGCATCTTTGTGGATCTCCTTCCCTTTTTCAAGCACCTGTCGCATGGTTTGCTCGGCTTCTGGGAATCGGCTGGCACGAAGCAACATTTTGCCTTTTTGATGACTGTAGCGGAGCCAAACCCTTTTTGCGGCATCTGCGCGCACGCTGTCATTGATCGATCTCTTTTCTTTCAGTTCCTTGTCTTTGAGTCTACTCAAAAAGTCGTATTGTTCGGCAGCCTGGTCAAATTTCTTGTGGGTTCCATATTCTGAAGCAAGTTGACATCCAAGGTTCTCTATATTCGTGTTGGCTTTCGAGATTTCGTCACGATACTCATCAAGCCTAACACTAGCTTGTTCAAGCTCCATGTCTCTTTTCTCCGCTGTATCTCTGAGCTCGATGACCTCTGACTCAAGGGCAGAGATTCGTCGCTTGAGTGATGGAGTAGGTGGCTTTGAAATTGGTGGGTTCCAATTCCGGTTTGGGCCTTGGGAACCATAATTTGAACGGATATCATAGACTACATCGCGCAGTCTGTTCAGGGCGCTGAAGAGGCACGTGGCATTTTGTGATGACTCGACTATATCGGGGTCACGGAGCTTTTGAACCAGATCAGTCTCGCAAATCTCCTTGAGTTGGCTATCAAACTGAGCAAATGCAGATTGGTAGTGAGTATGATTGGAGTCTAACATGGTGGTGGAAATAAGGTTCAGATTACTAGCAAACAATTTTCAAAGGACACAAGAAGAAATGGCTGAATTATGAATGTTGCTAGGTGGCTAGGAGTTATAAGTTCGATGAAATCCCTCACTTGGCCTCGATGGTTGCATTGGTGAAGTCCGCCTTGCCAAGCCAGGCAGGACAGAATGTCTTGGGAGCAGGCAGCAGGACCGAAGAGGGTGTCAGCGAGGCTAATGACTGCATATTACAGCCTGCTTGCGCTGACGAGCACCACAACTTGGATATCACTACGGTAGAAATGGCAGTGCAAACGAGTGTTAAGGCACTTTGGCGGTCGCACTCTCATTGCACAGCCTCTTGGGTGGTCTTACAATGAATACAACAAGCCACAAGGCTGTGGCTCAGGCAGATCCTCCGGCTCCCTACCGTGGCGCAAGTAATCAGCAAATAGGTTGGTCGGGAGGCAGCCGTACAGCATTTTGATCTCTTGCTGCAAGTGAGATATTTCAACCTGCTTGACTTTCAAATTTTAAGCGTTCCCGTGAATCCCCACACCTATCTTCGCCACCTGAGGACGCAGAATAAGCCTACTGGCATTTAGAGCCGAGGGTTTGGATATTGTAGGCGAGTGTCCATACTACTATACTTCAAATACAACGATAACTGCTGGAAAAATCCCCGAAGAAATCGGATGACAAGGGTCTGAGTATGGCATCCGCAATTCGGTACGTACCTATAATCAACCTATCGCAACCTTATCATGTCCTGCTTTTCTACCAATAGCAGCGACTTCACAGCCTCTTCATCTTTAATGAGGTCACCATAGGCAGGAAGCAGGCGAAATCGGGCGTTCAGTGTCGGCGACGTGCATGATGCATTCATTAATTTCCACCATTGGGCCTCTTTACCGCCCCCACTCTCCGCCGCATCATTAGTGCTTACCGACCCCAAAACTCCGCCCCAATATTTTTCTCCCGGGCTCCAGCTCAGCTTATTTCATGTAACACTTCAATAACATTATACGGCTGAAATCTGTGCTGTCCTTGGGCATGATTCAAGATTTATTTGGGCGTAAGATTTGTTCTCATCTCCTTCCTATTTCGACCTCCACTTTAGGTTGAATTCTTACCAGGGGATACTAGCGGCTCTTCATGCGGCTCTGCAAACACGAGTCGGTCGCGTCGAGAATGTATTGTAGAGACGAACATAAATTGGCTACATTACTTTGGAACTCTTGTGTTAAATAACTCGTTCTATGTCATATTTCTCAAATATTATTTTTGCTAGTCGTTGCGGAGACTAATTCAAATGTAACATTCATCGCTGTTGCGAGTGTGCTGCCATCAAAGTGTAGGGGGGTGCCATGTCGTATGCTTCACTTGCGTCAGGTCTCTTTTTGTTCAACGATGTCCAAGCCGCAGATAAGATGATGTGCATCTCTATATTGATATCTTGAGACTCACCTCACTGATACATTTATCATACAGCGTATTTGCTCTGCTCCGGTATAAGCCACTTCGCGTCCTGTGATCGTCGCACGAGGCTGACAATGTGCAGGCACTACCAGTATGACACCTAGAGCATCAACGACTACAGTACCGTCCTCAGCATCTTCTTTTCGGTGTCCGGCACTCATGTTGCAAACTTCCGTACTGCAAAAATAAATTTTTCTAACCATCAACAACAACAACCACCCCTTCAACCTTTAACCCCTAAAGCGCGTATAGGAAAGGGGCCAAAAATAGAGGGGGAAAGACCTGAATTTACGCGTAAGGGAGACAAATTGGAGCGCCGAATAGCCAAGCGAGATCTTGGCTAGTGATGGGGGCGGGTTTTCTTCGTGCGAGGGTGGGAGATGCTAGAACTAAATTGCTCTAGCCTCAAGCCTTTGTCGCCCATGAATGCACCGAGTCCCTGCCATAGACTTATCGGGACTTATTATTATTATTATATCGTAGTTATTTCACCAAATCTCCCACCCCTCCACATGATTACTCCCCGAGATTCTACGCTATTAGACTAGATTAAAAACAATAATACATCTTAGCGCCCACCTTTAAGTACTTTTGCTGCAGGTCCAAATTGGTAGATGCTACAACGGGAACAGGCTGAAAGATACTCCAGATTAATGTCAATGGATATAATAAGCATCTTATCCTCCTCTACCCTCACATACTCTCACCCATTGTTATTGCTTGCAATTAATAGGCGACACAACGACGTGCGCCGACCAGCTTCGCGCTCGAGTCTGCCAGGCAATATTCAAGTCCCTCCCTCCTCCTCCTCTTCTTCGCACCAGCAGCTATGGAACCTATGATCACCCCCGCTCCCGTTCTTCGAGGAGTATTAGTACATAGACGAGATAGCAGCAGCGGTAACAGCAGTAGTGCCATCGACACGTGTGGATACTTGAGCGGCGACTACGGTAGGATTGGGAGAACACCTTCGGTGCCTCCATCAATTTCTTCCTGGTCTATCCATGTTCGCAAATGATCGTGCTGGCCGCTAACGAACCACTCTTCTACAAGCCACTCCTCTGACCTGTGGATTGGGATATACCTGCAGTACCGGTCCTTCTTTCTTGCCTTCCCACCTCGGCTGTTGTAATGCTGTTGACTGCGCCCCGAGCTCCGGCGCTCACACCTGCATCACCGCCACATCCGGCACGATTCCTTGCACAAGCGACTCGTCGAGTGCCTGTCTAGAACAATACACCAGTCTACTCTTCTGGTAATGAAGCAAACCCTCCTTCTTTCTTCTCCCATCAACCACTCTCTATTTTTCATATCCAATTGTAGGCTGGTGAATAACAGAAAAGCCTCGCCCCCTCACACACATTTCATTGCAAAAGAGAGCCAAAAAGGACAGAACCTCTTATTCACCTTTGAATGCTTTGCTCTCCACCTCTCATTTGCTGCCTACGCCTACAAAACAAAGGATACTCCAACTCACAACCTGCAAACACCCACAGTACCGACCCCACGGCGCCCGCATGCATCACCTACTCCCAACCGCCACCCTCCTCCGGCTCTTACGCCGACCTCTCCCCGACCATCTTTTCCTATTCTTGCGGCCCAACCCAGACAACCCACATCTACCTCGCCACTGCCACCAATGCCCCCGCCTCCGCCTCACCCCCAACCCCAAACAAGTTTACGCACCTCCCCATCTACGCTTACGTCGGTATCGGTATCGGCGGCCTACTCGTGATACTTATACTTTTGGGGTTACGCAGAAAGTCTACCTCGAGACCACCACCTAACCCCCCTATCCCCTTACTGTACCAATGCCGGTACTGCAGGTCCACCAACCTAACCCCCCACATCGTCGGACCTAATAACCCTAACGGGAACGCCGGCCGCCGCTACTATATCTGCGAGAATCCCTCCTGCCCTGGCCCTACGAGTCCGAATCCAGACAAGCACCAGCGAGGGTGGGTGACGTGGGATGATAACATCGACGTGGTGCAGGGCAACCCACCGTGCAGGTGCCAACGCCTTTCGAGACTGGATGCTGTCGGTGTGGGTAAGTATTACCACGGCCGAAGATTTTACACTTGTAGCACCGGTGCTTGTGACTACTTTCAATGGGCTTAGTTGGGCTGGTAATCTATGAATCCAGGAATCTGAGGGTTGGTTGCATGAGTATGAAGGGAAAGACTTGGCAGTGCAGTTACAGGATATGTATTATATGAGACTTCGTAATCGGCTCTGAAGCCGTCATCTTCAGAGGGATTCTGACTTATTTCAACAAGGCTACTATATATCCAGATTACACATTAGGCAGACCAGCCACGCAGTACCACTTTATTAGTTCCCTGCAGTGTGATGGCTGATACTTCGCAGCTCCGAATGAAAAAGCCTGCCAAGCCCACTCCCGACTCATAAGCACATATATCTCTTGTATGATTTGTATCTTATCTTCTACCTTCGGATACTATTATGCAAGAAGGCGGAGATCCGCAATACATGCATATGCGCGCTTTGCTTTCCTTACCAGGTCATCATATACAAGTAACCCCGATTTGACTCTTCAGCAAGAAATAAAAGGCTGACTACCAAGCTGAGATGGAGAACCCTCTCTGCCGCCAAGAGAGCGTTCATTGTAGTCTTTGGCATCAATATCTAGGCCAGGGAGGCTGTCAAGCGCCGAGGCGTGATGATGCTCTACTAGATGCAAAAATCTTTCCCGAGATTGGTCCCCAAAAGATTCCACCTAAGCCGAATTTGAGCGCGCACCAGGACCAAATCTCCCAACCATTGACGGCCAAGAATGAAACTCGTCTTCTAGCTCTTTAGCCTGGTCAGGATAACGACGAGCACCTGCAATCTCATCAATGTATCGCTTCCATGGCGAGCTCAGTCCGAGGTACTGTCTTACACATGTAGAAATCCTGACGTTACCAAGCCAGTAAGTTACTCAGGCAAGAAGACCGACGTCACGACAAACCTGCACTCAGCTCTCCACTACCTCCGCTACCCCGTCCGGCAGCGCGCTCTTTGGGTCGATGCTCTTTACCTCAACCAATGAAACGATAAAGATAAGAAGACGCAGGTACAACGCATGGGACGCATCTACTCCAAGGCTCGACGAGTCCTGATATGGCTTGATGAGGATACCAAAGGTACAGGCCGAGCTATCGGCTCGACCATGTAGCTGAAGTCCTACTTCAAGTCGCTATACTACGAATGCCGTATCACCAATCTATCACCTACGTTCGGCACTAGGATGACCATCCTGAGTGATGCTTTTCCAAAATCTAAGGTCCCAAGAGATTTTAGCTAGGGACCTACTCTTCAATTGCTAAAATGTCCGTAGTTCCTTCGCACATGCATCATCCAAGAAGTAGTCTTGGGGCGATCTTCGATGGCGATTATATGAGGAAAGGATTCCAAAATTTTAGGCTATATATGAGTTAACTACGTATATATAATAGTCATTTTATATTTCTTCCACTATTTATCTATACCTATCATATAATACCTTCTAGGAATAGTTTATATAGTTATACTGCGGGAGCTTTTATAGGGGGTCAAAGCCTGGATTGAAGAGGAAGATCGATTTCCTATAAGCATCCCTACTCTCATTCTCATATATAGTACTCGGCTTAGATCTCTGCCCTCATATCCGGGGTTGCTACGAACCCCTCACCATAGCGTTGTCTCCTATCCTCAGACGTCACCACAAAAAACACAGTCACTCTATCCCACTCCCTCCAGAAATCCTCCAAGATGTAAATAAGGCTAGCATACGTCGCCCACGTACTGCGGGAACCCGGAACCCAATCCATTATATAATCAGGTGTCTCATAATTGATTTCCCACATTGTTCTCATGACTTGCTGGCTGTCCGCATCGGGCCGTGAGGCCTTGGTTTCGTCGTACAAGTTCCGCATGTGTAGAATGACAGCTTGGGTAATAGAGGCGCTGAGACGTTTTGAGCCATAATCGGAAAAAGTGACGGAGACGCCGTCCTGAGTGATGGTGACTTGAGGAGTTGTAGGTAAGTGGAGAGGTGGATTCGCGCTGGAAAAGGTTAGATGCTATTTTCTCTGCGTCTTTGAAAGATGACAAGTTTGCAGTCGGCAGACAAGAATTGTTGAGTGTAGAGATACATGGACGTAAGAGAGCTTGCAAGGTCCTTACCCAAGAGCCGAAGAGGCAATAGTGCTTGTGTTGTACTGGATCAATGCAGGCTGAGTTGGGGGATTTAATGATATCGTGAAGACCAATGAGGCATAGAATGATGGAATACAAACGAGCGACTGCACAAAATGCATGAACTTCATGGTGCGTCCCTACGATGAGAATACGGTGAAAATGGGAATAACAGAAAAGACCGTGGCAGGTTGGAGCTTGAACACAGGGTCCATTGTCGCCAAATCCGAGGATGCGCCGTTCTTGCGGCACATGACATGTGGAATGGCAAAGCTTGAGGCGTCTTGCGGATGTACAGCAGATAGCGCCATGATCCATCCAATTAGCCGTAGCATCGCCTCTTAAGCTGTGGGATACAAACAGATACAGCCGCCAAGTGTTGGAAATGTTTGAGAACGAAATGCTGATAGGATAGGTTCCAGAAGCTACGACGCTGATATGGCAAACACCCATGCACAATCGTCGCGCGTTAAGCGTGAGACGCGCAGTCTTTTGAGATCCAATACTCTGATATACCGCTTGAGATGGTCTCCCTTCTTTGAGCTTGCGGTAGATCGCAGCGTTCTCGGCAAGCATAGTCATGCTTGACTGAGAGAAAGTGTGAGACTTTCTAAAATGGTTCGCCCGGACAACACGATTAGCAGCATTCTCACCTATCGGCAACAAAACTAAATCGATCCTTGGCGCAAGATTTACCTCACTTAACGATGCGAGCTATCTATCGCGCCATGAAACGAAGCTCCGCGATTGTTATCGAAGCTTCCTGACGAGGCCTTGGCGGTGAAGGAAGTTTCGACTTTGATGGCTTCCTCGTTGATTTTTAGAGGACACATCGTAAAAAGTCCTGATAAGAGGTAGCTGGTGATCTGGCGGGCCGAGGGATTCTATGTTATAAAAGCTGTATGGATACGCTCAGCACTGTGGGACCGCAGGCTCACCTCAAACTGAGAAAACTAGCTCACCTAATAATTAATGATGGTCAAGTATATAGCACCTAGACAGGCAGCCCTCTCGATACTCTTAATAATGACAACATGCTACCGTGGCAAGCAGATAAAAACGTCTCCAGAAGTCGAGCCGAAGCTGAGACTAATGCTGCTAGAACGGTGATTCATGCACGTAAATTAACATGATGTAGTATATAGCATAGTCTGTATGCTTGACCGTTGCAGTCTTACTTGATTGAGAGACACTGTCAAACGATATTGGAGGTTTGCCCTGGCTAACACCTTGGTAATGGCATTCGGCGCCTTGCGACTTCGCATAAGCATACTATCACCAACCGATTCATTATTCCTAACTCAAAATCTTCCTAATTGCTGAATGAAAGAGCATGATTGAAGCCATTGCCAACGCACCCCAGGACCAAGTTTAAAAGGAGCTTGATGAAAAGCTAGATGAGATCGGCAAGGGTTTTTCGGCCCACTCGAAATTTCATTCACAACACACTTTGGAGCAGCGTATCGTGGCACACTCCAGTGATCGGTCACTCCATGGGCTACCGCATCAATATCTATGACCATCTGGGATTTGGTATCTCACCTTTACAAAACCGTACAGTAAAAGCCGCGGATCCCGAGAAAATCGACCTTGATGGGTGGATACCTTGAGTCTTAGGGTTAGGGTTAGGGTGGTATTGAAGTCGCAAACTTACGCTCTTGGCAGACCCTTTTTTATTGCAATTAACTCCTGTGACTCATAGCCGTAATCACCATCAATCGTTTATAGTGCTGTGTATAAGACCTTCTGCCAATGGCGTACTTTAGAAGAAACCACAGATCATATATACTACCAGACAACTGTTCCACTACTGCCATTGACATACACCGCGCATCTAAATCTCACCCATCAAGCCCCTATCGTCCACCATATCCAAGACCTCCATCCGGTAGACTTGACGGTCCAGGTCTAAAAGCCAGGATTACATACGGTGAAAAGCTCAGACAAAACAGAGACATTACGCCGAGGACGATGGGTTTTATAAACTGGTGGAAGGAGCGATGCATGGCGATATTGGACGCGGCCCCGTTTCTCCGCCGGAAGATGGAGAAGGAGATCGATATTTTAGATGGTCAGATGCAATCAAGATATGACAATATTTATGGCGACGATGGTTTCTGCTGCGCTCTTATCGAACTCTTCCATGCAATGTCTGAAATGCGTATGAAGGCCGAGTATGGCGATTATCTTGCGATCGCCTGTGCCAACTTAAAAACGGAAAGCATGAACGACTTAGCGTGGAAAATCAATAGACTCGATTGGCAGGAAGTCGCCGAGCGGATCGAGAATGAAGAGGCTACTAAGGCAGAGCAAGAGGCTCGTCGGATCGCCGTTTCCCCTACTCCGTATCTGGACGACATAGCAAAAGCGGCGGCTAGACTCGGATACGACTACGATCTCGTTAGGTATCAGATCCTTGCTTATGCAGAACGGAATAATTTCTGTTATAGCGGATTGAAAGGCATGATCGAGTTGGGCCATTTTCAAGAGCTGGCAGAAAGGCTGGTGGAAGACAAAAAGGCTTTAGGAGTCATCTTCTAAGGCAAGCCACACGACCAGATACAGATGCGCAGCATGATAAAGACAATTGAGAAAGAATGGTTCGAGGTATTATATATGGAAGAGGCCTCCAAAAGGCGCCAATACAGGTACCAGGATCTGACGGCACGAGTCCGATTCTCCCTTACGGATAAAGGAGTTGAAAAGATGAGGAGAATGGCAAGAGCGCACTAGGGTATACACACTAGACGTCGAGGGTCATTTGGTGAATTTTGGAAGGGCAACGACGAGCGTTGATTGTTCTTCTTGATGGCACTTTGTTTTGGCAAGCCTTTGACGAGCATTATGGATGTTGGTAACGTTGTTAATTTGGCGTTGATGGGTTGTTGCTTGGGCGGGACCTGTATTGGTACTACTGCGCGCTTCAGTGATAGAGATAATTGGAACAGCATTCACGAGCTTCGGACTGACGCCCACCACCTGCTCGATCAGAGTCCGTGACAACTTCTGCTCTTGGCGCCGATCCAGGTCATGATATCATGAAAGATAAGATTAGAACATCAAGACGTAGTTCGCGATTGTTCACAAGGAGATCCAAATAGGGCGAATCGAAACAGGATGGGTGTGTTTCTCGGATTGCCTCACTGTATCGTTCAATTTTCAACTAAATCTTTCCCCATATTCCTCCTTTGTATATACACCGGCCAGCCACTCCTCGTCGTCACGAATAGTTCATGATACGTCCAGTCCGTGTCGGGATTTGCGAGACGAATGTCAAAATCACGCACCAGCGTCGCAGTGAGTTTATTGAGCTCCAGATTCGCAACGTTGCGGCCCGGGCACGCATTGTAGCCGAGACCGAACTTGAGCCCGTCAGAAAATCAATCGGTCTTGGGACAGGGAAGGCAATCAGAAGGGACACATACGGGGATCCAAAATTTCTCCATCTGTTTTACGGCAGCAATGTCACCAAGCCAACGCTCGGGGTTGTAGTCGTTGGCATCTTTGCCGAAGCATTCTTGATTGCGGTGGATGAGCCAGGGGTTGACGCTCAGGATAGTCTTTGCGCTATTAGTGGAGGCGGGGGGGGGGGAACTGAGATTCACATACGCCATGAGCGAAATGATGGCCGGCGACGGTGAGACCCTCATTTGGAACCACTCGAGGAAGATTCCATGGCACGCCGGGGTAAAGACGGAGCGTCTCTCTGATCTATTGGACATCAGCCAAATTGTCCCGAAATTCGAACGCAAAAGGCTGCATACACAAGCTTGAAGATAGGGTAGCTTCAGCGCCTCAGCATTCGAGACCACCTGAGATAGCGTTCGCGCCGCACTAGCCGTGTCGATTTCTTCCCGCAAGCGTTTTAGATGCACGGGATTTTCTTTAAGCAAAAGATAGAAGAACGCTTGCAACACCGATCCCACTGTTCCGCCACCAGCGCCGAGATTGCTTATGGCAGCGGTCAGGACATCTTTTTCGGTCATGCGATCAGGATGGCGCGCCTGGTGGCCCATCCATTGCTCCATCATGTCGTCTCTAGCTTCAGGGTTCCTTTTACGCGCAGCGACGGCCTGAACGGTGGTGTTAAAGGTATGCTCTTTCGGCTGGAAGTCCAGCCAGCGCAGTATAGGGTTGCCGAAGAGAACCTTGTGCAGCCACTGCGCGTAAGAGGTCACCGTGACGTAAAGGGCCAAGCCAAAGTTGTTCTTGATGGAATTGCCGATGTCACGGCCCTGATCAAGAAAGCCGAAGCGCGTTGAGAACATCATTTCGCCGTTGATGTCCCACGCAAAGAAAAGGAGCCAGAGGCCTAGTTCAAAGGCTTTCTTCTGCTGACTGAGCTCATCGAGGCGGCGCTCCAGTAGTTGGATTGTCTGGTCCACAGATGATTCGCTCTTTATCGCACTTGAGCCCGAATAGCCTGATGCTAGGTTGCTGCGCATCGCAACATGTTTCTTGGGATCGCATTCTGACATCAAATTGTTATAGTCGCTGTTAGGCACGGCGAAGAGTCTGTACCAGTCTGATTTCCAGAGTGGAGCCGCAAGGATCTGTATGGCTTCTGGGTGGTTGACACCGACTTCGTTGTAGCTGATGCGTACGAAAGGTCCTTGAAAATATCAGCAGCAGGACGATAAAAATTGGGGGTTGTCATGCCAAACTCTTTATGGAGCTGTGCCAACCTTTGGTTGATATGGCCCCTGAAAATCTCCCAGAGCTGGAAGAAAGTGCCAAAGGTGCCTAGAAAAGGGCCCGGTATGTCGCTTATGACCGAGAAATAGCGCTGTCGGATGAAGACCAAAGAGACAAACAATACCAGACCAGAAATCAAAGCCTGCACCAGGCTTATTTCTCCCAGCACTGGGACAAAGACCGTAGCGGCCATATTGAGAGATGTCCCGGAACCGTTATCAGAGGGGCTTTTGAAGACTCCCGCAGCGTCTCGGAGAGCAGTATTATAAAGCTCCAGCATTACTTTCTGATGACTGCCTAATAACCTGGAAAAAACACACCGGAACCAATCCAGAGAAGGTTTCCAACGCCAAGAGGACTTGGAAAAACTTAGAGCGCGCTAATGCAGCTCATGCAGCAAACCAGACGCTCACTAAGTAAGCGATATGGACCGATTAATTAACACATTCACAATACAATGGGGATACTGGAAAGAGTAGGTATAGCGAAGAGGCAATGAAAATTTTGACTTGATTGAGGCTGTCGCTCGAGAGATCAGCACAATGAAGATCCGAACGGCCTGATTGTACGACCCATCAACTACTGTCGAGGAGCAAATACTCACAAGCTTTAGCAAATGTACTAAATTGCATCGACAAATATTGTAGGTAGACATAGGTAATCAAGGTCCGAAAAGAAAAGCAAGGCTTATAGAAGTGTTCGAGGCATTGGGTGTGACGGAAAAGACGGCAGAGGGGTAGGAAAATCAGGAAGCTCAGTAGGTATGACCATGGAATTTTCTTAGCTCCAATGTTGTGGCCGGGGTAGGGATAAGCAATGACGAGGATCCCTAGCATATCCGAAGAAAATCCAATCAGTAGACTAGGTACACCAAGACATTTAAACAGCCTAGCCTTTCTCTATCTAGCTTTTCCGTTTTCCGTTTTCTGTTTTCTGTTTTCTGTTTTCTGTTTTCTGTAACGATTTCAGATGGCCTGCCGGACTTAGCATCCACGCATTCACGCATGATGCGAGAAAGGATTAAAACAAAGGGACTTTTCGCACTGCGCACTATCATTGGCTGCAGACCTTCCCACATATTACGGACAGCGCAACGCGACCAGGCTCCTATCACACTCAACTAGTACTTTATATGACAGCGATCCAGGCACTCCATCGCGCCATTAGCAAATGACTTGGGGATGCTCTGTGCAAATTGTCTGATATTGGTATGATCTAGGAAATCCGGGAACCCCAGATCGGCATCGACGATATCTGGGTCCAGCAAGAAGAAGTTCTTTCCAATCGTGCTTAGTCCCGGATCCTCGTTACTGAAAGCGGCGATGAAGACCGCTGGTTCGCAATTGTCGTTGAATTCATAGTGGATGCTCCCTTGAGGTAGTATGGCACCCTGGTACTGCGACAGAGTGGTGCTCATCTGAGTCTGCAAGCCGTTCTCGAGGAGGAAGCCAGTCTTGACATTGGCGCCGGTCGCCAAGATAAGGAATTCAGTAGCACGCGGGTGGATGTGAGGTTTGTTCATACCACATGGGTTCATGAATCCGGCAGAGGCTGCGAGACCGAGATTTATGAGGGCGGGGAATGTTTTGCGATTTGCAAGATCTCCTTGGCCACCGGCTCCTTTGCCTCCTCCGGGATTTGGGTTGGAAGCCGGGTTGAAGTCATACTTGAGCCAGGTGTCAGCTGGACCTTGTGCTTGAAGGATGGTGAAGCGATCCACGCTGTCGGCGGCGAGTTCGAGTTGGTTGATGAGATCTTGAGAGATTTGTGGGTTCGATGGTGGTACAGCCGAAGAATTTGTTGAAGAGGAGCCGTTTTGTCGCGGTAAAATGGGGCTAGCTTTCGAGAAGGCTGCAAAGGCGAGAGCGGCATAGAAAGGTTTCATGAGCATCGTGAAAGTCTGACTGAACCTCGGATTCTTTTGTTCTGGAGAAGGTTCAAGTTGTTTGCGGGTGTCTTAGTAGCTGAGCTCCGCCAGAATACCTCTCTTTTGTACTCGTGGGATGTCTATTGTAACAACTGGAGTTCGAGGTAGGGGTGCGAGATCGATGATATTTAAGACAACTTCAAGGTATGCCGGCACTTCCGTCTTTCGGCTTATGCGTACGGCAGGAGCGCTACCAGTGCATCATTGTTTGTAGATCTAGAAGGATTTCCAGCTAGGAATGTCAGATGACTTTAGCGCTTACACAGATCGCACGAAATCTTAGAGGTTGGTTATTGGGTTGCACTAAAGCTGCAGAAACTGCTAAAGGCCAATCATCGTGAAATCCATGTTGTTCTATGCTAAGAAGTTGAATAATCGATCTCACTTCCTTCCATCTGACTAGCAGGGGGGGGAATCCCCTGCTAAAGTAGCCTCCCAGCATCAGGTTTGTTCGGATGCTCATCTGGACCAATTCGATCAATTAGCGCTTTAGGAATGAACACATGCATACGAAAGTAGATCAATGGGCCACAGCGTTCCCGCGAATTTCTCGTAGGTCCATACCTTTTCCCGTGTCTGAGTCACACAATACTTTGCAATGTGTTTCCATAAGATTTTTTTACACCGTGCAAGCCGGCGAAACAGTCGAAATCATTTTGTCTATCAAAGAGAGGGCCGAGAACGTTCTTCAGTCGCGGACATAAGCTGAGTAACCCAACACAAATGCTCCGTGGGGAGATAGTGGCCCGAGATCGTGACAAACCTCCATTCGAGCATGATTACTTTCTCATTGGTAGGTTGACGATATTGACTCGAAGCTACATCCGCGGCAGGAATACGATCCAACCAAACTCTCCTACCCTCCATTTCACAAGGCAGAATTGCACAAGAAAAAAACCCAAAAATTGAAAATGCAAGTGCAAAGAATTTCCGTTTATAGACATCAGCCCCGCTGGCTGAAAGTGTTGGACGGGAACACCCGTGCCACGTTATGTTTGCGGCTTAGTAACGTGGCGTAGTATCAGACCTCCACGGAGCACTTGGGCTCCAATGAATCCGTCTGTTTGGAAGATACGCAACCGCTTTGCTACGTAGAGGTAACAGGACATGCGGTAGCATTCGAATTCTAGTGTTCAGTCCAACCAAGATACTACCATATCGAGGACGGGATACACTCGAAGATCTTCCGGGAATGCGAATTCAGAAAGTATAGAAATGTTCAGACTAAAATTAGGCAATTGACTTATTGTGTGTAACGTGGAAGTTGGTGAGGAGTCTATGCTAAGGTGGTATGCTGATAAATATCTTATGAACGCCGCCGTAGCTACGCTAGGCGGCGCTAGGCCCAATTAGGCAGGAGGACATCTACGCTGACGTCCGGCCATGTAAGCAGTAAAACTTATAGTCTAGAATATTGTCCAGTCATACCTGGCCAGAAACACAGTAGGTTAGGTCTGGCTTATGGTCCCGCCACTCTGCACTCACCGTCCTTCTTAACCTTTGCCTCATGTTGTTGGAATTAATGGGCGCAAGCGAATCCCGCCTGCAAGATTTTACCCAAGGGTGTGAAAGCAGTGAATTTGCTCCTACTGCAACATGAGAAATCAGCTTCTGCCATGCCGACGTCCGAAACTTGCGTAGCTCACGTGTATCTTTGATCATGGCAGAGAACTTCACTATATCTATCTGCGGCACGATATTCCCGCTAAGTCATTCATAGTTTGAAGCGGCTAACAGTGGTCTTGTATGCACTAAAAAGCTTATAGCCTGTAAGTCTAAATTCGTATTCGCTATGGAACTCTTTAGCAGCTCCTACCTACTCACTGTCCGTTTTTTTTTTTTTTTTTTTCGCAGACGATGGTGAGTCAAGTGGCTTCCTGGATGAGGTCGTCACAAAGGACGCGATGAGTAGCATTTGCTGAACATGGCATTGGTGAAAAAGCTTCTACCGTAAGTCTAGCTTAAAGGTGTTACGAAAGCCCGAAATCACTGTCAATTCCCACACCAGGTGTTGTCGATACAACAGAATCACAAGCTTTCACTCTATTTTTGAACTCGTCCAAAGTCCTAAGACTTCGGTATGAGGTTTACAACTACAGGAAATTCGAATTCATGCGAACTAGACTCTGCTATCCACTTGCCCTTATCGGCTGTGCTTCTATTTGTTGATTGAGGACCTTGAAAAAAGTGATCGTTGTTACTCCATGTTATTACTCCAATCATCCCTATACAAGGTCCCCACTCGTACACTGTTTCACTAGCTTCTCGCTCAAGTCCCTCTGGTGCGCCTCCCGACCTCACGGATCATGCGATTGACCAAAAAGCAATCGCAGTGACAAGTGTTTCTGCTCTTTTCTATCGTGATCTATTCCCAGGTTCTGTATCCTCGACGTTCTACTTCAACATATTTTGACCTCTCCCCTTGTCTTCTTAATCTAGTCAATGCGGGATCGCACTATGAGGTTTTCATAGATGGCACGAGATGATGAGCGACTAGGTAACAGACAATGATAGCAGGCTATTCCAGAAAATGCACAGTCAACGAGGTTTCGCAAAGAAGAAAAGCTCGACGCGCCAACAAAGAGTCTCGAGTCCCAAGTTAATAACACGGCAATCAATCTTGGGAGTAACTCGCAATGTCGCTTGAGTTGTAATTACCTGTTCTTTCTTTGTGCTTTGAGGGCGATCGTCTTCGCGAAACTCAGGTGCCCGGTCAGAATTCTTTCAGCCATCAGCAACAATACTAAGCAACAATATTAAGGAAAGGCGAAGTTCTTGGCCACAACAAAGCAGTACATAGCTACTTTCAGTTCTCTGCGCCTGAGAACTTGCATGTGTAATGAGCCCTAGCATAAACAGGATCTCCTTTTACCTCCTGCTAAAGAAAGGATCGGTGACGAAATGACCAAGGTTCAAAGGAAACAGATTAGCAACCTGATATGGTTCATAAAGCGTGATGACCTCCGTTTGATACTCTGTTGAATTTACGTCGAGCCTTTTCACCACTCAATCTAACAAATTTGTTTCACTGCCTTTCGTTCTACAGCGTATATCTCCAACCACAACTTCTCATCGGGTCGAAATCAACCATATAAAACATGCGCAACTCACTGAACCCAAACAAAGTTCTCCAAGCATACCTCATCCTCACCCTCGCAATCACATCCAACGCAACACGTTTCCCCGACGACCGCGCAACCCAAACAGCCCCCCCATCCACAGCCAGCATCCAAGCCCGCGACTTTCGCGACCTGACCCAACCCTGCGGAGCCTTCGACGTATGGGCGAAAGCCTCCCCGGGAGCCTCCTGCGAAAGCATATCCAAAGACAACGGGGTCACGATGGAGGAATTTATGATCATGAACCCCGACATAAACCCGTCCTGCAGCAACCTGGTCGCCGGAAACACGTACTGCGTTGGACAAATGGGGGGCGATTTCGCACACCCGGGCAGCTCGGTGAGTCGACTCTTGTTGCCGAGTTTGTTGATCCAGAGTCATGGGTCGTGTTTTCTCTGAATGAAGGCTGACTATCGTATCTCTCTCCACAGTCCACAAGCACTAGTGCACCTCCGCCTAGCAGCACACCTCCCCCTCCGCCTCCACCTCCCCCATCCACGACACCCCCTCCACCTGTGACTTCCCCTCCGGTAAGTTTTCTCTTACCCCTCTCCCACGCCCTCGGGACTACTCCTTCCCGAACCCTCCTCTCTACAAACCAAACGCTAACAATACTACTCCCCCCTCTAGGTATTCCGAACAGTCTGCCTCTCAACCCCAACAACCTGCCTCAGCGGCTCCATCGGCACCGACGGCTCTTCCTACTCTTCTGGATGCTGCAACGGCTGCGGGACGGCAGGATCTTGCGACGCCGCTGCTGCCAACAAGGGTCCCCTCACGTGGATTTGCGGGTGCGATGGGATGATGGGCCGGGATTTCAATGGGTTTGTTGGGAATACTACGTGGGTTGGTTAGCGGGAGTTAGCGGGTGGTGGGAGAATATTCTCGTTGCAATAGGGGGGTGTGGAGGAAAGGTTTGTTCGAGTGTGGGTCTATTGTTGTTGTTGTTTCTGCAATGTCGTCTGTTTGTCACATGTTCTTTTCTCTTCTAGTTAGATAGTAGCTTTTCTTTC
Source organism: Usnea hakonensis (assembly GCA_013423325.1). Lineage (NCBI taxonomy): Eukaryota > Fungi > Ascomycota > Lecanoromycetes > Lecanorales > Parmeliaceae > Usnea > Usnea hakonensis. Next base: position 601,660 of record BLJB01000003.1, on the reverse strand, counting down.
AAATAGAGCATATCGCATCTACCAACTTCAAAACTTCATAGGGTCTTTGTATTTGGTCTGCAACAGGAATATTCACATCTACGCAATAGTTTTGTGGACACCAAGGGATCAAGCGAGGAAACGGCACCTGCCGCAGTACAAGGATCTTCCGAAAAGGGTGCTCCGAGACAAATATCACTCAGATCCAAGAACACCCTTATTCCATCACCCTGTCTCAATCACCGACAAATTTCCGCTCCCAAGTTCTAGCCTGGGCCGAATCGGCGCCGCAACAGCCACATAAAACGTCTCCTCCCCATCAATCCCAGAAATCCCCCCCCATTTCAGCATGGGGTACCTCCCACCGGGATCCGGTACATCAACACAATGATCAATAATCCGCCTCGCCACCTGCGCCACATCCGCCAAGCGGAACTCTCCCGTGTCGCGATCATTCATGCAGGTGACTACGATCCTGCAGTCCGATTCTAGAGTCTTCTGCCAGCCAATCGGCACCGATCTGGCCATTGCTCTCGGGTTTCTGCTGAAGCGGAAGCGCTTTGTGAAGTCTTTGCTTCGGACCAGGATGTAGAGGGAATCTGCGCAGTCCTTGGGGTTGGTGGGTCCGATTTCTGAGGTACCTGGATCGCCAGGGGTGTAGCACTGGGATTGAATGTAATTGAGACTTGAGTTGGTCGGTGCTGATAGTGTTGGGATGTTTGGGTTGGTGGTTGAAGCGCGGGAAGGTAGCGCGAGGAGGAACATGAGAGATGTAAAGAGGAGCCAGAGGGGGGAGCAGGTCATGGTTGAGTCGTTCGGAAGCCCCATCGCCGTTATGAGTCGGAGACCCGAAAACAGATGTCAGAATTCGGAAATCGTGCTTTTGGCAGAGAAAATTTGGAATGGATGAACGCATCTAGTTCTTATGCTAATCGCGTAAAGGACCGCGCATAGAATGTCAAGCGCGTAGTTAGCTGAGGCTTGTAGTATTTGCGACTAGCAGGTGTCAAGTGATATACGATCGCTTATAGCATCGGAAAGACAAGAATTCCTCTTTCTGCTAGCCATCACCCATGAGCGGACAGTTACTAATCACAAGGCTGAGATTGATGATACCAAGGTCTTTAAAATATCTGGCCAAACATTGTGCCTAATTGGAACCCACTATTAACCACTCTCCTCTGAACTGATTGCCAACAGGTTCAGTTTCGTGTAATTGAAATCTCCGAGACAGTCCTCCAGCTCGGAGAGGAACCAAAAGCGGGCAAGACCCAGCGCCGTCGTCAGTTGTTCGTATCATACTGATTCGACTGGTGGCCCTAACAGAAGCCCGTAAAGACATTGTTCCACCTGTGCTCTAGATCAAGCATCAGGTACCTTCTTCCGTATGAGAGGATCACTGGTAGGTCACGCTTGCAATGCTCGATGGACCCGACATTATATGGCCATTGCTGTGCAATTGTGACCTTGGAATGTTCTGAAATAGAGAGGATGACAGTGTCAGACCGTTTCGCTCTAGGCATAGCCGGTGGAAGGCTCTTGCACCGAGCTGGTAGAACTGACAATGCCGTGATCTGACAGGCCGTCGGCCGAGGTCCGCTTGCTGTATCCACTCTTTGACGAGCTTTTGGCGTTTAGGTAAAGCTTCGCAGAATCTGATATGGCCAAAGAACGTTGCCTGTAAGGACTACGATGGCGGCTACCACTTTGCTCGTTCTTGGGATTAGACAAGGCAATGAGGCTAGGGAGACAAGATACAATGACAGCAATCGCTGATTCTAGGTTTGTCCAAAGTGCGGTTGAGCCTTCAACCCCACCCTTTGTATTAGTCTCGACGGCACGGAGGATGTCGAATGCTATCGTGATGATGGCGAAGCAGAAGACACTTGCCAAGCCTAATTTGACAGACGTGCGCATTTGAAGACCTTTGAGCATAGCTAATGGTAATGCCATGACTGTCTATCTTTTAGCATCGACACCCAAATCACGTCGGTTGAGACTGGATGACTGACTGGCGAGGTCGGAAAGCACATTCAAAACGCAACTGTAGATGACAAACACCTTCTGCCGACGCAACATTGAAGGGGTGAGGCAAGCCTCTGGCCACCATCAGTAAGTTTCGGTCATTCCAGAGATAGATTGTTCAGCTAGACCTACCGAAATGTTCCAATGCCGACGGACTTCCGCATTCCGTGAGAGACCCAGCGATCAAGATCCAGAATGTCAGGAAGACTATCCCAAGAACAATCCACCATGCTCGTATGAACTTCTCGGAGATTCGGAAAATGTGATGGTAGAGTAGCATGAACGACGTCTTGATAGCATAGAGGCAACACCAAGTGATCAAGATCCCCGCGAAGTCAAGACGAACGAACAGCAAATGTTCTGCCTTGTAGCGATGTTTGTCTTCCGCTTCATCTATTGCAATTCGATAAATCATTGAAGTTGCCCCAGACACAATCGAGACTTGTGCAATCAGCAACAGAAGTCCAAGCAGATGCGCTGCATCGTCCCAAGCAAGTCTTTTGGTAACCTTGGACCGAATCCAGAACCGAGTTGCTGTGAGCAAAATAGCTAGGCCAGTGAAACCCCATGACACTCCAGTCAGAACTTTGAAGGAGATTTCCGACATATCGATAGAATTGTAAGGCTTTGGTCGAAGCCAGCGATGACAGAGAGAGAGTCAAGAAAGAGATTTACCGCAGGGGTCAGCCATCTTGCATCCAGCATGGGTCATATCAGAGAAGATTTAGAGACGACGACTCAGCCGGGGATCAGAGAAAGTTATATGTCAGCGTTAATCAGCGATTCAAGGACGGCCACTTGATCTTAGCCAAACTCACCAGCGAATAGCAATTAAGTACGAGTTCAGCCATTGACTACAGAGGAAAGGCGTCTGCAGGATGAATAAGCGGTAAATATTAAGGTTTCAAATTTTGCTAGACAGCGCACACTGACGATAAGTAAACAGTATAGGGATGCGGCACTTTCCATGTGAGATGACGCAGTTTGAGAGTCTTTTGGTCTTCTTCCATTCGACGGAACCTACCATGGCTGAGTCGTAAAACACTATTGTCTGTGAGGCGGTGTTTCTTGGTGGCCGACGCTATTTTGCGACCTAAGTCCTAGCACGACAGACCCAGGCGTGAAGTCTGTCAGCGCTAAAACGTAAAACAGCAACATCACGGAAATGGAGATAATTCCAGGCTCCAGGAAGGAGAAACAGCTGCACAGCTAAATTCAGGCAGCTGTATGATATAGGGGCATCAGAGACGGCTTTTGGTACGAATATCTTCATGAATGGTGATGCTTCATATATGTGAGAGCTCTGATGTCGATTTCTTAATGGATCACTGAATTGCCATCCACAAGAGTATGGGCCATGCCGCTCACGATCAGCCACGGCGCCACCATGGAACCTCAGCTCTTCTGTCGGGCCTCTTTGCACGCTCGACGGCTAGAATCGTAAGAATGATTAGAAAGGCATGGTCATGCGACCATTACTGCTTGTTCCAATGTTCGTCCAACTCATGAGTCACCCCTGGTAGCCTTGATTAAACATGTGCGGATCAAGGTAGCCTTTACGACCTATCCTATTCCTGTCGAAGGGTTTAGGCCCCGACTCTGGTGACCCTCATAACGACCATCGGATTCCACCTCTCAGAGTCCAAGAAACCCTTGCTGCTAGCCTTTGAACTCTGGTCCTGTCCATTTCCACAGGACCACACTTGCTATGCAAGCTGGAAGTCATCCCTAATTGATGCTATATTCAAGGCCAACACATGGTACATCAACTGGACAAGCCGAAAACTGAAAATATGAAGCCTCTACCACTCGTTGATTCCTTACGCAGGAAATATACCTGAGCTTGGTGTAAATTCGAAGTTGACTTTGGGCGATTCTCCACTGGAATTCTTCGTGTTTGATCGTGTAAAGTGGCAAGGTGTTAGTTGAGAGATGATGGATGACAGATTGATCGGTTGTATACGACGTAATTTGAAGGCCTATGCGGTAGCGTGCTTGTTGACATGCAGATTTCTGACATTTTGTAAGTACAGTATGTTACATTACTTTACCTTGAGTACAACATACTTACAGCTAAGTATCTCTCTCATCGGCCTTTTCAGCCCTATACGAATCAGGCGTGTAAACCTTATCAGCCTTATCGATCCCGGCAGCCCTATCAGCCCCATCAGCCCTCTCAGCCCTATCAGACTGTAAGGTAGGCTAGCCCTGCCAAGCCAAGTCCATCTGAAACAAAGTTGGTACGGCACAATCACATACTACTACTAGGTAATTAAATATAGAAAAGCATTGGGGCAACTAAGGTAATGCCACCGTCGACAAAACATTTACTGCTTCTACTACTACTACCACTACCACTAATAAGCTACTATGGCTTCTACTTCCCCCCCGCTCTCCCCTCGGCTATCATCAGCCATGGCATCTCATGCAAACGGACGTACAACTCGCTGGATTCTACTCTCCCTTGCCATTATATTCTCCCTCTGGTTTTGGCGACAGTCATCCCATCCGGCCCCCCAACTGCTTTCTGTCTTCATACCGACGAAGCTCTACGAACCCGGCGCGGTAGCCTGCACTGACAATCTCGCTGACGATCCTAGGCCCGTCTCAATGTGAGACAGATTGCCCCAGATTCTTGATACCCTTCTGACCTGTCTCTAGAAATCCCAAGGCACCACTCTTCCCTGCCTTCACGGACAATGCTAGAGCCCTGTCTTCCGACATCTATGACCCCTACCCTGAGTATAATACCCGCGCTTGGAGGTCACAATGGAGAGGGATGCATGAGCCATGTCTGGGACCGAGAGGGGTGGATGTCAATGACAATGCGGACGATACGCTGGTGGTTCATCGTCTTCGGAAACAACGTGAGCTCTACATGGATAATTGGGTGGACTGGGCGGCTGACTGATGACTTACAGCACCTACTTCGATGTTTGGTTCCCACAATGCTACTGGACTGACATCCGACTTCTGCTTCGATCGCCATGCCCGCTACGACCCATATGGTTATGAAGAGGGAGACCTCGAAGGACAACGCCAGTCTAATCGCGCCTCCAAAGTCCAGTGGGACAAAGTGGACTGGGGCTTTTTGCAAGGAGACTGCCTCATAAGAAATCAACATCGTTACGATTCTCCTCTCTGGACAAATCGAACGACAACATTGTGGATGCCTCGCCCGGAAGATAATGACGATGTCGACACTACCGTTGTGCTGCCGGATGAAGAGCCACGGCAAGGCATGTCTTATAGACTATGGAAGTCTGTCAAACAATACAAACAGAGGACTGCCGTAGTCCTACGGACGTTGGACACCAATGAGTGGACGGTTGATACCATACAATATATACGATCCATGATCATGGAGCTGTCACTACACTCTGGCGCAGAATACGAGGTGATTATCATGGTCGAAGTCAGGGATACCAACGCAAAGATATTCGACAGTCTTGCCTCATATCAGCAAACTTTGAAGAAGGCCGTGCCAAATGAGTTCAGGAACAACACCGTTCTTTTCAACAGACAGCTTCTGGAGAAGTGGTATCCAAAGGTTGGACAGCATGAGTATGGTTCTCTTCCATTTGCGGTTCATGAGCACTGACCTCTTCCCAGGCCCAGAACCTCGCCGTCAGGACACATGGCCCAGCCATTGCAATTGCTCTCCCTCTTGCGACCCGAGATCGAACACTTCTGGCAAGTTGCAATTGATGTGCGGTATACTGGTCACCACTACCATCACCTTGAGACAATATCAGCGTGGGCAAAACAGCAGCCGAGGAAATACCTCTGGGAACGCGCGTCGCGATACTATATACCTCATGTCCATGGAAACTGGACGAATTTTATGGAAGCTGTCGCAAACCAAACTTCGCAAGCAACAAAGCGGGTTGAAGACGGCGAGGGTTCAGGGAAAGGAGGCGTGTGGGGTCCGGTGAAAACTGGAGGTATCGATCCAGTTGGCCCAAGCCCACCCACAGAATCGTCAGAGAACGATCACTACGAGTGGGGTGTCGGTGAAAACGCTGATATGATTAACCTCGCACCTGTCTTCAACCCTCAGGGCACCTCGTATGTGTTCAAAGACAAAGTCGAACACTACCCCGAGGGCAGCCACACACCGAGACGTGCGACTGGCACCACATCGATGGTCCGTTTTTCAAAACGCTTGCTACGGGCTATGCATCACGGCCAAATGACCTCAGGTTTCCACATGCCCCCGGAGATGTACCCCCAATCCACAGCATTGCACCATGGCTTGAAGCTAGTCGTCTTTCCGCTTCCAGTATACCTGGATTTTGCTAAATCACCAGAGAATATGAACGCTGCCTTCAATGCTGATGAGGGTAGGACGGTGCTGAACAATCCCCCCATACACGACGGGACATGGCATCGAATGACGTATTGGGCCTCTATTGATGAAAAGACTACTTATCCGGACGAACTCTACAAGCGATGGTTAGGATATGTGAGTATTTTCCTTGGACCCATTGCTCTTTCTTTCGGTGTACTAATAAATTCAAAGGGCAATGATCCGAACGAGAGACTTTGTCTTCCAGGCATATTGCTGCATCCAGTGAAAGGAGTCTGAAGTACTACGAGATCTCATAATGATGGCATCTGTCCACCGAGGTCATCGGCGCCGCCTCGGAACAGAGTATGCTCAAATGGGCGGCCCTGACGAAAATGCCAACCTGGATTTCTGAAAAGGACATGCGATGCGCCGCAGAGAGGTAGGACCGAGAAAGAAAAGAGAACAGCTGAGTGCAACGTGTTACCACCAGAGTATCAACGAGAGAGCGATTTCCTATGGGCCTATGCCAACCACGCCCCTCTCCACAGACAGCAACGGTTATGACCCGGTTGCAAGCTGCTAGCAACGATACTCGCTGACTAAAGAAATTACCTGTCTATCCCATAGGGAAACCAGCGACGATGTCCACATTTTAGAGCAACATAAACTTGAGACGTCTTGAGCATTGGTCAGATTCTTTTGACCAGGAAACGTGTATGATAATATCATATATACTTATATTTAAGTATGTATGTATGTATGTATGTATGTATGTAGAGTACGGTTTCGCCAAGAGGGCTTACGCAATGTCATACAAGAGCCTCTAGGTCTTTGCAATTATCTCTGAGCTGTCTTGGATACTCTTGTTTATGATGATTATCGCAAACACCGAGAGTCTTTGACAACAACGGATTTTCATACCGGGATCATGAGAATGAAAGCCTACAGATTCGGAATAGCTTCGCGAAGCTTTCCCAAAAGGCTACTTCAGCCACAGATGCGCTACACAGCCCAACGGTAACTCCCACCAATGGCACGCTTGCTTACTACAAGCCTGCATGATGATTGCAGATGAGGATGAATTTACCATTTTCTTCTCATTAAAATCCATCTTGGCATCTCCGTTCGCTGCAATATGGTCGACAGTTACAGTCAGCTTTCGAGAGTCAAGCCAATCGTTAAAATGTCCATTCGGTCTACATCCGGGGCTTGGTCTCACCAGTCCCAAGCTACTGAGATGGTCTGGGTATATAACAAGCTCATCTTGCCCATGATCAAAGGTCGTTCCATTGCATACGCATCGCCCATTATTCTTCAACGTCTTCACCGCACGACAAATCAGTCCGAGCCATCTCACATATCTTTCAATTACCTCAACTCTCCAATCCCATTGATCTCTCTAATCTTCTCCACGCGATGGGCAACAAAGACCACACATGTCCAACGATAACAACAGGGCTCCAGTATGGTACGAATCTATCTGATCGCAAATACAAAGGAATGAAATCGATACTGACAGTCACCAATATAGGCGCGAGCCGCGTCGTTGGATCACTCACCTTCCATACTTTAACCATCATCCTTTGCGGCGCCTTCACTGCACTTGCGTTACTACTCTCGGGTATCCTTCTTGTACTACACGCAACGCATTTTAGCAATCCGGGCCAACAAATCCAGTAGGTGCCTACAATGCTCCAACAGAAGCCTTCCGCTTACATTTCGTCACTAGGATACTCCGCATCATAACCTTAATCCCTGTATTCGCACTCGTCTTCTTTCTTGCCGGGTCTGTTCCTTCTTCAGCAGTCTATATCCAGGCGTGGGCCGATGCCTACGAATCTGTGGCTCTAGCCAGCTATTTCCTTTTGCTTATCACGTACGTGGTACCGGATCCTCAACAGCGGGATGGATATTTTGACCGATTGCAACACCCGGAGAGCTGTGAAGGGAGTCTGACATGGTATCATGTAAGTTCGGTAGCGTTCTTGAATGTGTTCTTGATGGCCGCTGACATAACCCTGACTAGCGGATCTGGGTCTCGGTGTTCCAGTACATCCCCGTCTCAATCATCGTCGCCGTTGCAACAGACATCGCACAAGCTACCGGGACATACTGTGTAAATGGGCACAGTGTGCATTTCGCTCACATTTGGGTACTCACTTATCTCCTCTGTCCAACAATTCATGTCCAGATATCTAATCTACATATTTACAGTTGACCGTCATCCACGCGATATCCGTTACGATCGCTGTTCTCCGCCTCCTCCGATTCTACCAGCACCTCCGCCTCTTCCTCACCCCCTACGCCGTCATCTCCAAACTCCTCGTCATCAAAGGTATCGTTTTTCTCAGCACGCTGCAAGGTCTCACCTTTAGCATCCTCTCCTCCACCGGCGCCGTGAAGCCCAGCTCCACCCTATCCTACAACGACATCGTCTTCGGTATCCCCTCGATCCTTATCTGTGGCGAAATGGTCCTTTTCTCCGTGTTCAACTTTTATGCATACAGCTTCAAACCATATACTTATACATCATCAGCTTCATCACCAAGCTCGGGTATCGAATCGCAACCTTTCAAACGCTCGGTGCACTACCAAGGCGGTTTCTTTGGCATCAAAGCCTTTATAGCGGCTTTCAATCCAATGGATATAGCCAAGGGACTCGTGCTCGCAGTCCGGTATTTCAATTCCTATCCGCAACCGTATGGTAATGGCAGTCCACAACCTCTGAATGTGCTTTCAATTCATTCGCCGCAAGCACCATCGTTCAATAACGCGGGACACCATCAAGGTCAAGCTTGGCGCCCGGATTCTATCGAGCATAGGCACGCAGGTCGGTATACATCGCTTCCGAGGTGATGAATCACAAGCACAGGATAGAGACTAAGCGGATATTTTATTTCATATGGAAGGAGGGGGCGACGGAGCGAGTTTCTCTCCATAGCTAAAAAGAAAAAAAATAGGGTCCTACTAGCATTTTTGGCGATCATATCGATAGCATTGGCGTAGAGAATGAGGGATAACAGGATGGTACCAATTTTGATTTTTATATTGTTGCATTAGGTAGACGACCAATGTGAACATGGCGCCTCTGCTACTTATATCGGAAAAGACACCATTCTTTTCCCCTTCATGTTCTTGGGACCCGTCGAATCCCCCTTTCAGCCTTCGATAGACCATCCTTTTGCAGTCGAGCAGTGTCTTAGTCAGCTACCTTAGCCAGAAAGTCAATGAGGAAGAGGAAGAGGAAAAGGAGAAGAAACAAGACACGGTAAGTAGAATCCCATACACCTAAATAAATATACTAATGAACTAGTGCAAATAAGCTAGACTCTCTAAACAATCCATATTAAGCATTCTAATCATCCGCTCTCCCCTCACTCATCCAACCCAATCATAGCCACCCTCTCCTCATCCCAACATCCTCCTCCTTCCCCGCCTTATCCCCATCACTCACTCCCCCTCCCCCTTCTGCACCACCTCCCTCCAAATCCTCCTCTCCCCCTCCCCCACCCCCTTCTCCAGCACCCGAAACTCCATACCCTTCCCCAGCGGCCACTTGCACCTCCCATCATGCCTCCCTTCCTCCCAATCAAAAACCGTCGCCTTGGTAACTCCCTCCCTCCCCTTCGGCCATTGCAACCCCGCCACATCCGGCGGGACGATTTCCTCGGAAAAGCTGACCCAAACGCGGGGTTTGCGACCGCGTTGTTTGCGTCCTTGCAGGGTGAGGTAGGCTTTGAAAAAGTGCTCTTCGACGACGGCGTGCTTGCCTCTTGGGCCGGTTTTGCGTTTGACTGTTATGTCGTGGGTGGCGGGAAAGCGGGCCTTGTACTCTTCCTCGGTTTCCTCTGGAACGTCTTTGTCCCAGTCTATCTCCGCTTCCTCCTCGGTATACTCTGTAAGCTCTCCGATCGGTTTCTCGTCCATTTCCTTTCCCGCTTCCTTCTCAGTCTCCTCTGCAACCTCTTCGACCGATTCCACGTCCATTTCCTTCTCCGCTTCCTCCGCCTTTACCGCCTCATCTCCCCCTTGCCCCTGCTTCACTCCCTCCTTCTCCATTCCCGCTTCCTCCACCGTCGAACTTAGTCTAATACCTCGCATGCACTGTCGATGCATATTAGTGACCGAGTCCACACTGCCGAGACGACGTGAGACATTGAGGTTTCCTTGGTTCGTGGAGCTAGCAGTGCGAGGACGCGTCAACACGGCATGTGAGGAGAATGGGAAATTCTTGATGCACAGCCCGGAGCCAGTGACAGGGAGACGAGGGCGTATGGTAAGATTGGTCTTGAGGATTCTCAGGAGGGGGGACGAGCCTCGTCTTCGAGGGATGGTGAACGACATATTGGAATGGTTTACTGTGAGGGTGTGTGGTTGAGAGTGATAAGAAGGAGGAGGGAAGAGAAAACACTGGTGAAGAAAAAGTTGCAAAAAAGTGGGAAGGAGGGGGGCTCGTGTGTTGAAGAAAGTGGACATCACAACTCGTTTTGTACCCAAAGGTCTAACCTAACTTAAAATAGAGATATTCACTGTCAGACAGATCACTTGACCTTCACTTATCTTGAATAAATACAGGGCATTCCCTTAACACATTGAAAGCACTTGCTTAGCAATTGCCTTAACACAAGCTCCACAGGCTAATGAATAATCCCGAATCCTCCGCTCCGGGGATTTAGGGGGTCTACCCCTAAGGATTTATCTTTCATCGAAGGTCCGGAGGAAGGGGAGAGTTCTAGGTGGTCTCCCCCAAGATTAATAAAGGATAAAGAAATTTCTAGTCAAGACTTCTAATAAAAAGTAGGTGCTAAGGCTATCAACCATGAGTTTTTTTACTGGGTCTAAAGAAGGCAGAAGGAGGAAAGAAAGGCAGAAATATATAAAGGCAGGTAGGCGGCAGGTAAATCTTCTGGTATTGACCTTTTCCTAGGAATCTAGACATCTCATCTTGAACAGCAGGGAACGGTGCCTATCTACGCTGCCTTCACTGCCTTTGCCCTCATGCCTAACTGCAAATTGAGGAAGCTATATAGTCTTTCAAGAACAGAGTCGGCAAAAACTTTCTAGCCATTGCTCTCTACGATCATACGAGCCATACGTATATCAATTCCTATCACTTACGCAAAGGAAGCACCACTCCCTTTCCTGCCAAAGGCCTACTCGTCTACCACAGCGCAACGAACATGTGTCGAATCACCCGGACAACCCATCAATGCGGACATTGCACTCGCGAGATTCAGCTCTGCCTTTACGGTCGCCGTCTCGGTCCGAGGCTGTGTCCGTACGGAAATTGTGTGCGTTACGCCGTACCTCGAGGTTGTAACGATTGTCAGACCCTCCAGGTTGAGGAGTAAGCTTGATCTGTGATGAATGAAGTATCGAAAAATAATGATGTGATAGTGTTAGAATGGTTACTCGGGTCTTTGTCGAGCGGTATGAGTACCACTACCAGCAGACCGTCGCTGTTCGTTGCGTGAGATACTAGAAGCCAGTGGAGAGCAAGCGTTGGGGTTGTTGGCGGAGGGGAGGCAGAAGGGCAGAAGGGCAGAAGGGCAGAAGGACAGAAGGGTAGAAGGACAGAAGGGTAAAAGAATAGAAAGGTAGAAGGGTAGAAGGGTAGAAAGATAGAAAGATAGAAAGGTAGAAAGATAAAAAGATAGAAAGGCAGAAAAATAGAAAGGCAGAAAGGTAGAAAGGCAGAAAGGCAGGAGTCAGAAAGGCGAAAGGCAGCTACGAAATCATTATAAAGGGTTCCAACTATACCTACCCTGTACCATCATTTCATCAAGCAACGCTTTTGATTTACCAAGATTATCATCGTCGTTTTACCAATATAAGGACGAACTCCCAGTTCTTGTCGACCTCACTTTCGTATAAAAGAAGGGCTTAGGGCTAGTGTTTTAGCGTCAAAATAACACTACCTCATCTCCCGACTCGTCCATGTAAATTCCAGTACTTCCAAGTAAGTCTCGTGCCATCATCATCATCATCAATGAGAATTCTGAGTATTATAGCTTCAGAAAGTACTTAGCGAATCGCGAAACGATGGAGGAGTCTCACCACAACAGCGTTTCCTACCCGCCGTTATCACTCGACTCGGACTTTAACGATCTTCTGCAGAGTAATCCGCAGTCAGATTTACTTGAGAGTCACTCTTTGCAGCAACCTAGCACGGAGAGCCACGGTCAACTCACGCCTCAAATCATTGGGTCATTCGCAGAAGAACTCCAGGGTCAGCCACTCTCCGGGTCTGAAGTGCCACAGATGTCACAGAATCTCGCAGCTCCTACGCAAGCTCAGGAATCTTTTATTCGTTCGACTTCTATCCTAAAGGACAGCTTCCTCGAGACTCCGACGCCTCCGCTTACCGAGAGATTGCGACTGGCTGCTTGCACAGGTCTCGACCGATCAGATGTGTCTACTTGGTTCGATATCATCAGGAGCTTGATGATAGACGTCGGAGCAAATAGTACTCCCATGCCGAATATAATTCAAGCCAGCGAGTCTGAACTTTTACCTAATCTAAACCCTTCGCGGAATTCTGCCTGCCCAAGTCGGCCATTGCAGACCACTGCAGCCAGCAGGCAAAGGAGATCATCTACCAGCTACTCTGGTCCAAGCAAAAGACGGCAAATCGAGGACGTTTCGCAACACAAAAGCTCACCTCGCGCTCTCGGCAACCAGCGAAAGGTTTCACAACGGCGTCCCAGCAAACCTTCAGGGGAAGGACCATACTATTGCCCAACAACAGCATGCAAGTTCAGTGCCATGGATTTCGACCAATGGCATACACACCAGAGCAGAAAGCATTTCCCCTCAGAGATCTTCGTTTGTGGAATCAATTCGGGCACGAAACCCTGCAACAAAGGACCAGATAACCCTTGCAAAAGAAAAGACAATTTTGTGACCCACTTGAAAGAATCCCATGGTTACGAATCAGGTCATGCGCTCGACCAAGAAGTCTTGAAGAGGACCGTCAAAGTCACCGGACTGTTCCATGACACATGCGGCTTTTGCTCAGAGACACTGGACACTCGAGAAGCGAGCATAGAGCATATTGGTGACCACATCAAAAGTGGCGACAGGATCGCTGACTGGACGCATAGATGCACTTCATTAGAGCATACATTGCAGCATCATGTGCACTTCGAGATTTTTTTGGACAGACCTGAAATGGACGATAATAGCACCGAAAATTTTGATGATTTGATTCGAAAGGGTGATTACGACCACGGTGATGGCGGAAACCTCTTTGACACTCGTGAAGACTGCGCCCCCACCTATGCTTGTGCATCTACATCCGGGAGGTCTGCGGGAGACAGCCCCTATGTTTGTGCAGTCCCATCGGGGATATCTACGAGATACAGGCCCTATACTTGTGTACGTCCATCCAAGAGATGTACGAGATACAGGAGAGCTAGCCCCTATGCTTGTGCAATTACATCGGGGAGATATACCGGTTACAGCCTTGCGCGGTTGATCGAACCAGCCGGACCCCCACCGTCCTTCACTACCACCTGCTTATCTTTCGCAAAGTCTTCACGAAGTTATCGTGGACTGAGATTTAAGTCATCTTTGGCTATTCGGCACTGTCCTTATGAAAGTGATGACGTGTCTCGTGAACCGAACTTTCTCTGACGTTGGGAGCCTCAGCCGAACTCTAGCACCCTCGGCGACTGGCCGGACCGCTATGGACAAGGAAGCTTTCGACGAGGGGTATCACGGGCTCAATTGCGCCACTATAAAGAATCACTGGGCAGTTGGCGGCGTGAAAATCGTGAATGGAACTACTGGACAGGGCGAGGGCAAGCGATTCGATGTTGTCGCTACGAATGATGGTCACATTAAGAGCCTATATTCTTACTACGCCTCCGACGGCAGCAGAGATCCATGGCCCGAATTATTTTCGAGAGTACAGTTGCGAGCTGCGAGGTTGAATGAAGAGGTTCGGTGTTCGCGATTGAAAGGTCCCTCGTGCCGTCATGTCTTGTCGTTCTTTCTTTTCTGAGTCGCTGTCATATAGAAACCTAATAGAAAAGAATTGTCATACTCGTACTGGACTTATGACTGAACCAATATTCAATCAAACTAGTCGATCTTCATTTTCAACCCTTTCCAATCTAAGACATTCAACATGTCAGATTGTCAAATTGTCAGCAGACCAGTCTATCCGCTTGAGAACCCGTCCTTATCCCCACATCCCACGATATAGGCGCACAACCAAGGGCCTCAATTCAATCCAGGCCCAATGCTTAAGTCAACCTCCTTAGACCCAATACCAGATGCAGCTAATCAGCAGCGGATACAAACCCTCACCGAATCCCTCTATGAGCGCTGAGTCTATAGCTAGGATGTCTTTGCTATACATCCTCGTGTCAAGGGATTCAGAACCGAGCCGTCGACATTCACCTCTAGTCGCTGTGTGGGTAACCCATGACAGCCAGTACTATAGCGACTAATAGTATTTCCATACTCGATATTGAAATGGGTAGGTAAGATCCCCACGAACCTTTTACCATGAGCATAAAACTGTCCCTGATATAGCAAGACATATATATATCAAGACCGCCGCACCCATCTAACCGATTAGAAAGCGTGATTTCGCTCGAGCGTATCAACCCTATCCCGTGAGATATTTTCGCTTTTACGTAAGGTACTAAGGCCGTTACTAAGGGTGCTTAGGAGGTGAGTTCCCTCACTTATCACTCTGATCAATGCTCAACGGCGCTCATACAATCGTGTAATAAGTTTGTGGCCTGCGCCTCTAAGGTTTTAGCATCAGCATAGTCCGAGGTAATAGTGCGCCCACTCTTGTGGACACCATGACCCGGTGACTAGCAAATTACCAAGAGTGGAATCACCGAGGTTCTACGAATGGGCAGATATCCCATTAGTGATCTGACTATTCGGTGGTATGGTGAGGAACGCTGCGCACTCATAACGGTACCCCCAGGCCTGTATCTTATCGTAAGCAGGTAAAATATCAATCGGCCGAGACGACTTATTCTAGTCAGCCCCGCCCTTGCTGATAACAGGCACCTACTTATTTTCGTCAGTAGTCTTACAGGTTCGTCATACCTCTTCGACCCCCCCTATCGACCACATCTCTCCCACAAACCTTCATACGCCACGCTCCTACCCTTCCAAAGAACACGTACCGTAAACACCGTCATCGTCTCATTCCTCCTTCTCTTAAAGCGCACCATGCCCTGATCTGATATTTCTGATTGATCACGAGACATTAAATCTTGCACTAAATGACCCGACAAGCTCCGCCCCTTCTCCATCCTGTGCAAAAAGTTCGTTTACACAGGACAAGATAACCTAATTAATCTTCGGTTATCATTGTACCTCTCGGGACTTCACTCTCAGGCCTTTTGATTTTTTGCCTACCTAGAGAGAGCTATCAGACATCGTCGTGCGGTCTCTGACGAAGTCCGAGCACACTCGATGTTGGCACTGAAGACCAAATAACACCGGTTCAGACCGACCACAATCTTGACCCGACAATCCCGAAGGCAACAGAGACAACAGCACTGACGGAAGTATCTTTAGACCCCGATTCAACTTACCAGATTCCGCCCGAGCTTTCGAACTCTACCAAATTACAAGCTGCAGTCAGAAAACAAGGGCAACGTATCAAAAGATTCTTCTTCTGATGCCTATCAATCGAGAATGTCCGCCTCAAGTCTGGGCAACTTCAGCGAGCTCCTGGCTTGGATCTTCGCTCAATTGACAGAGACTACCAATGTCATATGTTTTCTGTCCCTGGAAAAATGACCCTAATAGATCGCAAAGACTTTCGAGTTCCCGTCTCGCAAAATGGGTAATCATCAAAGCACTGAGCAGAGGAAACAAGTCGAGAAAGCAGAAGTACAGCGCAGGGTTCTCGACAGTGGTGTTTCTCTAAAGTCGTTGGAAAGAAGATTGTATGCGGATACCGCGAGGTTGTCCTCCATAAGGTAAATACTTAAGACCTAGAACTTCGAATTAAAATTTTGGATAGTTTATTCCCTAAAGAGTTTAAGGTAGATTTATTCATAAAGATGACCTTCGGGAGTAACCTTTAAAGAGGAGTTTCGGGGGGATTTTAGGGGTGATTCTTAGGGAGGAGCTTCCCGGGGGGGGGGGAGTTCAAGCTTGAAGGGAGAGTAGGAGCTTTGATAAGAAGATAGCTCTATAAATATAATAAATTATAGAAAAGTCTTTATATTAATACTAATAATTTCGACCGTATAAAAATATTTAAATAATAATAGTATTGATAAAAGGTGGTACGTGTTTTCTCGATTTTCTCGCCAAGCAATTCGCAAGCTTCTTGCACCCGCTAAAAGTTAGGAGAATTGTCCGATCCGAATCCTGTAACTTCCCATCTGATTCTGTCTCTGAATCTTGAGCAACGAAAGGTGGTTTAACGAACGTGTACCTATTTACCTAGAAGTATATTATAGATTATTTACTCTTACTATACGATTAATTCTTTAGTTATATAACTATACCTTTTTTAGCTACTAACGACTACTCGTCCCTATTCTATAATTACCCGTAACGTAATGGCTAGAATATCGAATTCTAGGGTTTAGATCCCGAATTAAATTATAGTCCTATAAGTTATACTAATAAGGATCTCGGCTTACTTATATAGATATAGCTATACTTCGGATTACTCTCTAAATTTCTCGGAGCGCCCGTCGATATAAAGCCTTTTTAGCGAGTATTAGATTTAGGATCTATAATCTTATTAATTAAGATATTAGAGTATCTAATCTATAATCGGATATCCTTACTTTTAAAGTAGTTAGAAGTTAATAGATCAGCTTTAGTAAAGTCGTAGCGAGACTCTTTCTATAGAATTCTCTTTATTATTAGATATCGTACTACTTTTTTTATCTATAAGGTTATTAACGATAATTAGGTGCTATCTTTTATATATCTTATAATATCTATATTAGCTAAGTATACGATAACCGCTTTAAAAGGTCTATATAATAGGCTCGGTATAGAAATACTAGTTATTTAAAGATAGAGACTCGTAGATAATAATCTTCTTTTCGATTATAGCCTTCTAATAGTAAAGTTAATATAGCGAAGAGGATAGTATCTATATAATATTATATTATTTAACGGCGCCTAGATCCTAAGAGTATTAACTCTATAGTACCTTATAAATCTATTATTATTAAGAACGTCTATATTATATTCTACTTATATTATAAAAAAGTATATACCCCTTTAAATAGATAAATTATAGTACCGCTAATCTTATATAATTAGAGGTTATAGTTATAGCTCTATTAAGTTAGATTAGTTAATATTAGTATTAATTATCTAGTCTAGTAAGATCCCGATCCTAGCGTTCTAGAATAATAAATTAGTTATAATTAAGTATATACTAGAACTTATCTAGTTTTATCGCAATCTCCTATATTTAGGTAGATAGTAAGGGTAATCTAAGAGCTAATTTACTATCGTTATATATTATATATAAGCTATAAAGCCTCGTAAATGATCTATTAAAAAAGGATCTAGCCGCTAATACTTTTTTCTAGATTAATACTCTATATATCCCTCGCTCTCTACCGGAATTAAAGATAGAAGTACTATAACGTTTAAAGAAGCCTTTTAAAGAAGCTATTAATATACTAGTTATTAACTCTTATTTAAGATATTACTTAGTAACTTAAGTATCTCCGTTTATATTACTAGCGCGGATCCTCGCTTATAGATAGTCGTAGCGATTATAGACGTATTAGTAATTCGGGGGGTACGGCCCCGGGCGTAACTAACGGTTAAATAGGCCCCGGGCTATTATACGTATATACCCGCTATTAAGAAACAATATAGCCCGGGGCTATTATATGGGGGCTACGGGGCCCTAGGGGCGCCCGGGGCTATTAGGGCTAGACCCCTAATAATCCTAATAACTTAATAAGACTTAGTTAAAGTAATATCTTTATAGT
>BLJB01000003.1:460877-583362 GCA_013423325.1 Usnea hakonensis | reverse complement strand
CTTATTTTTAGCGTCTCGCTTAATTTTTAGTATCTCGCTTATTTTTTTAGCGCCTTTTTTTTTTACTTTTTTCTTTTTTAATTTTTTTAACTTTTTTTTTTTTTTTTTTTTTTTTTTTTTTTTTTTTTTTTTTTTTTTTGTTACTATAGTAGCCTCGGGCCAGCTACGAGCGCCCCTAGCAATTACACGATTAGGGGCTAAGCTCCCGAATTGCCGATGCGTTTTAAGAGGATCGACTCCCGACTAAGCTAGCTCGTATATAGTTTACCTTTAAAGATAGATCTATTAATCTTAAAGAAATTAATATAATATATACTTACTTTTTTACGCTAGTATCGTATACCGTAGTTCTCGATCTCTTATTTAGATATAAATAAATCTAGATAATTATAGTATCTAGTATTAATTTCGTAGAGAAGTACTAAGAAGACCTTTTTTAATTAGTTAACGTATTACGTAAATCGTTACGTACTAGAATAACGTCCTAAGTAGATAACGAAGGTTTATATATAAGGATAATATTACGGCTCTTAAAAAATAGAATAAATAAAATTACTTATATTAATAACGACGTATAGATAGCTAGAGTCTAAGATAAGCTTTCTATAATACTAGTTAGAATAGTATTTTTAAAAATACCGTATAAATTAAATATAAAAGGTTATAGATAGATACTAAAATCTTTTATAGAAAGCTTATACCTAGATTCTAGATAATAAATAGGCCTTAACGATACGTAGTCGGGGCCTCTAATAATATTAATACTACCTAGGGGCCTTATAATCCGGTAACTAGGCTAGCTACTAGATATTAGTAAGCCTTTATTCTAAAGATAGCTACTTTAATTCTACGATATTAAAGTAATCTCTAGCGATAAATTATTTATACTTTATAATCTAGCTAGTCGATAGTTCTACTATATAGTAGAAGAGGCGTAGTATAATAATATATAAAAACCTAGCGTAGAGGATTTCCTTATTATAATCCTCGAAGGTAGACCCGACTTTTCTAATATATAAGCTTATCGGAACGATAAAAACGATTTCGATTAGTAAGGGTCCTAAAAGGGACTATTAACTTTATACTATTAAGATCCGATATCCGGTAAAGACGAAGTCGTCGAAGTTATAGTATATTATTATATATAATATAGTATACTCTCGAAGAAGTAGTATAAAGTAGGAATACTATTAAAGATATATATTAATAGGATAGATATTATTTATCTAGAGTCCCTTATTAGGTAAGTAGAGGATAAGTAAGGATTAAAGAAACTAGTCTTAAATACCGTTAAGTATTATTTAAATATTAGTCTAGCTACCTTATAGCTAATAAAGTCGATTAACGCCTAGGGGTAATAGGATAATAACGATAGTCTTATATTTAATAACTATATTAATTTTGTTATAAATCTTATCTAACTTAATCCCTACTATACCTTGAGAAAGGTAGTTAAAGATCTTACATAGCGTGTTGACTAGCGGCGGCACCCTCACCTCATAACCCAGATCATTGTTTCGGGCCTTTGGTATAGTGGTTAGTAGTCGCCTTAACAATGGTGCCGCACTTCATGGGAGGCGCACCCTATTATGGCCTATTACTGGTGCCCCGTAAGGGCGCACTAAGGTGTGACAATACCTCGATTACTTTCTCAGTAAATAGAATTGATCGAGATAATAATATATATATCTAGTAGCGATACTAGTTAATATCTTCTCGAAAGTTTTTATTATAATTATATTAAATATCTTCTATCTTTAGAATACGCTTTAAACGACGACTTTTTAGCTTCTTAGTCTACTCGATAAGAAAGTACTCTGGTACGACTTATTATTAGATATTAGTATAAGTATTTCGCTCTATAAAATTCTTCTTAGCCAGCTATCTTTCGGCCGTAGTCTCTTTATCGAATATAAAGCTAGAACCCTTTATTCTAGAGAATACGCTATCTAAAGTATTAGCTCTATATATTCTCGAATCCATAGTTCGTCTCGACAGCCGCGAAGCTCCTAGATGTCTTCCTCCTGGCGGATACTCAAACTCTGCGTGGATACGATGACTATCAAGGTTTGGTGCGACTATCGTTAGTTCATGGTGTGCCCATCCTATACCTGGTCCGTGAGATCAACAACAAGCGAGCTGTGGGCAGAGATTCATGCCAGGAACAGCACAACTTGAAAGCCAAAGATGTTGGAGTGACGTAGCCTTATCAAAGGACATGCCAATCGACGTTTTCGATTTTTGGAAAGGTCGAAGGCCCACTGTCCCAATCTACAGTCATCTCCTCAATATAGTTGCCTACCTTCAGATACGTATTGCTACCTAGATGAACGTGTTCCAAGATGATACCGCGTGCTGTGCCGTCGGTACTCTGGAGGAGGCAGACAACGTACAGTTGGCGCCCTCGGTAGACAGACTCCAACCACTCTTGAAGGTTCTTGCCAATCTCAAACTTGGAAACTCGACCCAGCTCCGGGTCCTCTGCATCTCTCATGACCGAATATATGTCCACTGTCTGAAATGCCTTCTTGCAAGTGGTATCAGGCATGTACGAAGCTACAATACCTGCTTCCCGAATATTGACTGAGCCGGTCGGCAGGATGGACCACTTTGCAACGGCAGGATGGTCACGTGCCCCTTGTATGCCATAGTCCACGGTGAATCGAAGTGATGTAAGTGAAGGGAAGTAGACTTCCTTCAGGGGGCAATCTCTCCGCACTTAGTGCGCCCTCGCGGTCTTCTTTCCCTGTCTGAGAAAAAGCAGAGAAGAAGGTAGCGCCCATCTTTTTCCTCAACTCATGTACGAAAGTTAAAGGGTATCTGCCTAGTATGAGGTTGTCTCCGAAGTCTTCCCAGGAGCTTTGCTTCAGTATCTCGACTCTGTTATTGAGCCAGTCTGTCACACCCAACACGGACATGATTGCTTCCGCGCGGTTTTTCTGACAGTACCGCTGATTCCCAAGTATCAGGACACTTAGCTGCGACAGTCGTGGCAGGTCGTTCATGGCCGACTCGCCAAACAAGGAGAGCAGCTCAGCACCACCACGGGGAACTATAGTATCTGTCCGAGACGCCTCAAGGACTGGTCGCGTCTGCAGTATCTCGATCGAGTTGAGATCCTGGACCTCGAATTCTGCCTCAACTCGTGGGCTTTTGCATGTGTCAGCGAGGAAGATCAAAGAGGCCAGCGTGACCGGTGTGCCATGACCCACATTGAGAAGACGCCACTGCTTATCGCACAGAAGCATGTCTGGCTTCATGCAGGACTCCTGCAGTGTCCAGAGAGAAGTGAAGTAGCCTGAAGGTCCGGTATCAGGGCCTATGCCATCTGGAACATGCTTGAAGCTCTCATAAAAGCCGGTAGCTTTGTGCCCTAATGTGTCCACGGCATGCTGATCAAGCGAAGCGTTCATAGACCTATCACCAGAACGGTTTTGTAACGATCTCTTTGTATACCGTATGCTCAGCCATGCCAGCGCCTCTTTTACACCTTCCCAGTCCTCAATATCATTCATCCATCCGACTGCGCCCGCTGCTAGCTTGAAGATAGAAGCTTGCCGGCCAATCTCCTGAATTGCTAAGATTGACCTGTCTTGTGGGATACACAGAAGATCAAACCAGACATAGGTCGTAAGACCCGATAGGCGCCGGAGGAGCGTTGGAAGGTCTTTGACCTCAAATCTCGTGTTTTGAGGAATCGGCCACGGAACATTACTGATGTGGCATGTTTTCCCAGTTTGCCATCGACCCCAGGTATGGCTCACTGCGTAGTAGTCTGGACCATCCCCAAACGTCTCGCGCGTTACGATTTCAGCACGTTTGATATCCCACAGATAGTGTGGCAGGTGCAATTCCTGCACAGCTCCTCCTAGCCAAGGACATGGTAGTATCGACGTGTTCACATTATTGTCCAAAATATCTCGCTTTGGTGGGCCTGTATACCAGTTGGCCAGAGATAAGTCTTGAACGGCTATGCGTGTGAGCCTGTTGCATGCAGCCCACTGTGCGGCCGTTGATCGCGCATCTTGCAGCCCGGTCATATAAACATCATCGAGCGGTGTAATAAGGTAGATCAGAAACTCGGCTTCCCAAAGCGTGACAAGCTCGGCAAAAGCAGTTGTCTCTACAAACCTGAGATGGACACAAGTGGTTTCGGCAGCCTTCTTTAGGTACTGTTGTGCGTTGGGTTGAGTCCACCATGAGAGTAAGAGATCCAGCGATCGTTGTTGGACCGGCTTCAGCTTTTCAGTGAAATCGGTTGCGGCTGACGAATTTGACAGCAGTCTCAATATTCGTAACCAAGCATTATAGGCTTTTGTTCGGGGACTTGGAGGAGTCTCTCCACTACTTGGATCTGATCCAGGGACTTCAGACCCAAGAGGCCCACCGAGATGCTCGTACATCGAGCCTTAGGTGTAGAACATGACTTTGAGCCTTGAGAGACTTCTCTGGATCAGTAGATCATGGAATTCGACGTGTAAAGTAAAAGCAATGATAGATGCACAAAATCGATATTATGTCAAGATATTAGGCGATAAATTAAAAGGCTCGGCTTTGTCTTGCGTTCCACAAGATATTTAGGTACTCTCTATACAGCTCACGCTTTTACCATACCTTGTGTTGGATATATAGATTTATGAGTAGTAGAGTGACTACCTACCTACCTACCTACCTAGTTACCTCGGTCCCAAGCTCGCTAAGCCTCTTTAGGTTAGCGCTTCTACTAACTACGTCGCGCGAAGATAGTACCTCCTATGCTTTTACCTGCTCAACACTTTGCCCCCGTCTCACTACTCACCCATGCTTCCCTAGCTTGGTATTCGAAGCTAGTTTGCGCCAATGCTGCGTCGTAACTTATTTGGCCTCACTCGACTCATATCAACCATGTCCACTACGCCCGTCGAAGACGCCATGCGGCTCAAGGCACGCCCACCAACCCCGCCCCCTATCACTCCAGCGCTGACCAGTCAACCTACATACAGATCACAGCCGCACTGCAACCAAGCACACTGGACATCTACAACGACTCTAGCAAGCACGCACACCACCAAGCAATGCAAGGCAGCGTATCGAAAGAGACGCACTTCCGCGTGCTTATCACGTCCGAAGCATTCAAATCGAAGATGCAACCCGCGCGGCACCGAATGGTATATGCTTTGCTAAAGGAGGAGCTGGAAAGGGCAGGAGGGATACATGCACTTCAATTACGGACGAGGACGTTGGAAGAGAAGGAGAGGCAGATTGCTAGGGAGAAGGCGGAGGAGGGGGAGAAGATTGCCGAGGTTGAAGAGAGATAAGATGATGGCCATTGGAGGATAACCAGGGGCTATCTCGTCCATGGACCGTTCCAGCCTAAACGAAAAGAGGAGTAGGAGCTTGATACTCTCAACATTCATAATATGCCGAATCCAGGTCCTTGCCTCTGGTTGGCCTGGCCATTACAGGTCCTTGTCTGGCATTGACTAGGAGTCAACGACGCAAACATACGAGTACCAAGCTTCCTTGGCTACCAGTAGTATATCGGGCCATTGCATTGGAATTATACAAGCTTGCATAGCGGACAAAGCCATCATGATGGGTCGTGATGGAGAATCGGGACATGACATGAAGAAGTGAATGGTCAGAGCCGGAAGATCGCAGTTATCAATTAGCTACAAACGGCCACAGACAGGAACAGCAAGCTGCAATGATGCAATTTCTGCGATAGACTCTGAGTGGCTCTATCTTATCCCTATACATGCTGTCTGCCGAGTTGGTGAAGATATTTGGAACTCAACAGATATTGAATACTTTCACATTCGCTTGGTGTACAAGCATAAGTCCAAGCCGTGAAATGTAGCTCTCCTCATCCTCGAAATCTGACGCCGCCGTCAGTATTTTCTCTTGAACTTTCCAACTTGTCGAATATAACAAGCCGACCTAGAGTAAATTAAGGCGGCATTGAAATGCCAAGACTTCAATTCGCTTAGACAATTTTAGCGCAGATCATCTCCCACCAAGCTCCAGCAATCGCGAACTTCTGCCCGCACCACACATTTCACTCCGCAACCACTCTCACCCTCCACATCCCTTTTAGCCTCTCACACACCACAATCATGGCCGACGCACCTCGAGGAGGAGCAGCAGCAGGCGGAGCCCGCGGGGGCTTTGGCTCACGAGGCGACCGAGGCGGAGACCGCGGACGAGGAGGGCGCGGAGGCCGACGAGGGCCTCGCCGCGGTGGGAACAAGAGCGAAGAAAAGGAATGGCAGCCAGTGACCAAATTGGGGCGTCTGGTCAAGGCCGGGAAAATCAAGAGCATGGAAGAGATCTATCTACATTCGTTGCCGATCAAGGAGTACCAGATTGTGGACTTCTTTCTGCCCAAATTGAAGGATGAGGTGATGAAGGTGAGGACGCCAGCTATTACACTAAGCAACACGAGAGAGTCAAAAAGGAGATATGAGAGGTTGCAGCATGCTGATGCCATGCGGTGGAAATGCAGATCAAGCCCGTCCAGAAGCAAACCCGCGCCGGTCAACGCACGCGATTCAAGGCCATCGTCGTCATCGGCGACTCAGAAGGCCACGTAGGACTCGGCATCAAGACCTCCAAAGAAGTCGCCACTGCAATCCGCGCGGCCATCATCATCGCCAAGCTGAGCGTTCTCCCAATCCGGCGAGGGTACTGGGGAACATCCCTCGGCGACCCTCACTCCCTGCCCACAAAGGAGAGCGGCAAGTGCGGGTCCGTGACCGTCCGAGTAAGTCTATCCAACCTCCTCCATTCTTTGAAATGAAGTGTTGTTGACCAGTCACCAGCTCATCCCCGCCCCCCGCGGCACCGGCCTCGTCGCCTCCCCCGCCGTAAAGCGACTTCTCCAACTCGCCGGCGTCCAAGACGTCTACACCTCCTCCGCCGGCTCCACCAAAACGCTCGAAAACACGCTCAAAGCCACATTCGTGGCCGTGGGCAACACATATGGGTTCCTGACGCCAAATCTGTGGAAGGAAACGAAGCTGAACCGGAGCCCGTTGGAGGAATTCGGCGATGTGCTACGGGAAGGGAAGAGATACTAGGTAGAGAGAGAACGCGACATGGTCACTCGCTGATATTAGTGATTTGCTCAGGCGCCAAGTTTCTGTCTGTAGCACGGCATGTAGCGAGGGTCAATGCGAAGCTTTCAAAGTGCAAATGAAACGCTTCCATTTACCTATGAACCCAGAAATTGCGAACCCTAGCCGAGCAACTAACAAGACACACACACACACACTCAGGCTTCCAAAATCCCCTGTTAAACCAACCTCTCACGTTATCCCCCACTTCAACCCCTCCCCCCCATCTCCTCTAAAACCCCCCCATCTCCCCCTCCCCCTCCTCCCCCTCCCCCTCCCCCTCACCCTCACACCCCCTCTCACCTCCCTCCCTCTCCGCCGCCGTTCCCAGCTCCAGCGTCAACAAATCCCTCCACATTCAACCCTTTCGCCACTTCTAGTTGAATTCACACTAATCAGTCCGCTACCACTATTACACTTGAGGAATACAGTCTGGAAAAAAAAGAAAAAAAGGGGGAACAGGAACAAGGAAAAAAGATAACTAACCACCCGCCCTCTCGCGCAACTCCCCCCTCGGTCTCGGCAGAGCGAATTGCATCGTCGCCTTGGCCCCCATCGTCCCCGGATCTACCGATCCTACATTATCCAATCAGCACAGCACAGCACAGCTCAACTCTCACAGTCCACATCCTCCCCCATTCCCCATTCCCATTCCCCACGTGCGCAAAAAAAAAAAAAAAAAAAAAGAAAAGAAAAAAAAAAAAAAACAAAACAAAAAAAAAAAAAAAAAAAAAAAAAAAAAAAAAAAAAAAAAAAAAAAAAACAAAAACAACATACCATTTCCCAAATCCGCCCTAATCTGCTCCGCCATCAACAATTGCAAAAACGGAGTTTCTGCGCACAGGAGGAGGGGGGTCGGTTCATCTTGCACGGGGGCGTTTCCTCGCTTTGCCTTGCTGTGTTCGCGCGCAGCGCCATCTCCGCCCCCCGCACCAGCATCACTCCCGCCACCCACATCGCCCGCGCCATCCCTCTCCCACTCAAACTCTCGAATCTCAACGGGCATGTACTTCCCCTCCCCCAGCCCCAGTCCCATCCACGCCTCCCCCCTCCCCACCTTCCCCTTCTCCCCTACCCCCCTGCTCCCCCCCTCAGCTCCCCGATCCCTCACCAACCCCTTCACATCCCTAAAAACGCCCACATTCCTCTCCCTTTGCTCCTGCGACAGCCCACTCAAATAAGTATCAATCTGCCCTACCCTGGTCTTGAAAAGCGGGTCTGACGTTGTATCCTCCGCCTCCAGGAAATGTTTCGCTTGGAGGAGACGTGTGTGCGGAGAGGGGGGTGTCGGTGTTGGGGGTAGCGAAGAGGAAGTAGGAAGAAGTTCGTTTGCGGATGCGGGGTCCGCGGCCGACGTCGTGGCTGATTCCTGGAATTTTTCCAGATTACCCTTTGTAAGTGGCGCAGCTGGGACGGGGATGTTGGTGGGTTTGGGGGTGAGCGCCGGAGGAGGGGAGGTGGAGTTTCTTGCGGGGTCTGTGTCGGACCGGTCCACCGTGGAAGAGGAGGAGGAGGAGAGGTCTTCGAAACGGTCTTTCCGCACCATGGTGCTGCCGGCGTTGCTGAGTTCGCTGAGTGGAGGGGTCTGCAGGCGCGGGACATGTTGGGGCAGGGATGGGACTGGGGATATTGAGGGAGTGCTGTTGGCAGCAGGTATTTTGGTTTGGGATCGGAGCTTCATAGTTTCAAGAGGGGGATGTGTTGAGGTGGATGGAGTTGGGCGCTGGGGATTCTCGAGTGCGGGGCCTAGTGTGGTAAGGTAGATACTGCGAGTAGTGAGGTAGTTTGTGTAGAGCAAGTGATGTGCGATAAATGGGTTGGAGTAGTACGGTCGTCAGGATGCTCAGCGAGTGTACTGCGACAGGCGTTACTCCTTTGGCGGTGCATACGCAAAGTTTTTTTAACTGCTGCATGCGAAGATTGCGACCTAAACAAAGCCGACGAGTGAGACATCTTGCACGACAAGCGCCGCCGTTTTCAGCGAAAGCGACACATGACAATAATGCTTCCTTGTTGAGGGCCATCTGTAACCAGCGTCAATCAGACATGATGTACAGACGTTGCGTCTTGATTGTATAAATAGATATTGACTGGGCCTAGAAAAAGTATGGGAGACAAAGAAACCAGATTTGCACAATTGGCTTGATTTGGGACAAAGGCTTTGGCATATCTGGAGCAAGGCAGCAAGGGTAGCAAACGTAAATTGAATGGTAGTTATAATGTTTTCTGATCGATAATGTATGTCTTGAAAGACTTGTCTAATCTTGCACACTAGAAGCGTGTCCATCATGAGAAAGGCGAAAGAGTATCGGTCTTTTTCTATGACCATGGAGTGTAAAAAAAAATCATCATGGCGTCGACCACACAAATTCGGTATTGAAAAAGAAATGCCTTGCATGAAAGGAGGGGTTGCTGCAGGTGAAGAAGCGTGCATCGTGCATGGGAAAAGAACCCTAAAGGCTGAAGCTATTCGCAGCAGCCCTACGCCACCGACGGGATAAGGAAGGTGACATGCGGCTCTTAAACGCGATGGCAACACTTGCAGGTCTCATAAATGCACTCATCCGCATAACACTTGATTGTCACAGCAAACATCTCGAATCTTTTTCCTCGCGTCCTCCGCAATCACACGAACATTGATTGCAATGTGTAAAGACAGCGACAGGGTTGGAAAAGAGCGTGACAATGGCGAGCAATGTCTCGCGTCACACATGAAGCGTCCTGAGGAGACTGCGTCGACCGAGCAAGATGGCGATGCCGCGACATCTCAAGTCCAAGACCATTCCCTGATGATCACACCAGCCACACTTCCATCCAGTGATACCAGTCAAAACTCGCCGTCGAGCAATGGCTCTGAGCGCACGCTCACCGCAGACTCTCCGGTTGTCATGGTCTCGCCTTATCGCATCTACGAAGGGGATCGCTTTCCTCCAGTGACATTTTCCAAGGACTTATTGATACAGATGGATCACAACAAGCACCATCTTGAGATCGACCTTCTTCGACCCGAGTGTGAGGCCGACGTATTCCCGCTCCAAGATCTTTCACCACTTTGCCTCTATCGAGAATTGCGGACCCTCAAGATCACTGGCATGATGCAGTCATACCAATCGTACATCTGGCTCGTGGTATGGCTGAACCCTCGACTGACGGATCTGACCTTGGAAATGGCAGGAGAAGCAGAACCCCTAGACGTCGAGGCCATTGCCGAAGCTCAAAGATATGCCGCGTGCAAGCCGACCATGCGTGAAGTGGCGCAGGGCAAATTCAGAACGGACGTCCCCATGAAATTCCAAATTGTCAAGCTGGGCCTGACAAATTTCGTACTGCACGACGCACCGTTCCACTGGTTCAGTCATATAAAGTTGCAGAATGTGGAGCTCCATCGCTGCAAGGATGCAGGGTTTCAGCTGCCGACCATAATGCAGCGTAGCTTTAACCTAACCCTCACCGCCTGATGGTCTTGGTGCTGTGATCTGAGTGGAATGGTGATAGGGCTTGCTCGAAGGGTTCTTGAGGCTTGAGAAATGGTCGAATGGTCAGGATGGTGTCTAATCTATGAGAATAGAGAATTAGCATACCGGGTCGACGGATTGATCAATCACCCTCATCCAGGAGTACCGTGCCTTACACATGAGCTCTCAGTGTAGCCCTCCTACCTCTAATTCCAGGGACTAGCTGGCGTTCCTGGGCAGTTCGTATATCTCCCAATGCATGGTATGGTCACTCTTTTGCTTGACTTCTTCGTCAGCTGTCTCAGCGATTCGCCGCTTGGACTGTTGGACTACCATGTTGAGCGTTAGACCTGCAAAACTAAAGCTGGTTCGTAGAAGTTCGGATGAAATATCCGGAATAAAGTTTCCCCGAATTGGCGTCTTCGCGCCAAAAACCAAAAAATCAGATTTCTTCATTGTACAATCTAAAGATGCTCATTCAAGGAGCTTACGAGTATCAACAAACCATACGATTCTGGATGGGGCTCACTGGTCGCTCGCTTTCGGCAACCACTTTCTTGTCCAGCTTCTTATCCAGCCAGGCGTCTTTGGTGTAGAGTATCAATGTTCTAGCTCCGAGTGCTCTGTCCTTGACATCGATTCAAGTCTCTCATTTCTGATCATCTACAAAAGCTATTCTCCAGTATACTTTATACTGCTTCCTATTTTCTCGTTACTTGCTCTCTAAATTGTCTGTATCTCTAATAAAGTTGTCGCTGTCACGCCATCCTCCTCGTCCCTAATTCAAGGGCTAGAGTCGAAATACACGGACAACACTAGAAGCAATAGTCAGGTCACGGAATTTGTGCGGTCAATTCGTAAGACCATCTCGTCAGATGCTACGACGATTACGGACTTGCTCCGTTGGCCACAAACGCCGAAAGAAGAGTGAGTGGTGAGCTCCGATAGAAGCTGGAGCATTTCTGGGCCGCTATCTTGTTGACCGTGTATAACGTCCAACGTGTCGCTATTCGAAGCCAATTCTTACGCTTCTTCGCTTTCCCAGAGGATCCTGTCGATAATACGACAGCGCATAACTAGAGTTGATTAGGGATACAACATGAGCTATGTGGATAAATTGAACCAAAATGAGATAAACTCGGGAGCTGCCTCGCTTGATTTGAGAAGTTCAAAGTCGGCAGACATGACTTCCAAGCCTAAAGCTCAAGAGACAGATTTTTCAACCAAAGGCAGGCGATGAAAACGGTATTCTCAAAATTCAAGGGCACTCAGATCTACGAGCAACTGGATTACGATTCCCTTGGGCTTGGGTAGCAACAAAGCATTGAAAGATGGGTATCTGCGCCTGGGCGACGCTTAGCATTTTCTTCGCGAGGGTTCAACAACTTCGTGTATAAGCATGCTGATCTCCTGATGGGCTCTCTGAGTCGAACGAAAATCTCAGGCCATGAACCGGCCGAAAATAATGTGGCCATCATCAAAGCGGCTCGACCAGCCTCCTGCGCAAAACAATCTGCGCTTGTATCAGAAATGCACGAGAGTCTTTTTAGAAAATTCGATTGTTGAGGCACCATCCTAGAGAAGGGAAATTGAATTCCCCGAATCTTGCGCACCATGACAATGTGACTAACGCTTGTCTGTCCTCATTCGGGGAGATGACAGCCAATCACGACGAAAATTGGGATCAGCTATGTAATATGACTGTTCTAAGCATTTCACCCTGGACGAATGAATTTCATGCACCTGCGCGCTTTTGGACGTTTTTGAAATTAAATATTGCAGGCATTCGCCGTCCGTTATCCGGAAGCGACCACCGAAGCTAAATCATTGTGACCGTTACGTGCTGCATATGCTGATTGCTTCCAGATCTGACTGTGTTAACGGAGCCTATGAGTGATCGCTGAGCTTACATGTCTGCACAATGATTACGGAGTGCGATGGCCAGCCCCTACGTTTTCCAGATTGACCGCAGCTGTGAAGAATAATCTATTTGTACCGAGTATGTACTTTTGACTTGAAAAGAAACTTCCGTAATGCACCATTTCCGTGAAACACCGCCACATGCTGAGGATCGAAATAATCAAGTCACACGGTGACGCACCCCGATACGCCAGCCTTTGAACCAAACCTTCTACCGGGTATTTTCAGGCTTGGGAATTTCATATGTACATTGAACAGCCACGTCCTTGTCACTCCAAATATTGCCAGTCCCTGGCACTCCAGTCATACCGTTATCCACAATCTGCCCAGCCGTGACCGGCATACTGTGCAAGATCTCAACAACGTAGCCGTCGAGCCTTCGACATTGCAACCCATGCTAGCGAATTAAATCAGGCGTGGTGAAAAATGCCATTGGCATACTGATCAATGCTCGTGCCAACCGTGTCAGGGGAATTGAGGGAGATAATCTGAGTTCCCACTGCCTCGGTTGCTGCTGGCTGTACAGGAATCGCTACTGTCGTAGCGACTGCGACCGCGGAAGCAGATGTCGCAGGTACAGTAGTGATGTTGAGGTGTAGTATGTTCGAGACAATGTGCAGGTCGACGAGTCGAGGCGCACCGGGAGTGAGGAATTCTGTGGCCAGAGTCTCCCCTACTGGCATGCTGGTTGAGTCAATTGCCCAAAAGCCATCAGGAAATGTCACATAGTAGCACGCAGATGTGGGCTTGGTAATGGTGTCGTCGGGTGGCATGTACGCTGTGATATTGATCTCTCGTTGCCATAGTGCTCCGCCTGGCATCGTGACAAACGATGAGTCGTCCAGCTCTCCATACGCATATTCGGCACCCACGAGAGATATTTGTTTGCCTTGCATGTTGGTGATGTTCATCGGCTGCCAGGGATGGTAGGTGTCGAAAAGATTATTCCTCGCTTCCACCGAGTAATTGTGTGTACTGTTGTTCTCCACGGTTATCAGAATAACCCCATCATTGTCAGCTCCAGGCTGCGAAATGCTGCCCACAAGCTGCTGCCCGTTGACAAAGGGATGGATCAGCGCAGCAGTAAAGAGAGCACGGAGTATGGAAGCCGTAGAGGAATGCATGATTGAAACAGATTATGGTTATGTGAGATGATTGTTCTTTTCCAAAAGCATCGCAGATGGATATATACTGATCGTGAAAGATTGACGTCCGTCGTCTAGATCGCCAAGCAGGCAAGAAAAATCGCAAGAATGGGCTTCGCGATGGTTTGCGCTCCAGTCCATTTCCTGTCCAGTACCCGAAATATCTCCAAACTTTTGCTCTATGACATACAGCAAGACACAGACTGGCGCTATTCAGTATCTGATAGAAGCGCTATGCGCGAATAGCCCTGCCCAGTACCCAAGGTGCTCAAACACTTGGCATCTAAGCGCGCAAATCTAATTCCCAAAATTTGTCCGATGAGGCTTACGCCACCGCCTAAGCTCTACTAATCAAACTTACGAGTTCTTTGTCGACCGGCCTTACCTCCTCGAAATATCGATGTACAACCAATGAAGAAAGGAACGCTAAATTTGTACCCCTAAGCGAGAGTGGAGTGTGCCACGGTCTACGGACGAGAGTGGATGCTTGAGCAGCGACCGATACCTGATAGGCTCAACCTGTCGCCGTATTTGCCAAGGGTAGTATTTTCTTTCATCTTTGGGTGGAGTCGGTGGACCCGGTAGCCATGGCCATATGGAACTTTGCCTGTCTTTAGTTCCATTCTGACAGGTGGCAAACACAAAATCCCGACGATTGCCAAAATCTGGGGTTGCATCTACGCGAGCTTTGGTAAACGTTTCAAAAATGCCAAACAGACTTTTCACATGCGAGCAATTCTTTTGGCATCATCCAATCAACTGATCGAATAATCTACTTACTACACTGACAGCCAATGTAAGCCCCTCTCTTTGGACTTTACTCCGAATTCTCATTCGTGCATTACAGAAGAGACAAGCGAACCCGCAGGGAATTTTGCAAAAGCCTCGATCCTTGGATCCGCCAAGATCCATTTCCCAAGAACGCTAGCAACAGGCATCGAACATCATTAAAAGCACAGATGCGAGAAATGACAAGCATGCGATGACCTGTCATTCGAGCACGGGACATGAGCTTGGTTCGCACAGACGAGTTGCTCCAATAGAGCCTCACGCCTAATGAAACATGCAAGGGTTTAACAAGCTTTTGTCCTTGTTCCGGCAACGGCCCCTAATCGGAGGTTGATCCGTAGAGGAATGCCGTCGTCAGCAACTAATTCGCCCAACAAGGTTGCTCATGATTATCATCATGGCAAATTTGACCATGAAGGATGCGGACATCTCACAAGGGCCGCACAAGCCGAATTGCATCCGCGGTATAGCTTCATATAGGCCCTGTTGCTCGAATCCTTCACGATCATCGACGATTGTCCATGAGGTAGGATAAAATCTGCCAGACTATGGGATAGAGCTATAGCTCTTCATTCGCTTGCTGAAACAATTTCCAGGATATGTTGCTCTACAGACTACATGGTGTAATTATCGCGACAGACTTCATGACATTTTGCGCATTGCTAGCAATCTCCTCTTTACGTTTCTCATGGCGAGATGTGTGACGGCTCTTTCTTCCACCAATTGTTCACCACCTCGGATAGTCTACTGACCCTATAATGCTTAGGACCTCTACTCATGAGAATAAAAATAAGCAGAAGTCCGCAACGGGCAAGTCGCATAGATTTTGAAATTGCCGAACCGGAGTTGTATTCCGTACGCTGATAAGGGTTCGGACTCTGGAGTCAATATCCGAGTCGCCTTGGGAGTCCTTTGGGTGCTTATTATTGCTTTCCCATGTGCAAAGTCCTGAATTGCATGGCGCCGTGATTTTTGCTTGCTCATTTACTCTAGTCCCGATCTAGCTCCTTCAAGATGTTTCCCCATCAATCAGAATATGGCCGAGCTTTCTTGGCGGCTTGCCGACACCTTTCTCTTACTGGAAATATTCTGTGATCTCGAAATTTCAGGCAATGTCATTCGGGCCTATGAAATAAATGCCATTTGTGGGTAGCGATATGAATATGATTTGGTTGGATCAACTCGGCATGGGGCCCTCATAACCTCTGCTTCTCGAAGCGAATAGCACAACAGACATGACGCAACATGAACAGGTAATTTGGAGTACACTCTCAGCGGCAATTGCTAGTAGTAGGTTTCTTCTAATTAGCCAATAGGTCTAAACTTGGAATACTCGTAGGCAAGGAAACGTTGGCGAATCCGCAATTACAGGCCCGTTGCACTGGGGGTTTGTGTGAGACATCCCGTACTTTAAGCCTGAGCGGCGCCTCTCTTCACGCAGCTCAAGCCCGAGCGTTAAACCTGGCAAGCAAAAAGAGTCCTTGCACCCGGGGAGGCGCCGCAACGGCTGAAACTAGCTCCATTACTAACAGAATGATGGTTTCTTCTAATGTCTACACTCCTGGCCTGATGTTCAAATTACGGGGCACGTAATTACAATCAAACAGTTCATCCTAGGCACTGCGTCCATACTGCCCCTTTTAGCATCTGGCGCACGGAGCCAAGGAAGACCATCGTGATCCATCGGAAGACTCGTTAGGGTGAATTTTTAGAGTATGCCGACAGACCACGGACGGTAGCTGTTTGGGACACATCAAGATTCGTACGGTAAGAGAGGTACTTGCGTCTCATATACGACATTTTTCGGCCAGTATCATGGTCCTCGAAAGAAGCACAGTCCTGGCACGGGCAGGTCAAGAGATGCCAGAACTTGGCACCACTTGCTAATAGCGGAGTATGTCCACTTGCTAATAGCGGAGTATGTCTCGATACTGTCGATGATGCATTTATGACGATGGGAAAGAAAATAGTACAGCTGAAGAATACGCTTCTGGAGTCTCCTCGGCTAGCAAGAAGATTCACCTCTGTCTGGGTAAAGATTATGACCGTCGTTGACGCTGAAGCTTGGTGCTTCCTAAGCCTTATTTACCTAGGCCCACTCCATTTTTTATTCGAACGCCACTAGCAGCAGTAGCACCGAGTGGATGGTTCAAGATGTGCTGACGCCCATTATCTTACTCTAGGTAAGCAAACTACCGGTGATTCGTTCTCATGACTGGACCAGCTGAGAAAAGCTGAGCATCAAAGGCACAGGGAAACGTCGAAGTAGTAAGTGTCCGCCGCCCTCGGGAGCCAGAACCGCCATCGAAACTCCATGACTTCCCGTCAATCATGTCAACGTCGCGCAAACCGATGCTCTCGTCATTCACATCTTTCCCGAGACAAACAAATTTGGCCATTCATCACACCTCCTTTCCATCAAGCCTAAACCGGGCAAAAAAAGCATCTGAGTCCTCAAACACCATGACTTCCCAAGCCAATCTACATATTCAGCCTCCACACATCACTCCTGGATTAAAGCAATCACAAAGTGCCGGCACCGCCATCGCCCCATCTTCGACTCTCGCTCGAATTATCAAGACTGCGCGCAAGTGAGCAAGAAACGATGGGCAAAGATCCCATACACACAGTTGTGGACACGTCTCAGCAGCAGCAAAAAAGCGTGATCGATGGCATTACGAGGACTGCGACGTTCATCATTCGTCATACCTGGCTCAATATCGTGAGCTATCCCGTACTGCTCCAGGTGGAGTCCAAGGAATGGAACACCAAACTTCTCACGACGCATATATCATGTTGCCAATTTTTGTCATGGCACAGATCGTAGCGATAGCGACCGCCCATCAACATTCCTCAAACACCATCCATCTCCAACGATACCCATATGACAAAAACCCTTAGCCCTGACAATCTACATCTATACAAATCATAACGTAGAACCACATCTACACCACCCACTCCCCTCCCGCAGAACCACTCATCTACGCACTCTCGCACCTCCTCCAAAAACCCCAAGAAAGAATCCTCATAACCGCCATCACCAACAACACCCACACCCCCCTCCAGTAAACCACTCACAACATTCCCACGTTACGCCCATACACACCAGCGCCCTCGAACTCCCCCCCAAGATCAGAACAAACCAGAATCCCTGCAACGACACAATCCCACCGCTAGTGCATATAGAGTGCCCCATGACCCAAGCAGAACATCCTCACGCGCAAGATTGTAGACGGATCTCCATGATGGACAGGAGAATGCCATTCATAGCGCCCGACACAGGTAGATGACGGAGAAGAGAAAAAAAACGTTCATCTTAACTCACACCATACCGTAACCACACCACTAACCCATCCCAATCCACCAAATACTTAATCGTCAGCTCCAACCTTTCCAACCAACAATCTTCTTCCAAGAACTGTCCTGTGCATGTTATATTAATATAATCATAAAGAAAGAAAGAGAACTACTATCAAAAAAGCATCAAGGCCCCAAGCCTACTCCTTCGCCAATCCCTGACAGACAGTGTTCTTTCTCCCTGAACCCACGAAGCCCCCCACCCTACCTACCCGCTACAAAACCTCGACTATGGCATCATCCCGCCCCCTTGTTCCACGCAAGCAACAAACAAAGCACCGCCTATCTTCATCCCCCTCAATACAACCCACGACCCCCAATTACAACAAGTTCATCATCACAGCCCACACAGCCCATCGCACAACACCTACAACCCGCCCTTGGAGCAGGAGTGCTATAACAGACACGACTCCTCCCAACAGACTGATCCGCTTCAAAAATCGGGTTTCGGTTGATATAAGATTGCAGTATAGTGTAGGGTAGGGTAGTGTACATAGATAAGGGGGTTAGAGAGGGTTGGGGTGGGGATGAGTGGAATAAGGTGCGATAAAATGAGACAAGCCGAGACAAAACAAAACAGCGTGGCCTAAATAGCTTATCATATTACAAAGTATACACAACACTCGCAGAAACAAGCTACATGCTCATTTCCCAAGGGTGGGGGTGTGCATCACCATTGCTATATACCCTCATGTATGCTACTTCAGGCAGGCGTTGGGTTAAGGACCGGGTGTTTTGGATAGGATATTGGGATGTGCTAGGGATATCGATGTATACTTATTACTCGTCCATCTAACAACAAGGAAGAAAAAGTCAACATAGAGAGGATGACGAAAGTGATAGAAACAAAAATTTTACAATGTGTCAACATGCCCAACGAAGATGATGTATTTATATGCAGATATTTTTCCCAGCTCGTCATACATATATAATTATATCAACAAGTTTAAAAAAAAACTATGCTACACGTGTACTGCCAACACAGCCTCCCACACTTTTCATCTCATTCGCGTCCCGAGCATGACAACGACCACAACCGAAAGCCTTCAACCAACACTTCCCCAACCACTGATCGTATCTCCCTGCATCACAGAGCAACGCTCACACACTGGACATTAACGAGCCCAACCTATAAAATCCCCAAATTAGCCACGAAAAAAATCACGAAAGACCATAATCTAGACTAACCTGATTCGCATTACAGCAAGCCGTCGCCTGGTTACCAGAGCATGTCAAAATGGGGACATTCAGCGCTACAATTTGACACCCATTAGCCGAGTGGACCACAAACTTATATTCACAAGTACAAGTCGAAGGGAAAGGATGCATGCATGGGCGAAGAGAATACTCACTTGAGAAGATACATCCCAAGCCAGTGCCGTTCTGTGCAACGGAGTTGCAGCACGACAACACTTGTCCCGAACCACATGATGGGGCATTCCTCTCAGTGTGGGGTGCGAGATTGGGACGGGCGGTGGCAGCGATGGCGATGGAGAGGAGGCCGAAGAGGGTTGTTGTTTGCATTTTGGCGGTGGGGGTGGGTGTTGGTGTGGGTGTGAAGAGTTTGTTTGGAGTGTGGGAGTTGAGAAGTGGGAAAGTGTTGTTTGGATGGTTTCTTGGATAGTTGGAGAAGGTCTTGATGAGTGTGATGATGAACAGTTCTTGTGGTGAAGGGGGACAGCCAATTTATATGTCTTCGATGGGCGCAGGTCGAAGCAGTCAAGACCAAACACGGGACATGCAAAAAGTGCTCATGTAAGATGACGCATCACAAGAACGTAGGAAGAATCTCCTACGCAACATTGCAGAAAGCCACAATTGTAAGAGTGTGGCCGCCGATGTGATTACCCTCTCCACAATGACGATGGTCAAGGGTGCCCATGTCCGCTTGCTCATTATTTGCGCTTGAGGACCTGCAGAAGGATCATGGTTAAAATGCCGAGGTTCTGCAATGCAATGCAACAGAAACATGGTCGGGTGTATCGGGCGGATGAATGTGCATATTTCGCCCCTCTTTCGCTTGCTTTTACCAATTCTATACGATTGGCATCGCAGATCGTCAGATCATGTAGCTGTAGATGTCCGATTCTGTATGTCTGCATTCAATCCTTCAGAGGTCTTCAAGGTACTCCATAAGGGACTCCATATAGAAGGGATAATCCAAAAAATGAAAACAGATAAATAGACATGCGTCCAAGAAACCTCATCCTGCTGTCGGGGTTGAACCCCAAGCAGAGGACTATTTACCAGCCTGCCAGCCTAAGCGCCTAGGTGCAGAGCTGTTGCGGATGATAATTCGCGGGGTACGGTAGACAGTCTTGGCTGCATGATTCCCTTGTAGCGCCACAACGCAAAGATACTCGAACGGAGTACCCCTGATTCCTAATAATAGCGTGGCAGCGTCGGTGACTTCATCTATCGAGGGCGTTGATAGACACCGAAAGACATCCTATCTCACACGCTTGGTAGATGGAAGAGGCTTTCAAACCGATATTGAACCTTGTGACTTCAACATTCTCAGACAGCGAAAGACAGGTGACGAAGTCAATCCAGTGATTATAAGATGTATCCTCCAAACTAATAATTGACCCTTGAGATAATACTCCGGTAGCGGGACAGTGAGATCCTTATTGATCGTTGCCCTAATGCTATTTGCTGATGAACGTAGCGAGTAATTCCGTACCTCCGTAGTAGAGCGGGCTACGGTTACATTGGATCAGCTTCCGTGTCCGAAGCATTGCTGCCTTTGAGTTCAATACTTCATATCATGATGCGGGGCAGATCTTGTTACGGAGTACCTAGTGTAAGTAGATATGCCCCCCAACATGCTGACACGAGATTCTCTGCGCCTTCATTTTTAGATTAATTCTCGATATAATCATTTTGCTGCTGGTATCAACGACTTCTCTCCGTCGAGTGCGTTTTCGAAGTATGATTCCTTGACTGGATCAAAGTGTCCTTGACAAGCGCAATAGCAAGTCGAAAATTATAGCACAAAGATTTGAATGGAAGATCGGCATACATGCAGGGTCGAGCGGGATGCGCCACGTGCCGAAGAACCGGCGAGAAAATGGAGATGTACGTATCGAGAATTCCCCCATGAAAATCGTTAGCAAAGGAATGCCCTAGCGGAAGAGACGTGCATGCATGACAGTGCATGAGCGCTGAAGCGAGCCAATTAATTTGGCACAATGCCCACAAATGTCAATCTCACGCACCGAAAATGGAATCCTTAAGTGCCCTGCTAAAAAAGTACGTAACCATTCGGCTGAGCCGTGCTCAGTAAGTCATTATACTGATGGATTGCTGGGGAGCGCCAATGTTTTGCTAATTCTTGTTGGGACCATCTCCTTGGGTCAAGCGTCAGCCGGACACGGGAGCTCTTTGAAAATATATCCCGGCTGCTCATCCTCTTGACGCAATGGCACCTTAGCTCGAGGCTATTGACGTGATAAATCAAGGAATCGAGTAGTATTATGGGAGTCAATGGTTGTGGGTTCTTGATCTTTCTACCAACGCAATGTTCCTGATCATGCAAAGCCAAGGATTCTGATTGATTATGATGTCGTTGGGGACCATCAAGCGGTTCATGGAGCAGCGGGTGAGCCATTGGGCTGCGCAGATGCTCAACCCTAAAGATCCCGTCTGCAAAAGCTCTGAGTGCGCCAGCCCCGAGATACTCTGGCCCGTAGCACGAGAAATAGGTCCATCAAATCCGGTGACTTGTTGCGAGGCAGATATCGCAAATCAAAATGCCCCGTGCTTTAATCCTCGTACAGTACCGACATTAGCATAAGCTAAGACAGCTATCGATAAATCCCAAGAAAGACCTTCCAGCATATATGCTTTGGTGTGTTTGCAATGTGGAACCATCATATGGCATTGCTTATCCTGTTTCTCGTATATGTATTGTACTAGGTCTTTGTGAGTGGATGGAACAATGTAGAGATGTCGTAGGCGGCCAATAACATTGGATGAGCGAGCAGCCAGGGACCAGATTTGAGAGTTGTGGGCTCCCACCCTGCATGTAATGAGCCAACTTCTCGCACAAGTCTTGATAGTTGTTCAAATGAACGGGTCTTCGATCCATTTCCCGTTGAGAGAGCGACTATGCGAAGTGATCCGTTGCCCGGAAGAAGCGGCTGGCCATGGCTAGGCCATATTTTAGCTCAAAGCCTTGCCAGCCAAGTGCAATATCTTCTCCCAATGTATACTAGGGGCTTCGGTGCTTGGTCCCAGAAAGGCCTGCTAATGAGTGAATTGTCAACAGGGTGGTAGTTCGTGCTGGAAGGATCTTCTAGATGCATTGACCCTGGCCAGTGGCTTTTGAATTTTGATGTGCAATTCATTTTTTGAAGGTCCCTCGATGGGGAACTTTCTCATCAGTTGTTTTCACAAAGGGCAGATACGGGCACATGCAATGGGATCACCATGAAAAGACACTTCTAGCTTAAGACTCACAACTTTGAGAAGAGTCAGGCAAAGATGTGCTCACTGGTTGCTCCTTTCTCAGATTGAATTACGTAGCTGATTTTCTTCTCTTCAAATCCTTCTGCTGTGCTGGCAGACATGCATTACTATATCTCAAAGCTACTTCGGAGTTAGCATATCGTCGGAGGTGAAATTGTTACAATTCATGATCCAAAAAAGTAAAAAAAAGTAAATTCGTCCCCGGACAGGATTGAACTGTCAACCTCCCGATTTTTTCTTTTCTAACAGTCGGACGCGCTAACCAATTGCGCCACGGAGACTGAGTTGATATTTGAAATTTCGTTATAATAAAATATGACCATCTAAACAATGCTCAGATGTAGCATTACTCCGTAAGGTACCGTACTTTAGCGGGGACATATCGGCAAGTAGCGATTTGCCGACGTCACTGCCAGATTGTAATACTCCGACGATGCACCATCAATGCAGCATCTACATTCATTTGTCAGCCAAAGAAGCATGATTACACGCCTCATTCGATGTTTCCATCCTCCCAATCCATCAATCCTCCCATCTGTTCCAAGAAGCTTCTCAAGACTCCGACATTTGCGAATGGCATCAACATTCCCGGACCTACCCATCTTTCGAGCAATAGCAAGCCATGATCCCAAAAGTACCGCTATAATACACTCAATATCTGAGAGAAAGTTCACATACGGCGAGCTACTCAAAGATGTCGAGGGCGCCAAAATTACCCTCTTCAATCAATTGAAGTCCGCGGCTGCCGAGGGCGAATCAAGGGGAGGTCAAAGGGTGGCTTTCCTCGTCGAAAATGGCTACGATTATGTAGGTGCGGGCAAAAGCTGCTTTACGCTTGATTCATTCTCTAAATCAAGCCAGTGACTTTCCTCTCCATACTGGCATGCGACAGCGTTGCCGTTCCCCTTTCCTCCGGCTTCCCTGCCAATGAGCTCAGATACATACTCGAGAACAGCGAGGCGGTGACCCTACTCTCGTCCCGGAAATTTCAAGAGAAGGCGGAAGAGGTCCTCAAGGAAGGCATAGAGCACCTTCCAAGAAAGCCAGTCCTCAATGTCGTCGAAAAGAGGCTTAGTGGCAATGGGGAAGATGGGGTCCAGCTGGTGCCCTTACCCATGACTAAAGGCGGTATGATGTTGTACACATCGGGAACCACCAGTCGGCCGGTATATATACTTACACTACACTCGAAGCTGCCGCTGATACTTCCATAGAAAGGCGTCCTCCTTTCAGAGAAAGTACTCACCGCTCAAGCCGAGTCACTTCACAAAGCCTGGAAATACACCTCACGCGATCACCTCCTCCACGTCCTCCCCCTTCATCACATCCATGGCACCGTCAATGCCCTCCTCACCCCTCTCTTTGCCGGTTCAACCATTGAGTTCATGTTTCCATTCAACGTGGACGCAGTCTGGGAGCGCCTAGCGGCACCATTCATGCAAGAGAAGTCCAGAACGCCCATTACATTTCTGACAGTCGTTCCTACAATATACAATCGCTTCCTCTCTTCATTCGACAAGCTCGCGGAAACCAAGCAAGAAGCTGTCAAGAAAGCTTTGTTGCCCGAAAATCTACGTCTCAATATCTCCGGGTCCGCGGCATTACCGACGCCGACGAAAAACTCGTGGACGGAGCTGAGCGGCGGCAACGTCTTGCTTGAGCGCTACGGCATGACTGAAGTTGGTATGGCTTTGAGCTGCGGTTTAGACTTTCGAGACCGAGTGGATGGCAGTGTAGGATGGCCATTACCTTCTGTCCAGGTCCGCCTGGTGGACTCCGAGACCAACGAGGTCATTCCCCTAGGACAAGAAGTTGACGAGGGCGGAAAGGAAAGAGAAGGAGAGATACAGCTCCGAGGTCCCACTGTCTTTGACGAATACTGGCGCAACGAGAAGGCGACTTCTGAAGAATTTGTCGCATCAGATGACGGAGGTGGCAAATGGTTCAAGACTGGGGATATTGCGACGAGGAAAAGAGTGGATAGCGCAGGACAAAGCGGGCAAGAATGGGCCAAGGGTCCGATGTATTTCATCAGAGGGCGGAAGAGCACGGATATCATCAAGAGTGGAGGAGAGAAGGTCAGCGCTCTAGAGATTGAGAGAGAGCTTTTGTCCTTGTTAGTCGCAACCGGAAGTATACCTCCTCGCCTCCGTAGCTAATAAATTCCCAGACCTCAAATCTCGGAAGCAGCAGTCGTCGGAGTCACCTCGGAGCAATGGGGCCAGAAAGTAGCAGCGGTGGTCGTCTTGAACCCTACATATGCGCAGACTGGAAGAGGGGGAAAGACATGGGGCGTCATGGACATGCGGAGGGCGCTAAAGGATAAGCTTGCGAACTACAAGATACCACAGGAGTTGAGGGCGGTAGAAGAATTACCTAAGAATGCCATGGGAAAAAGTTAGTTCTCTTCACCTCTGGCACCCATGTTCGTTCACGCTGACAATTTCAAAGTCAACAAGAAAGGTCTCGTCAAGGAGATATTCGGTGATCAAGCTTGATCACGTAAATCCTCAGGAGTATTCAATATATTTCACTTCTTGTCCTTCTCAACCCTTTATTCCTTCACCGCCTATATACCAAGAAATACAAGGCCGCGCTTGCCACTGAACTTTCAACATTTCCCGCTTCCAGAGCACCTTGTTGCCCCCATCAATTACCAAAGTGTCGAAAGCTCTCCAACCAAGCAAATAAATAACCACTACCACAAGACATACCATTCTCATCACAACTCACCAACCCTTCCTCTCCCACTCTCATTCTCCCCACAGCACCAAATCCGGCCCCATTCCCAACCTCATTTCTTACAACCCTTTTACCCCCTCCCCCCTCCACCCTCCCAACCCACAACGTCGCACATACAGAAGTCCACGCCTGCAATTGACGCACCCTTGAAGAACCACATCAAACCATCCTTTTTATATCACTACCTTAACTATTTACCCTAACCGTAACCCTTTCCCACCCCCTCTATTACTAGTATTTCCCTCTTCCAGCTCCACCGCGTGGGCCCCTTTCCCTCTCTAGTTCTACTATTACTATTAAACCCCCAACACAACCCCACACCATCATTCCCCCGACACAGCAAACCAAATATAACAATACAAACCATACTAACCAAACTAACCCCCTCCTTTCCCTCACACAGCGCCGCCTTGCTAGACGCACTAAACTACACTACACTCTCCTACACTCAACTCTACTCCCCTACCCTCAACACTCCTACACAACCCCACCTACCCTAGCCTCAACATCCCACATCCCCCCTCCACCCCCTAGCATCCCATCCCACCCCTCCACCCCATCCTCCCATCCTCCCATCCTTCCCCCCCCCCTCATCCCATCATCAAGATCCCGTCATCAAGATAAAAAGTCCCTACGCCTCTCACAGGACAGGACAGGGTAAGCATAAACTACTCAATACGAGATACGAGCTGCTCGATACGAGATACGAGCTGTGGGAGTAGTCATGCAATGACTATAGATAGGTATAAGGTAGATAGAGAATCAGATATGATATATAGAGTAGAGTAGAGTAGAAGGCGGGGGGGAGAAAAATATAACCTGATCGAAAGATTGGGAGTACGGGAGTAGGTTTCTGTGTTGGGTATTTGGGTATCTATTTTTTTGTGAGGGGGGGGTTGGAGGAGGGAGAGGATGTAAATTAAGGGGCAGTTTTATCAAGCTCGAGGGAGAGGGAGAGGGATTGGTCAGCATCTTAGACGTGCTAGTTGTAGTTTGAAGGACGGGGAGGGGAGGGGAAGGAAAGGGAAGGTAAGTGCAAGGGGGGATTTCTGCTGGGGACGATGAGAATGATGCGTCTCTTTCGATCGAGGATCTATTCGTGTAGGGAGGGAGGCTGGATCGTGTTGTGTTCAGGCAGCCGTGGTATTTTTGAGGGCTTACGTTCTACCGAACGGGGCAATTGTATGTATGTATAGGATTTATTTGATGATAGGGTCTTGGGGTGCTTTGAGGTTGGTGGTTTGATATATAAGTGGTGTTTAAGG
The DNA here is from genome assembly GCA_013423325.1 of Usnea hakonensis. Lineage (NCBI taxonomy): Eukaryota > Fungi > Ascomycota > Lecanoromycetes > Lecanorales > Parmeliaceae > Usnea > Usnea hakonensis. The sequence goes on along the minus strand of BLJB01000003.1, from coordinate 557,125 downwards.
AGGTAGGTAGGGGTGTTTGTGTTGGTGCGGTAGCTGTTGTGTTGGGAGAGGGTTTGGGTATTAGATGGTTAGGAGGGTGGTGAGGAGATGATGTTGATGATGGGCATTCAGCTAGGTTTCATAGGGAGGTTTTGCAGGAATGACAAGGTTTGGAACTTGCTTTTACTCCTTGTACCCTAGCATCGTAACAGAAATTAAGGGCATAAAGTGGTGCTCCCCATATTCCCGAAGCCAGATCTGATCTTCGTTCGGGATTCAATCGAATGAGATCTTAGGACTCATTGCCTTTCCATCCCTCAGACGTGAGTAGCAGTGTGCGACATCTGCTCCCTGACATGTATCTTACCGTTCGACAAGTCCGATCTCTGGCCACTGTCGTCCAAATCACGCAACGCGTGCGTCTCAATATGAGGGGTATCGGTTGCGAGTATGTGGGAGCGCGAAGAGCTGGAGTTACTTCTCCCCTTGAGCTGCGACGGTTGCGTACTTCCGTGGCCAGCCGAGGGCTCGGACCGAAGTGACATGATGCTTCGCACGCTTTGGAGGATGTAATCTGGCACGGTATTGCTAAATAGATACCAGAGCGAGGGAAGGTTTACGGCGATCAAGCTTAGCCCGCACTCGAGCGTGGTATAGTAGATTGGTTCGGTATTGAGCACTTCCAAATTTGGTCAGCAGTACTTATCAAGAGACGGTAAGGTTATAATCATACATTCTGGGTCAAGTATCGATATCGTTCCTGGGAGAATATGTCAGTAACGGTCACAATGTCAGACAAGGCTTAGTTTGAGCGAACTTACCAATAATGATCTGGATGTATATTACCATTCGGGTGATACACGCACCTAGTCCTCTATTAAGTAGTCAGTTAAGATTATCGACCTGAAGGATTGGGGGTGGGGCTGACGCAAATGCTAGTAGAAATGCACCAGTGACGGCTATTTTACGCCTGACCGTCGAGTGGAGAGCCCAGATCTTATGTTCAATGTTAGTCCATGACCTCGATCCGTTTAGTCTGAAGATACGCACCTTAGGCATAGGCAGACCCAATATCCACAGATCAAGGAGGAAATCCGATATTGAAAAACTGAGCAAGAACTTGTGTTGTGTTTGACAATATTTCGAAAAAGCCTTTTGGCTGCCCCAGAGCGCGGAAAAGTGAGTACCACAAGACAGGCCTGTCAACATCATATATCCCACCATCCAAGTAATGATGATAATAATTGTCAAAACTCTGAAAGTATTGAAGAAGCTCCGGCAGCCATGGATGCAGAAGATGCGACGGTAGAACAAGACCGCGCTAATCTTGATGCACGCCAAAGTAGCAATTGAGAACAGATTAAAGGCAACATAGAGCTAGGGTAGGTGTCAGCGAGTGCGAGATCGTTGAAAAGCACGTCGACAGACTTTTGATGCCATTTCAGCCCTCTCAGCTACCACCTTGGGGTCTAAGTACATAACCGTAGCATGGATTGGCTTTCTCGAAGCCATATCCTCTATCTACGATAAAGTACTACTGACAACTCCTCTGGATATATCACCTACCTTTTCCCAGTCTGGCTGCCAAAACATCCCCCGCTCCTCCCTCGCTCCTCCGCTGGCGACCCCAGGCTAAAGACCCCACCCCGTCTACTATGCCGCCTCTACTACTCGATCAAACTGACCTTCAAGTTCAACCCCCACATTGGTCTCAAGACCACCCTCCACATCTTCCACCTCGCTGGATTGACCGCCATTTCATCAATACCGAAGTTGAACCGGCCAATCAAACAGCACAGCAGGATCTTGAATTCCGTCTCGGCAAACTTGCGCGCGATGCACCCTTTCGGACCCTGCATAAAGGTCATGTAAGAGCTGGTCGCCCACTCCGGGGGTAAATTCTTCCAGCGTTCGGGATCGAAAGTGTCGGCATCGTCGCCCCAATAGCAGGGCAGACGGTTGATGGCGTTGATGGGGATCAAAACCAGGGTGCCCGGCCGGATAGGGTAGGACCCGAGATGGGTGGGAGAGCAGGTTTGCCGCATGGTGAGAGGGATCGGAGGAATGAATCGGAGACATTCCCGGGTGACCGAGTTGAGGTAGGGCAGCCGGTCCGCATCTGGGAAGTCTTCTTGGCTGGCCACGTCTTCACTTCCCGGAGTGGACAGGAATGGCATGTGCTCCCGTATCTCTTCTCGCAGTTTGGCCTGAACGTCTGGATTTTGAGCGAGAAGGAGAAGAGTCCATGCCAAGGCTACGGACGTTGTATCGTGGCCGCTTCCAATGAAAGTTCGGACTTGGTCTTTGAGCGTCGCGAGTGTCATCTGGCTTTCTGGCAAGGCGATGCTTTCGTTCGTCTTGATGATAAGGGACATGATGTCTTTCTCGTCTGCAGCAGTCGACTTGTGCTTGAGTTTGCCATCTACTATGACGCCTGCCTCTCTTTTGATGATCTCTCGCGACTTTTGGACCTCGCTACTGACACGTATTGGAATATATTTCAAGTACGTGAAAAAGAATCGAAGACCTTGAATAAGATTGTGTTCAGTGCTGGCCACTATCCGGTACGCTCTGTTGATTGGCGCCTCTGGGTTGCGGAGAGAGTCGATTTTGACGCCGAACGCTGCTTCACCGATAATGTCCACTGCAGCCCTTGTCGACCAGTCGAGTGTATCGATAGATCTATACCGAACCGCTTGAGACACGAACTGTTGCCGCCATATCTTGGTAATCAACAAAGCTTTGTCCCAGAAGATTGGCGACAGTGATTTGATTGAGGCATTCGAGAAAGCCAGCCCCAGAATCTTTCGTTGATGAGCATGATTTTCACCCTGAGCGAGCAACAGGCCTTTGCCCAGAACGCTTCGTAGCGAAATATAAACTCTGAGAGGATACGGGAAATTGTATGGATCTTGGACGGTCATCTGCTTCAGTGCTTTCTCGTCGGCTACGGAGATGACCTCGATCCCAAAAGGCAAGAAGAATCGAATTATGTTCCCGTATCGCTGGTGCCAGAGCCGAAAAGGCACACCGGCTTCTTCTTTGATGATGGCGAAGTAGTGGCCCCAAAGGGGGTTGCACGGTACTGTTGGGATTTCGCGTAGCGGGGAGATATAGAAAGGATAGATCCAGCAGCGATATATCAACCAGCTAATGGGGAGGATTAGAAACCATGATACAAGGCTAAGTGGATTGAGATTCTTGAGTTGATAGCCAAGTATCCCGAGAGTAAGGATAAAAGCCAACGAGCTTGTGTCGCGTAATGGGCTATGCATTGCAAGACGGGTTCAGCGCTGTTTAGAAAGAAAAAAAGAGGAGAGGGACGATTTATGAGACAAGAACGATCAGACCGCGCCCATTGAAGCGGCCCTTGAGTGAGAATAAACATTGGCACCATCTCTTGAGTTAGACCGAACCACGACGGCATAGAATTAGTGGTGGTTGTATGATGTCTTTGTCTTAGCTGGATGGTTCAGTCAGTTGGTATGGTCAGGCTTGGGAGCATGTTGGCATGTTGGCATGTTGAAGTTCTATATTGTACCAACTCCTAGAGTCACAGCGTAGCTTTTCTGAGTAGTATAAGGTACCTTATCGTGGCCATGATAAGCTCCTTATTTCCGAGCCCTACGGGAATAGGATGACAAGACCAGGGTATCGATTGGGATATAGAGTAATATGAATGGAATTGTCCGTCCAGCCATTGGCCTCTGACTCCACAGAGTAAGGTATAAGGTGGAGGAATGAAAAAGATGATCCCATCCACATTCCCTTCGTCCGCTCCTCTAGTCAAACTGTATTCTGCACAGACACATTAAGCTTTAGGCCCCAACAAGCTACAGTACCTTAGGGCCTAAAGCTTGGCCTGTCCGTCATTCAAAAGGTCACACACAAATCGCCTCAACACCAGATTCGCTCCTCCACCCGTCGATTACTACAATTTAATAAAGCGATCCTTTTAGTAATTTGGAAGAGAGCAGTCTTCAGAGACAGAGGGAGCAGCTGGTGTTGATTTCTGCGCGGAGAAATCGTGCAGTATATGACTGTCAAGAATGATGTCTGGTTCTTTGAAGCAAATGAGACGTGGACATGCTATTCGATAGCAACACAGCCAGAAGGGTTTGGCCCGCGAGTTGGGCATACGGCTGTCTCAATCGGCAAGGGTATGATTTTCTTTGGTGGCAAGCCAAGTAGTAGAGTACCTATGGGATATTAGTAAGGCCACATCAGCCTTTACGTCAGTCCAAGACTAATCTAGTGGGGTCCTAACAGATGGATGAGACTTCCAACTCGGTCAGGACCTTCTGGTAAATACGGCGATACCCTGAATTACCTTGATCCCCGCCTCCTGGTCTTCGAGGGACAAGATGAGGGTACGTATCTCAACGACTTATATATATTCGACGGCAGCGGTTTCCCTGAAAACCATTCGGATCCAACTGCGGATTGGGAATTCTGGTTGCCAAACGATGCCTATCCAGAGAGACCACTTGCAAGAGCAGATCATACAATGGTCTCCTGGGATGACAAGCTCTATCTGTATGTTCTTCGGTTGCTCAAGGGTTGTTCTAACCTTATGACATATTTGGCGGCACCAACAGAACGCTCTGGTTTTCTGACGTCTGGCAATTCTCTTACCCAAATGGCTGACAAAATTGGACTGCGTAGGTCATCTCCCGGAGAGTGTCGCGGAGGGCATGCAGCGGCAGTCGTTGATGGTGTGATGCATATATTTGGAGGTCGCAACAGCGAGTGTTTTGACCTTGGGGATTGAGCCGCGCTCGTAATTGCAAGTCGACGCTGGTATGCTTTCCAAGATCTGGGCTTCTCTCCATCGCCTTGGTCTGGTCATGGAAGGTGTGTTTACAACGAGAAGATATTCTTGGCTGGTGGAGAGCTATCTGGGGGTGCCAGAATAAGAGATCCTGATGTTAAAGAAGAGCTATCATTGATTTATACACTGGAAACTAGCAATATCAAATTCCCGGAGGTTTTCACTGGGATTTTTGGGAACGTGATATAAGAAGCCTGGGTCTTGGGTTGTGATATCTTGTCTCCGTAGCCACAAAGCAGCATTTCATTATATTCTTCTACGCGAGTGGTACGATAAGATAATTGAACATGAGTATGTACTGATGCCTTTCTATCTGTTCGCAGAGGGCGAACCAAAGAATGATAAAGTCAACTTGAATCTTTCGACTTCTACATGGATCAGTATAACAATGATTCCTTGTGAAAGTAAAGTAGAGACTTTACCTTACTTTTGATACTCGTTAAATTACCGCTAAGCCTGCTAGCGCTCCAAAGAACCATACACAAAGGCTTGGCACTTGGCTATAACGTGGTAGGTGCAAGCTATAACATTTCCGTAGTGCCTTCGACAGTATCTCATATGATGGCACAAGATCCAGAAAGACTACTCGCTCAAGCAGACAAAGCCTACTCGAGCATTGGCTCCGGCAACTCCTTAGCCAAGGTAGGTAGATTCCTCGGCTTCAGCTCCGCAAGTACGGACAAGTGTGAGGATGCTGCGGCGCTCTACATCAAAGCTGCAGTTGCATACAGGGTACAGAACAAGGGGCTAGATTCAGGACGGGCATATGAAAAGGTACATCTTCTCCTTTCCTTCTCTTGTCTTCTCTTCCCATCCTCCACCTCCTCTGCGTCCAAACGATATTCTACTCTAACCTTTGCACCCAGGCAGCTACTATCCAAGGCTCCATTAACGAAACTAATGATATGGCAAATACGCTCATAGAAGCCTCCAAAGCCTACCGAAAAGATTACCCTGGAGACGCATCACGAGTGCTCTCACAAATTGTACAACACTTTATCGATGACGGGGGAAATTTCCGAAGAGCAGCAACATATCAGGAACAGTTGGCCCAATTATACGAGGAACAGCGCGACAGTGCAAATGCAAGACAGGCGTACGCACTGGCAGCGCAATGGTTTGAAGGTGATAACGCCGCCATGACTGCCAATAGGCTCAGTATAAAGTCGGCTGAATATGCTGCACTGGATGGTGACTACGTGGACGCGATCAATCGATTTGAGCACGCGGCCGATCAGTGTCTCTCGAAAGAGTCTATGAAATATTCCATTCCCAAATACCTCTTGCAGGCTGGATATTGCCACCTTGCGCTTGATATAGTAGGCGCAATGCGGGCGTTGCAAGGTTATCAGAGAATGACTTCTTCCCTTTCGTACAGTGGAGGAGAAATAGCGTGGCTTGGAGGTCTCATGGAGGCAGTGGAGCGAGGAGACAGTCAAGCATTTGAAGCCAAGCAAGTGGAATGGTACGGGCACCATTCCACTTCCAGTCAAAACGATCGAATGAACGTGAAGCATACGATGTCAAAATGGGATGAGACCATGTTGACTACGTAGGTATTCCAACTCGTGCGCCAAACTCTCGCTAACAGTATGTGAATAGGATCAGCCATGAGATGAAGGCCAAAGAAGAGGACTTCTCATAGAATGCTCCCCAAGCCCAATGCCCGCCCTCCCTCCTCTCCTCCGCTCCCAACCACCGTCTCGCTACTACGTCCCCCAAAGACCTCTACACCTACAAGGCGTCAAAATGGGCCATCATCTCCGCCACAAAGAAACACCCCCATAACAGAACAACTCGCTAGGTGTATAAGCACGAATCATGGAAAGAGACTCTTGGGCGTTGGGCGCGGGATAATGACACCGGCGTCCCCCGTTGAAGATTTGATCATCAGGCGCTACACGTATCTCAATGTTTTACAATCCCATCGCCGCAGACAAACGCACAGACAAACGCACAGACAAACGCACAATGACAGCCCAAATCCATAAATCTCGCGGCCTCCATGAGCACCTCCACCAATACCACCACACCGCCAACGACAACCCAATCCCTCCTTCCCTCCATCCCCGCCTCCACCCGCTCACCGCACAACCATGCCCCCATCACCATCACTACATCTGACTTCAGAACCCCTAAGCTCCCTCCACCCTCCGCCGATCCCCCACCATCCCATCCCAATCCACCACCCCAATCCCCCCTCCCCGCATCAAACTCCCCATCCCATCCCATCCCACGTACTCATACCACCTCACCCCCCCCCCCCCCTCCCCCCCCCCCCCCCCCCCCCTCTCCCATCTCCCCCCCTGCCCCCCCTCCCCCTCCCCACCCGCCCTCCCCCACCCATCCAGATCCCCTTCCCCATCAAATCCTCACCCCCCACTCATTCATTCATTCATTCCCCATACAAAGGGCAAAGCAAGAAAGTGGCCCCTATCATATCCCATCTACATACATAATTTTCTGGGATAAAGAAAAGACACCCTCTGCCAAAAAAAAAAGAAAAAAAAAAAGGTCAATGCAAAGTAAGACAAGAACGAATCTTCTATTCTACATACTCGTTGCACGAAATTTGCCTGATTTGTGATACATGTGTGTGTGTGTAAGCGTGTGGATGAATGGATGGATGTTTTGGGATGGGATAGTTGCATGGATATCTAAAATAAAGTAAGGTGTGGTATGGAATGGAATGATAAAGTATGGTATGGGTTGTGCAAGCAAGCAAGCAAGCAAGCAAGCAAGCAAGCAAGCAAGCAAGCAAGCAAGCAAGCATGTAGCCCATATCTAGGTAGTCTATTCCTAAATGATTCAAGCTTAGGTAGAGTTCAAGTTCAGGAATAGACTTTGGATACTTATCTAGGATAAGGTATGATATTTGATGGTATGATATGGTAAGGGTGTTATCAGAATAAAAGACATGCATGCCCAAATCGCTGTTAAAAGACGCTCATCACGACGCCTTGCCGTCCCTTCTTCATCAGAGCCGGCCTATCCCATGCTCAGAAAGAACCATTGTGGACAAACGCCCCTCAAACCGCCACCCCGAGAGACTTTTCCGAATCTCTCTCAGACCGTGAACTTGGCCTTGGCCCTCGTACTGCCGCTATGCGCGCTCTCCGTATGGCCCGAAAACTCCACGACTTCGGCGTCCTTGAGCTTGAGCACCTCCTTGAATTTCTTGCCCAGGCCCATGAGGACATCCTTGCTTTTCTCGGGGCTGCGTCCCTTGCCCCCGGCGACGTCTCCCTCGCCACCTCCTGGCACGCTCTTCCCCACCGTCTTGGTCCACAGCCCCACGCGGTAGAAGCCTTTACGGACATTGACCACCACGCCCATGACCTCGCCGTCGTCGTCACTGTTCTCGAGGGTTTCGCCGATGGCGGAGAGCATCACGTGGAGCCAGAGTTCATCGATAGGGGCGCTGCGCTTGTCTGGGAAGATGGTCAGTTAGCGCGTCTGTTGGCATAAGCAAGTTTGGTGTGTATGTGTTCACCTTTGAACTGATAGCTCCATTTGCCTGTAGTAGCAGCGGTCAGCTTTAGATACGACCTGGGTTGAGCGAGAACCTGCCTCCATGCTTATTCTGAGGGTCCTCCCATTCTGGGCGGATGCCCTTCTTGAAGAGATGGTAGTCTGACTTTAGCGCGAGCTCGGAGGTGGGAGTAATGTTATTCTGGATTCAAGAGGGTTGAAGTGAGCAGTGGCCACCTTAGAGGTAGCTGCAGCCATGGATGGATGGACTAACATAGACGCCCCAGAACTCCTCTACCGAATCAAATGTGACGACTTCTTTGAGAAGATCGTTCCAGTTGTCGCCCTGGTGCACGTCAGTATGCGGACCAAAGCCATTCTCTGAGGGACGGAACGGTGCTACCTTTCCGCTGGGAGGCTTGGTGAACCACAAAGTCCACTCATGCATCAAGGGATGCTTGACGTTAAAGTTCTCTGGATCGTGAAAAACTGTGACTTGCTCGTCTCCCGACTGTGCAGCGCTGTCTTCTGAGGACATGTTTGTGTTGGGGTTTTCGTTTGCTGGTGAGATTGGTATGGTGTCAAGAGGGACTGGTGAGCTGGATTTTATTGTAGTAACTGAAACTGACATGGCAGGGGGTAGAATGTTGCAGGAGGGCGGTGAAAGTGAGTAGAAGTTGGAGTGAAGAGATGTGAGATACAGACGCGCACGGGCCCTGGTATATCTAGCTTTTTCAAGCGCAGATCCGGACCTCTAAATCGCCAGGTGTATTCTGTCACAAGTGGTGTTGGAGTAGATGTGTGAAGAGAGAGGGTTACCGAAACATGTGAAGGGAAGAAGGAGCTGCACCGGGCAGTCTGTCAAAGTGTTAATTCTCAGAAATTGTTTCAGGCTCCTCGGTTCAATAAAGTACACTAGTGTGCCCAAAACCAAACCGGCCCGCATTTAGCCCCGGCTAAATACCGGATAAGTATCTACCTTATTGATTTGTCAACATCCAGATCCAGGATGATGGTATCTTTGCGCTGGTTCTATCTATGGAGCATAGTCGTATTTTATTGCTGGGAAGGCAGGCATCGCTCTGTACTGGGAACGAGTGCATGTCATTGAGCGACGCATACAAGCTGGAGGCTACTTAGTAGTCAGATATGCATGTAGTGATATCTTGGACTATGCTATGGATGTATGAGCGTATTGATGGGCTCGTCTTTGTCCGCTTACTCGGTAACGGCGTGAGAGTCCCAGAAGGCTTGTAGTAGTGGCACGAGCGGGAGCCGAGTCCCCAAACTAGGTACTCAATGCCAGATCGCAGAACGTTGAATGTCCAGGATGTTCAAACCATCATTATTTTCCGCCGACTCTGTAAGGATCTCCAAAGCCTTATCCATTCCCACCAGTCCTTGATACGTTGCTCCACATACTCTCTTCTTTCCATCCCACTCCTGATATCTGAGCGAGAATTTCTGGCCACCAGAGCCGGGAACCTCCGAGTTTACATCCAGCGCCGGAAATTGGAGGCAGACTACCTTCCCATCCGCGGACTCCTTCAGCCACTCAACCTCAATGTACTCCAGTGATCTGAAGCTTCTCAACCCACTCAAAATCTTAACCCAAGTGCCGCAACATATATAGACAGCAGAGATTGACAGCTTGCGAAGACGGGAGCGACAGCGAAGCAGTAAGGACGCGACTATTAATCCCGTGGTTCTCATGAATTTGAGCTCAATTTCTCGAAGTCCTAGGCAAGATCTCATCGAACAGAGAATACTAGCTAGGAATTCTGTGGTTTCATCTTCGTACAAATACAATGCCAGCGTCTTCAGGTCCATGTTATGTAGGATAAGGTCCCGTGCCCATCCAAGATTCGCCACGGTGGGATAACGCAAGACGCGAAGTTCCTCGAGCTTCTCCCATGCGGCCATATACTTTGGCTGCTGATATAGTTGCTTCTGCAATCGCGTGGTGTCTAAACCTTTGTAATGGCAGCAGTCTATGCGGAAAGACTTTACTGGAATACCTCTCTCGGTTACGGCTTCGAACACCATGTAAACATAATCGCTAGGTCTCAAACGTTTGGACTGGTAGTGCTCCTTTCTCCCTTCAAAGTAAGGGCTGTGGAATTCAAAAGACCTACAATTGGTCAGGTTTCTCAAAATATCTCGAAGCACTTGTGCTCCTAGGGAAAGGCGAGTATCCAGGTGGGCAGTTCGAGGATTTCCCTCCACACGATGCCAGAGAAGTCCTTGCCCAAGCTGCAATCGCCAGTCCACGACTTGGAAGATTTGCACATGTTGCCTGAGATTTTCGGTCTGTGAAATGGCCCATAGCGTTTGCAGACTATTGAGCGAGAAGTCCGTTTGAAGTACAGTGAAGTAAGTACGGCCAAAGAGGTCAAGAGTCTTTTGGTATAAAACTTTACTGGCAAGACGGACTGCACACAGGCCAGTGCAATCAAGTAGATCAGCAACACCTTCGATGACTTCGACAGGTAAAGTGAGGAAAGTGGAAAGCATGCTTGAAGAGCCACGCTCGAATTGTGAGGGTCAAGCCAACCCAGGGAAGCTTCTTCGATTGGCTCTTAGAAGCCGAAAGGCATGTGTTAAAATATCAAGGAGCCAATTGCTTCCTAAAACTGCTGTCTAATGAAGTCTCGAATAAACATGGTATCACATTGAATCTCAATGAATAAATGAATGAAAGAATGAATGCTGGTCGCAGGTCTCGACTTCCGCTTGAATTTTAGGACCAGCCCTAGCAGACCTTGGATTCTATGAAGCATAAAGTAGAAGGAAGGCGCGTTGCAAGTGAAGATAGCAAATAAAAGCAGCAAGACAAAAGTACTTGTTTCCAAGTGGCAGCCCGCCCGCGGCGTTTAGAATGTCTGATTCTACATGGATACAGACCAGTAGGCCGGTGTTGCTTGAACTATTCTTCATTCTCAGTCTTGTACGAACACCATTTCAACGGCTGCAGATGATCATGGCGCAATTCTGCCGGCTTATCCATCGGGAGTCATTTAAGGAATGGGAAGATGCTGGATCTGCTAAGAATAGTCGACGATGGCGCAGCAGGCAGACGTGGAGGACACCTAAGAATTAAGAAGGGCTTCAATGGACCAAAGCGTAGGGAAAATGCGACATAGGCCGAACAGCCTCAAACACAGTGTCTGGGCTATGTGCATAGTGAAGTATTTCCAAGAAGACTGCTGTTATATAAGGTATAATTGTATAATTCCAAGAACAAGACATTGATTGAAAGATGCTCGGAGAGGACATTCGGCAAATTTAATTTGCCCCGAAATCGCCTTCGAAAAGACGCTATTCCATTTGGAGTAAGGTGAATCTGGATCCAAAATTGCGTCTACCGTCTCACGCATACTTTACTTTATTTTGCTCTCAGTCAGCAACCTCTACATCATCTTTTCAATTATCAACGTTAGGCATCAATTCAACATACAGCTAACAAGTCTCTTCGCTTCTCTCCTTCTTTCAATTCAAATTCCATCTCAACCTTCAGCGTTTTCGTAAACAGGAGATCTGGACTTCGTGGATTAGGGGCTCCCACCTCGAGCGAGTGGTGGACATGGCTGTAAGCATGCACTACTCTTCTATTCACCATGAACCTGAGATGGTCAAACCTTTCCTCCAATGGTCTTGGTTGAGGCACTGCTTCCCTGCAGCGGATTTCCAAATGCTGACTCGCGGCTCTTAACAGCAATACGGCGGCTATAACAACAATGGAGGTGGATACGGCCAAGCCAATCCCTACGAGCAGTCAGGAAACAGATATGAGCAGCAAGGAGGTCGCTACGACCAAGATGCCGGCAACCCATACGCCCAACAGCCGAGCAACCCTTATGCCTCACAACCCGCTGCACCACAACAGAACTCTGGGGGCCGACAGCAACCGGGCGGCTACGGGAATCGATATGGACAAGCTCAGACAACGAATGCCGGCAGCTCTACCTACCCAGCCGGTGCAGGTGCGACGGGCGGCGGCTACGGTAAGACCGATAACAAGGACATTTGGGGGAGCTGAATTAATGATTACTAGTTGAAGGAAACGATGTTGAAATGACACCTATGAATGGGCAAGCTGGCGCATATGGAGCGCAACCCAGCCGAGATCCCAATGCGATACTGAACGAGTGCCGAAGCATCGACCGGGGCATTGACGAGATCCAAAAAAATCTCGAACGCCTACGCTTCCTTCAGCAGCGAGCCATCGATGATCCGGACGCGAGCCAAGGTACTCAAACCAATCGCGAGCTGGACTCACTGAGCTCCGACACAATGACCCTCTACCGCAGCTTTGCAGCTCGTATCAAGACGATCAAGTCACAGAAAGAGTCCGGAGATCCAAGGAACAAGCCGCAGGTTGGCTTGGTGGACCGGAAGCTGAAGAATGCCATCAACGAGTACCAAAATGTGGAGAAAGACTTTAGGCATAAATTGTCGGCCCAAATGGAGCGACAATACCGTATCGTTAGACCAGATGCGAGCGATCAGGAGGTTCAAGAGGCCATACAGGATACCTCGAACAATCAAGTCTTCAGTCAGGCTGTACGTTGTTCCGTTGTCCTAGATCGGCACTCGCTAATGCATTTTTCAGCTACTCTCCCAGAACCGACGCGGTCAATCACAATCGGCACTGCGCGCCGTTCAAGGCAGACACGAGGCCATCCAAAAGATTGAGCGGCAGATGATCGAGCTTGCGCAGCTCTTCCAGGATATGGAAGCCGCCGTCGTTGAGCAAGAGCCTGCTATACAGAACACTGAAGAGAAGACGGAGAACACGGTCGTCAATTTGGACCAAGGAAATCAGCACCTTGGTGGAGCCGTCGTCAAAGCCAGGTCTGCGCGGAGGAAGAAGTGGATCTGCTTCTGGATCATTGGTAAGTCTATCAATACCATACCTTTGTATTTCTATTTCTGGATCTCTGATGCTGGCCAGTGCTTATCTTACTCATCGCGGTCGCTGTTGGGGTTGGTGTCGGAGTGACGGTGAACAACAACAAAAACCATTGATTGGACGCATTCTCCATTATCGCCTATATCACCATCATCATCATCATCATCACCACCACATGGCATACCTCAGATCTCCTTTTCGCGAAGTACCCTCGGCTTGCGGGCCTCATCATCTTCTTGCGCTGGACGGTGCAGCCTCAGAAGGGCGCTAGAGAGTGGCAGAAAGACGTCTTGGATGGCTGCTTGATTCCTCGTTTACTTTCGCCTTCACTTCAAAAATGACGCGGGCGCTGTTGATGATACTAGCCTACGTAAGATGTGTAGGATAGGAGAGTGTTTGTAATAGAATGTTTAAAAACCAGCTAGCAAGTCCTAATCACATCATGCCTTTGGCATGTACTTAGACCGCTTTTTTTAAAATGCAATACCACTCCGTAAAGTACGTACTCATCAATCGATGATAATGGCCCGTAAAATCAGGTTCAACAATCGAATGGTTCAAACGGTTAAACGTGTTCGGAAGAAGCGGGCCACGCCAATTGGCGCGCTGTCAGATTAGCGCCCTATTCTTACTTAACGTCCGATTAGGTTCAAGTCCCACTTTATCTGATTTCACCTGGCCTCAACCTCCCATTGCATACTCCGTACTACCTAACATCCTGTACATACACCATCCATTGACACCTCCATCCCAGCAGTACCCCATTCACAGCTTTTCCAAAATGCTACGATGGTACCACTACCTTCTCTCTGCCACCCTCAATCCAATCCCTAGTCACTGAGCTAATCGCCCAAAAACGCAGGTACCAAACCAAGCTCGCGCGACGACCGTTGCTCACGCAGAGCATAACCACAGCCGTGCGTTGCCTTGTTCCCTCCCCCCAAAAACAAAAGCCCCTATGCTCTCAAATCCATCAGAAAAACAATCCAACCACAACCTCCTTCCCCCCTCTCCCCCTCCCACCTCTCAAACGCTAACCCCAACCCGGAAAGCAAACAGGTCCTCTTCGCAACCGGCGACGTCATGGCCCAACAAGCCATCGAGCGCGTCGGGCCCGAGAAGCACAACTTCGCCCGCACAGGCCGAATGGCTCTATACGGCGGAGGTAAACCCCCCCCCCCCCTCCCTCCCTTCCCAATCCCCCCTTCTCCAAAAAAAGCTAACCTTCCCCCCCCTTCCCCCCCAGCAATCTTCGGCCCCGCCGCAACAACCTGGTTCAACTTCCTCGCTCGCCGCATCAACTTCCCCTCCTCCCCGAACCTGACCATCGGCGCGCGGGTACTAACCGACCAAACCGTCTTCGCGTCGACGAACCTCTTCTGCTTCCTCTCGTCGATGGCGGTGATGGAAGGGGAGGATCCGAGGAAGAGGTTAGAGGGAACCTATTTTGAAGCGTTGAAGAAGAATTGGATGGTGTGGCCTGCGGTGCAGGCTGTGAATTTCAAGTTTGTGCCGCTGGAGCATAGGGTGTTGGTTGTGAATGTTGTTAGTTTGGGTGAGTGGGGATTCTTTCTTGTGCCCTGCACTTCTCGTTCCCTTCTTTTCCTTTGTAGGCATCTACTATGATATGATATGATATGCGCAGAGAGAGAGAATGGAAATGAAGGAAGTGATCACTTCGCTAACCCACTCCCCCCGTGTCCCCCTCACAGGATGGAACTGCTACCTCAGCTACGTCAACAGCCAAGGCGGCAAAGACAAGATGGTCGACGAGTACGAAAAGGCGGAATGAGAATGCATCAATCAGTCAGTCAATAAAAAAACGGACATGCACTGAAACAAGGAAGGAGTGAGTGGATGTAAAAGCCGCGGGCTCCAGTGTACGATAGATACCCCTTTGCGATGGATGCGAAGTACCGCGATCGATCGCCATATCTCCTTTTTTTGCTTTTAGATATTCTGAGGAAGAGGGGGGGGGGAAGGGGGAGGGGCGGAGATAGTCATGGGTGTATCTCTTATTCTTAGTAAATCAAGAGGAGGTGGTTCTATGCATATTATTGACGACCAGCTTCCAAAGCCCTCCGCCATCTATCTATGCCACGCCATCATCCCAAGTCATACACATCCATCCATCCATTCCTTATCACTCCTTCCCCTCCCCCCCCCCCTCACCTCCTGCCCCTCACCTCCCCACCTCCTCCTCTCATCCCCCTTCGCCCACCCCCTCTCCACATACCCCAACCTCTCCTTAACCCTATCCACCGTACCCCTATCCCCCGTATTCTTCCCCACATTATCGCTAATCTTGATCGCCGGACGGCCCGAAGCCGAGGCGAGTTTAATCACAATGTTGAGCGGAGCGGACTTTGTGGCGTTGGAGGAGTGGGTGAAGTCATCTTCAAAAAAAAAAAAAGAAAGGGGGGGGAAGGGGTTAGCCAAGTCAACAAATAGGGATATTCGGGGAAGCGGTTACTTACTAGTTAGGAAGGTCCCAATGCCAAACGTAGGGTTGAAGCCCGCCTCCTCTGCAGCGCGCTTGTACTCGAGACACAGCTCAATGTTCAGCGAGTCCGAGAACACAATCGTCTTCTTATCCGTGATACCCTCACCATCGTAGAAACCGCGCATCAACCTGACAAACTCGAGCGGATTCCCCGAGTCCTGGCGTACCCCTGTGAAAGTATGCGCGTAGGAGCGCGGTGGATCAGGGTTCGTTACGTGAAGAGGGGGAGGCTCGTTAACAGAAGACGCCGCGTCGACCACGATTTGAGTCGCAGAGATAGCCGGCAGCGGGGCGGATGGGAGTTGCGTGGGAGCGGTATCGACTTCCGCTTCGGCAACCCTTGGTAGAGACTTCTTGAAAGCCTTCAGGAAGGTAGGCGTGCCGAAGGTGTCCGTGAGTGCTATACCGAGGACCCCTTCGCCAAAGCAGCCGACCCAGTATCTCAAGGCGGTTTCGTTGGCGTGTTCGTAATCATTGGTTATGGATGCTATGCCCATGAACCACTCATGTGCGACGGTGCCTACAGGGGGGATGCCATACTTCATGGCGAAATGAACGTTGCTCGTCCCGCTCAGCTTGCCTTCCCATCCTTGCTCTGATGCGGTACTGGCGGCCCTCGTCAATCCTTGCATTACCAGATCGTGGGTGTGGTAGTCTCTTCTTCGTCGTGTGCCGAATTCCGAGAACACGCAGCCACTTTCCATGAGCTTGACACCCTTGTCGTATGCCTTTTGTTCTTGGCCATTATGGCTCCAGTCTTTGTCGCAGAAGCGAAAGTAAGCCTCGCTTGTGAGAGCAAGAAGTGGAATCTCGTAAAGGATTGTGTGTAACCATAAGCCCCCAATCTCAAAATGTATGTCTCCCAGGTCATCTGCGCTACCGGTATCACTCAGAGGTTCAAACAAAACTCTGACTTGTTGGGAAGGCTGTAAGCGAAATGTGGTGAGGAAGCGTAGGTAGGTGTCGTTGAAATAGGTGCAAGTTCCCTTCAAATACTGAAGCTCTTCTGGAGAGAGCGTGATATTTCCAAGTTCTGCCACGCAAGATGAGCATTATTCTTGCAGCCATGCGACCTTGTTGACGTACTGCTGACCTGTTCCTCGATCCAATGATAGGCTTTCCGGTTCAGTCGCATGTCCGAAGTCCGATTCGTGAAGGCATATGTGACCTCTGCTCCATATGAGTAAAAGCGTCTCGCGCCAAAACACTAGGTACTCACGAACGTCAGGCAGGTACTTCAAGATGGCGCATTGCATCGTCAGCTTGTAGAGATCGGTATCTAGTAAAGAGAAGATCCCCTCTGGGAGCTCAGTGAGCTCTGTATGATTGGAGCCCATGGTCTTTGCTTTTGAGCCCAGTACCATTCAGGGCGCCAAGTGGAATGCTGTAGGAACTTTTGCAATAGAGTAGCACCAAAAGAGAATGAGAAGGATGGTAAGATGAATGGGCCTGGAGTGAGATTGAAGAGACTTTGAGCCTCTGAGGGGCAGAAAATCATTTCCCACGCTAAGATTAGATAAAAGATTGAAAACTAGTCCTTTCTGGGCATCTTTAACCATCACCATCTCGCCTTTCATGTCATTCAGTGCACAATCGATAAATCACCACAATAACTCTAGTGCATCATTGATGCTGTAGCTGGAGCTGTAGCCGGTCTTGATCGTTATCAATTGGGTGAGTAATAGCCAAAACCTGGCTATCTTTCTCGAATGACCTCCGATCCATGAGCGTTTTTGAGAATGAGCGTAATTGTGGGCCTGGCCTCTATCCAGTGTCAAATTTTTGATACAACGTCTGACTCCCATACTTATTATCTTCGGCTTCCCTGTTGTTTTTTTATCACCGGATTGCAAGATTCCTCCCAGTCTTTCACGTTAAATCTGGCAGTCGCGAAAGAATCTCCCCTTGGATTCGGACATACGGTAGGCTAAGGTTGCTGTCCAAAATCAGCTCATATATTGCTATCAGCATAACATGGACCTAGCGCCTTGGGCTCTGAGCTCTTTAGAGGAAGTTTCGGAGACATTCATCGCTACATGTTTCCAAGCTTTTCCCATTTAGAATACTTATTGATCCCTTTTTGCGCTAATGAAATTTGCATTTCGCTCTCATATGTGCTCAGTCAGAAGTGGCTTCAAGAAAATTTGCTCGTTCTGGGTGCCTGGAAACTATATATATAATATACTTATTCCTCTTGCTCTTGCTCTTCCTCTTCCTGTCTGTTCTCATTCTCCAACCACTTACCTTTCACATCATCACACTTCATCATCCAACTTCAAGCCCATTCAGAATTCACACTTCAACATCCAACTTCGAGTCCATTCAGATTCATCAAAATGAAGCTTTCTACCCTCTCCCTAGTTGCTGCCTCCGTCGTCACAACTTGTGCCGCCTTTCCTGCTCCTTTTCCAAATTCAACCCATGTACCAGTCTCACAGCACCCTTCGCCTCCAAGGCCATTCCCAGCTGGTCAGGTTGTGGAGGTGAAGGATCCTTCTCCTCCTCGTCCTTTCCCCGTTGGCCATCCCGTCGATGTGTCACCGCCACGGGAGGAAAGGGCACCTTCAATGCCTCATATGTTAGTCAAAACTGGCGCGGCAACTACTGGCCCGTCGCTTCCAACACTCTCCAAGTATCCATTGGACAGAGAGAACACACGAGATGATGGAAAGCTACTGGAGAAGAGAGGTCCCCTCTCGCGCTTCCCGAATGGTGGAAACCAGGAGGCGGCTGATCCCTCACCACCCAGACCATTCCCCGCCGGTCCAGTGCCAGTCGTGAGGCACCACGGGGAAGGTCGCAACAACGGAGCCAATAAGCCGTCGCCACCTAGTCCATTCCCCGCTGTTCGCCTAGTGGAGGCACAAACCGCTTCACCAAACGACACTCTCAGCGCTCGCTCCCCATCGCCTCTACTACGTACCGTGAATGGGTCAGCAGCCGAAGCTTCCGACCCCTCTCCACCACGCCCATTCCCTGCCGGTCCAGTGCCAGTCGTGAGGTACCACGGAGAAGGTCACAACCCCGCTCTTCGCCTGGTGGAGGCACAAACCGCTTCACCAAACGACACTCTCAGCGCTCGCTCCCCATCGCCTCTACTACGTACCGTGAATGGATCAGCAGCCGAAGCTTCCGATCCCTCTCCACCACGCCCATTCCCTGCCGGCCACGTTGTGGACGTCGAACCACGAGGTGAGATGGCCCCTCCCTCGCACGCACACGGAGGCTACTTCCCGCCATCAAACCCACCCGTTGAGCAGCGCGCCGCACGTCTCCGCAAACCCTGCGCACACAGATGCCACCCATACATGGTGAACTGCTGCAATAGGCTCTCCGCGGATGAAGTGACGCCATGGAACTCCACCACCGCGACACCGCGCGCCGACAGCATCCCGCTCCATACGTCCAGCGCCTCCAGCTCAAGCTCCCTCCACAAAGGCCACGGAACATTGCGCACCGTCTACACCACTGCTCGCTCCACTGTAACGTCCTTATCTGTCGCCTCTGCGTCGTCCTCCGTCTCCAGCGCCCTCTCGGCCTCGGCTTCATCTGTATCAAACCTCGGTACCAGCTCGACCCCATCGACGCCCTCCCGCTTCACCACCATCGCCACCATCACTTCGACCTCCACCTTGACGGCAACCTCAACCTCAACCTCCACCGCAATCATAACATCAACATCAACCACCATCATCACCCCCTCAACCACCCACACCTTCCACCCCCGCACACCAAACCACCGCCCACACCACGACATCTTAAGCCACGACACCATCCAAACGCGGACAGGACAGTGTTAGGGATATCCGATATCATGAAAGAGAGAGAGAGATCAACAGGAAGAGAAGAGAATACAGAGACAGAGATAGAAATCACGATACACTTCACTCTGCTCACAAGAGACGGGTTTCGTCTCTATTATATATATAGATTTCTTTGAGTCTTTGATTTGATTTGATGGGGGAGGGGGGATGGGCGGTATTGTTTTCGGATATGGATAGTGATATTGATGTATGATACTGTACTGTATGTACTTCAGTGTACTCTACAGTACGACTCAGATAATACATAACACATAACACATAACACAACATGTCATATCATATCATATCATATCATATCATGACACCACATTCATCCACCCCCACCCCCTTCACCCCCTTTCCTCATTCATTCAAAACTTCCGTTCAAGGTTTTTCCATGCCGTAAAGAAACGTCCATTGCGAGAGATCGGACAACGTCATATTTAGATCTAGAGACTTGGGGGGCGCGATAAAGGTTCTAGTACAATTCCCGCATCAAGAAGTCTGATAGCTTGTACAGCATAGCACGACAGCAACGGCATCCTAGTCACTCCCCCGCAGCACCAGCATTCCATCCATCAATCCTCTCCTAAAGAATCAGAACCACCCCCTCCCCCTCCCGCCACCCCCTCCCCCCTTCCAACCCATCCGCCCTCCTCAACGCCCTCCTTATCTGCCTCAAAAACACCGCCATCACAACCGGCGGCACCGCATTCCCAATCTGCCTTCTCACCCCCTTCACCCCAAACCTGTGCTTCAGCCAAAAGCCATTCAAACAAGCAAGCTCTCTATTCGTGAAGCCGCGCTTGCCAGAAGGATGCCAGTTCGGACTGCCGGCGCAGGTAATGGTGTTACGAAGCGGTTCATCGCCCGAGTGAGGAGGTTTATTGATTCTGGCGGCGAATTGAGGGCGGTGGTCGGGGAAGTCGTGGGGGATGTGGGCAATGGCGTCGTTGATGGTGGTGTGAGGTGTAAGGTGGGGGAAGCGGTAGATGTCGTCGGGTTTGCAGTGGGTTGGCTCGGGGAAGTCGGGGAGGGTTTCGCCGGGGCTGCATGTTCGGTCAGTACTCGGAGGTAGGAGGGTTGATGAATCCACTCTTTCTTTTGGCTTACCAGGATGCGAAGATGATAAGACGTCTTCTTGGCTGAGACAGGCCGAAATCTAAGAAATTGAAAACGTCCCATCGAACGCTGAATCCGAGTCTGGTGAATATTTGAATTAGTGCCGTGAACCACTCGAGGTTTTCCTCACCGCGAGTTATGCCATACGTCTCCTCCAAAGTCACGGTACGAGGCGTCGTTTTCTTGAGTAGCAATTCCATGTCTAAAAATGCAGCTAGATTCTGGTCGTCATTAGAAAAAGGTCGATTGTGCAGTAGGCTGAAGGGTGTGCAAGGCGGTGACATGTGCAGATGATCATACTTATGGCTCTTGTTGATCGACCTGGCAAATTTATACACTGAGACACAGTGACAACGGGTGTGTGGAAAATTTAAGCGGTATGTCGCGACGCAGTCGGGGTCTTTGTCAAATGCCTCTTCCACCCGAAAACCAGCCATCTGAGCCCCACTCGACACCCCGCCACCTCCACAGAAAGCATCACCTAGAGTGTACCTCCTCTCATATTTTCGGCTTGTCGCTTCGTTGACAGCTGGATTAGTATGAGGCAGGGGGGGACCAAGATTACAAGAGCTCGCTTGCTGTACCCGCTCGAAAGCGATCTCTTCCTCCAGCCACCCTGGAGACATGCCTCCTTTGATTGTTCGCCCTCGAAACCTATTCCTCAACTCAGATTGAGAGATCGAACATCCTTCGTCCGACTCCGCATCGATCAATCTCTTCAACACGCCTTTGTCGTTGCTCGTCTTGAGGTATTTCCATCGACAGAGAAGACGACTGTGGGTACTTTCATACTCTGCGCTCGAGGCAGCGCTGTCTGGGTCGATCTCGTAAACATTTAGGGCCGGATATTGTAGGTTGGTCATGATGAGTTCTCGAATCTTGACCACGGCGGCCAGTTTGACAAGGTGATGATCCGGATCATGTTCCATCATCAACACAATTTCATTGAGCCTCGGTTCAAGTAGACCGTTGAGGGACGAAGTTCTTTGGAAGCGAAGGCCTTTTAGAAAGATCTCACCGGTTTCGCGGTCTTCTAAGATGGTCTTAATCCGCAGAAAAGCGCCATCCATCATCTCAACAGTTGCTCCAAGGTTCAGGGTTCTCCCATCGTAGCTATATCTCGACAGCTGTCTAGTATTATCCAGGAAACTCTCTGCAGAAACAGGACGTGCTGTTCGGGTTTGGGGCCGGAAACGAACAGCGTCTAACCTACGGCGACGTCTCTTTTGGCGAAGATTAGAGACTGGTCTTCTTCGCTCCACGATTCTGTCGCCTAGCAGTGTAGTGTCGCTAGAATTGTCGTCGTCGCTGTCTAAATTGATGATATTTGGATTCTGACGGACAAATCCTGGGTATAGAGGCTGACCGTTGAATAGAATTTCAGGCAAGGGATCGGCCATGATAGTGTCCATATCTGTTGTAAAAGAAAGCTTGATGGTAGCGTTGATTTTGTTGTTAAACAGCGGAGGTGCGGTTGGAAGGGTCAAAGGATGAAGGATAGAAAATGGCGAAGGATGCAGATTGAAGAGTTTCCACGCTTTGAATGAGAAGAGGTGAGGTGAGGTTTGGAAGGATGGCGCTAGTGACCACTATACATCGACTCACTTCATACTCAATTGACGGGTCCAGATCGAGGTTTACCCATCGGAAACCCTAGCTTTAATCATTCAGTTGTGTCAATAGATTTACGTGATGACCTCCTTCGCTTTGGCTGCTTCTTATCATATTTCCACGACTTTTTCTCTTCAATCGGTTTCAGAAAGCCATCTACATGAACAGCTCCCACCATTGCACCCGTAAATCTGTTGTTAGAGCCTTCCCTTGCTCTCCAAGAGTTACTTTGGCCATGTTGAACACGGAAATGAGGAGGGGCATTGGGTAGATACACATCCACTTCCTGAACCTCCTTACCCTCCTCAAGAGTTCTGAATTTGATACCCTCCTCGAAAAGCGTAGCACATCGAGCAGTAGTACTTCCAATGACACTTTGTTGCCACCCAGTCATGGCGGCAATGCCCAGCACATCACTCCAGTCTCGAAGGCCTAAACGCCCCTTACGTCCACGGAAGTTATGACTCCGCGATCTGCGCGAAAAAGACCTGGCATATTGGATTTGGTCTTTCAAGGCCGGCTTTCCCTTCCTAGATTGGCTTCCACCCGAATCGGAGCCATCGTAGTCTGGCATGTCTTGACTTGTTCCTGTATCTTCATCGGTGCTTGACGCTTTCTGCTTCCTTTTCCGAGGTCTACCTCGAGATGTTGCCCGCTCACTAATTGGGCTCAGAGACTCGCTACCAGAGTCTTCAACAGCCAGATAAGCAGCTCTGGCATGATGCAGTCCCATGAGTAAATCGTCCAATTTGGTCATCATGTGTTGCACTGTAGGCCGTAGAATCTCGCTTGCTCGTTGATCGTCAGCCATAATGACAGGTTTCTGGTCCTGAAAATCATGGTCCTGTTTGGCACGAAACTTTCCATTCACGTGTCTTCGGCCTTCCAAATGCTCAGGGTGTCGCATAGTAATTTTCGTTTTGTGCTGTTCATCTTCCCATTGTTGTTCTTGGAACTGCTCTTTGGCTTTCCGTAGGACTTGGGCAACGAGCATTTCCTGTAACTGTTGACCTGGTCTTTCCAATCTGGCATGGTGCAGCTCGGATGGAATATCATCATCTTCCCAGCGCCTTTGGTCATGCTCTTTCGGAACTATGTCAGACGGTAAAGGCCAAGCGGTCCAGCTCTTGGGCGGGACCCACATGGAGCTTTCGTTACTTTTTGAATCTTGCGGACTTTGGACTTGCCGATCAGGGCCCCGCAGGCGGTATCTATGACGTAACCTGAAGGAGTTGAACAGATGGATGCTAAGATCCTTTGCCTGCAACTGTTCGACACTGGCTGCTAAGTCTCTTTCTGGAGCTGTCCAATTCCGCCAAGTTGAAGGTGGTCCAAGGAATTTATTTGGGCGCGACGGCGAAGATGTGGGATCCTGAGAATCCGTGTCAAAAGATTCATGAGGTTCGCCGTCTGCAGCAGCTTGGTCAGCTGCAGGGTCATCGCCAGCGCTGGAATCCCTTCGAGGTGATTGTTGTAACACTGGGCTGTGATCTGACGGCGCGTCAGACAAGTCGTCATTTGCCAAGTCCAGATGTTCGTTCTCGGCGTAGAGTATGTCTGCTGGTTGCTGTGCTGAGTGGAGCGGGGGGGAGGAAGGAATTCGGCCATCGTCCTCAGAAGACGACATGGTGTATTATTATGTATATTCTGACAAAAATGACTAGTCCGCATCCCTGTAGCGATTTGAGTAGGGGCAGCAGAGCGATCACATTGCTATAGATAATAGATAATAGCTGCTGGGGGAACTTAAGACTTTGGCTTGTTTTGTCGAGGATCTTCATAGAGTATGGTTTCTTGAGACTCGGAGCCTCCAATCAATCATTCTACAACATACACCAAAAAAACTATATGGTGTTATATTAATTAATTACAATACCAATTGTGGACAACAATCCCCAAAGCCGACGCTCGAATGTGTGGGTGAGTACTTCATTTATAACAACACTTTCATAGCACAAGCAGCGGATCCTACAGCTTCTCATCCACGCCATAGCGTTGTTGGCTTGTAATAAGAGCCTGAGGCAAGACCGTCCAATCACGGAACCAGCTACATCTCCCCAAAGCGCAGATCAAATTTGAACCATCAGAAGACTTGGTAGTTTAGAGGGAATCATTAGATACGATGTCATGATAGCCTTCAGATACTGCATCATTGTATCCTCTTCTTACCCTCTTCGAGATGACCCAACCGAACATTACTCGCCCCACGTTCGCGAGGCACAAAGCTTCCTATCACTTTGTCTTTCATCGCGCTGCCCATAGTCTCTTGATAGCCTTCCTGGGCCCAGCGAGGGGTGTTGAGTTTTGGCCAATTGACCTGAAAATTTGTAGGGTCAGTAGAAGTTTCGGTCTAGGGCTTCAGCTACTTACGTAGAGCATGCCATGAGTCCATATGAAGTGCCCACACCAGCTACCGATGATCATCCACAACAGAGCAAACACACGCAAAGGCCAAATTGTCGTTTGTGGCTGGGTTCTCGTTAGGGAGGTAATCATGACTAGGAAGAAACTGGCGGCTAATAGATATGGTATGGCTTGGATCAAGATTGGTCTTCGATCCTTGAAAACAAGATTAGAATCGGTGATCGAGGTCGAAGGTAGGTAAGCGCCTAGGAACAGATCAAATGCATCCTGACGTGGCCCGTCTCCAAAATTATTCTTGACATAGCGAGTGATGGAGTTGTTCAGATCCTGAGCCGCTCCGGCCTTTGTCCTCTCACCAGTGCGTGTAAAGTCGGTCTTGAGAGCCCCAGTCCCTGAGTATGTTTTTGACACAACATCAGCGTTGTCTGCCCAAATGTTTCGGAATAAATCCTGGAATGATTTGTCGTCGTCAGCAGACTCCCCAGGCTTTAGAGCACCAACATCGGTCAGTTGCCGCGTCAAGGTCCAGCGACCAAGCATTGTCTGGACAACGTTCGTCCGGTCCAAGCAGTCCATGCAATTCGTTCGCACCACGGCTGTTTGCCGATTTCGCACTTCCAGGCGACCTCGTGCATCCGCCGGCATGTCAACGCCGCGGAAATATTGGCCTTGAGTCAGACCCTGCTTCAACTGATCGAGAAGCAATTGAGCGCGATGCCACTTTAGTCCCTTGGTCTCGTTGTGGAAATCGAAGTAAACATAGTGTAATCGATCGTATTTCTGATTCTTCTGGCTAGCCTCCACAATATGTATCTTCTCCTCCGTTGTATAGTCTGCCTGCGTTGCTTCATCGGGCGAGGAGACCAGAATTCGGACCATCTGCTCATAGGCTCTCTTAACCCGATCTTCTCGACCTTTTTGGTTGACGAGGTTGACAAGGTAGTTGTCGCCATACAGGCTTATTTGTTCGTTAAAGTGCTGTCGTGCAGCCTCGACAGCTGTCTCCACCCCACGCACTTGAAGATTCGGAACGTATTTCAACGTGTTAACCTCTGCCCAATAGACTGGCACGCTTCCCCTGGTCTGTACATAAGACAAGACCTGTGTGTCATAGCCTTCATTACCCCCCACCTTGCCATTTTGCATTCCTCCGCCCCCAGCAAAGCCTTCTAGATCTCCATTCTCATCGTTCAGGATCACAATCTGCTCCGTCTCGTTATAATTTGCAACGTGCCCTTGCTCATCAATGCCGCGAGTGAGATAGCGAGTCCCGGCTCTGTGTCTAGATCTTCTTGTAATTAATGTGAATGTCAATGGAGTCGCCTTGACACGGGTTTGTGTGATTCTCAACATTCCAAACATGACAGGAAGAATGAAGGGGTCAGCTCCATCCTGCTGTCCTCCACGGAGCCCAGAACCACTTCCCACGCCATTTGCGAAGTCTATAAGGTCTGACTGAATAAACTTGTTCCAGAAGAAGCGGTCGTCTGCTCTCCTCCACAATGGTTGTGAAGGACTCGATTGGGCTTGACGCTGGAAGCTATTGGTGATGTCGAAGGAGTATGAAAAGTACATTGGTCCAGTTTTCAGCATAGTCTTCAGTAGGCTCATATAAGTGTCTTCGTCTGGATCATGTAGTGCACGTTCGCGGAGAGGAAGAAATTCCGTGGAAATAACTTTGTAGACCATATGCCCTTTCAAGCGACCCATTGGCTGAGCTTTTGTGACTACTATTATGTACTTGTCTGCCGCTCTGTCAGCACTTTCTCCGCCTTGAAATCAAGACCCATTCACCTAATCTGAGCTTGATGATGCCGAGAATGCCCGCAATACTCGACACCCTTTTAGCACCTAACAGCGCACCATCATTGAGTCGCAGGTCTCCGGAAGGTCGATCAACCACCAGTGTCTGGGCTGAAGGCGAAGAAGGGGAGGTGAAGGCGTAATTTGAGGAAGAGGCATGGACGTTAATGTCTCTGAAGGGAACTAGGCTGCGCATTTTGGATTATCTGGCGGTATCGCGGGGAGAGAATGCGGACTCAAAAAGGGGAACTGCTTCTCAAAGCAGGTCTGTCGCTATTGTATCATAGTTGAGGATCTGGTGGAGAGGTAGGATAAAGGTGAAGCAGCAGAGACAAGTCAGAGGGAGAGCTGCAGAATTCTTGGCGCACTCAGCCCTACAGACTTCGTCATTTGATGGCCACGCTAAGGCACCAACCGTCCCTGCGCTTCAAAGGCGTCCATTGTCTCCATCTTCGAACTTCATAGAACATAATAATACTACGACCCTTTTCACGGCTTAATCTGATCTCGAGATTGCCCATTCGCCGTCTTATCAAGTACCCTACTAAGTCTGAGCAACATGTCATCTCGGATCTCTACTGGCGCCCGGCCAGGCGCTCGGTTTGCACAGTTCAAGCTAGTCTTGCTCGGTTCGTACATGCTGCTACTTTCTAGTAGCCCCAAGAAGCTGACTGTGGTATAGGAGAGTCTGCAGTCGGAAAGGTAGCTTCTTCAGTCCGAGCCGCGTTTGGCATGGAAAGCTGACACTCTCCCAATAGAGTTCTCTTGTCCTGAGATTTGTCAAGGTCAGTTACTCTTTGATCTGCCCAGTGCAAGATGAACCGTGCGGTGTGTGGTCACTGATTCTTAGCAAGGACCAATTCGATGACTACAGAGAATCTACCATCGGAGCTGCCTTCCTCACACAAACCATCTCCCTTGATGATACCACGACTGTCAAGTTCGAAATATGGGATACTGCAGGCCAAGAGAGGTACAAGTCGCTTGCACCAATGTATTACAGAAACGCAAACTGCGCAGTCGTTGTATACGATATCACACAAGCTGTAATCCACTCTTACCGACCCCGACGAATTGCTACTAATGGATCGATAGTCATCTCTGGACAAGGCAAAGTCATGGGTCAAGGAGCTACAAAGACAGGCGAATGAGAATATTATCATAGCACTGGCAGGAAACAAATTAGATCTGGCGACGGAGCACCCAGATAAGCGTGCAATCCCAACCGCAGATGCCGAATCATACGCACGGGAAGCTGGGCTGTTATTCTTTGAGACATCAGCAAAGACTGCGGAGAATGTCCGAGAGTTATTTACGGCAATTGCACGAAAGTTACCCCTTGAGCAAGCTGGAAATCGCGGTATGAGGGCGAATCCGAGACAAGGAGTGGATTTAAGGCCCGAGGCGCCTGGAACACAAGGTGGCGGGGCTTGCAACTGTTAGACGATGACTGGAGTACTGTGCTATGGATGACTGGACATCGCGGAATAATGCAGAGGTGTATTCAAGGGACTAGTCTTTGGACGAGACTAGTTGCCTATGGAGTGAGGGTGTGTGAGCTTTGTTGAGGTGGTTGCTAAATCTTAAGCGAGTCACCTGGAGTTGGCGTTACCGGCATGCTCCACGCTCATGGCATCTGTTTTAGGTGGATATTGGGATCATCGGTGTGTTGCTTGGGCCCTTTGTACCAACTAGAATCTGAACAGCATTGATGCATCAAGAACATACAATGTGAAGTCGACACCAAAGTATTCGTAGTCTTCCAACTAAGTCTTTAATGACTTGTACAATTCTGCTTTCTAGGTTTCGAAAGGGATTTACGATCAAAATTGTCAGGCCCAATCACAAGATCCAGCGGACATGTAAAGTACATTAACATACCTTAGCCATAGATGCAGAAGTACTTTACGTAATTGTGAATCACTTCGCAAGTATTCGTACGGATTGCCGTAGTTTAGCGTGCCTAGAGCCCGCAGGCGATTGAGGTAGCGAAAGTTGCATGACAACTTTTGTTTTTGATGCGCATAAACCACGAACGATAACAACAATAACAGTACTCAGCTCTGCCTCATACAGTTCTCGAAGTCAACATTGTCCTCTGTCCTCTCTATACTTCCCACCGTTTTATATGACCGCCTAGCATGTTCATTATCAACTGGTGTAAGCTGCCGCCTACCGGCTTTCAGCTGCAACACCGCCAACGTCCTTTTCGTCCTTCTCCTGTCTACAAGTACATGAGCTGACGCTGCGATCGATTCAATAGTCTGGGACGTCCTCGCCTCTCTGGGGCTGCTGAACAAGCATGCCAAACTGCTCTTCCTTGGCCTAGATAATGCGGGCAAGACCACCCTCCTGCACATGTTAAAGGTATGTCATGGCACTCTGGCTCTCGGTCGCCGTTGATCGAGTCACATAAGGCCTGACGTAAGCGGGCAAGCCATATCTGATCCACTGACAGTGCTCGTAGAATGACCGAGTCGCCATCCTACAACCCACTCTGCATCCCAGTATGTTCTATGACGGCTGCATTCGCTCCCTACCCTATGCTTACCCTTTCAGCTTCCGAAGAGCTTGCCATAGGCAACTGCCGATTCACAACCTTTGACCTTGGCGGCCATCAACAAGGCATGCTTCATCTCACTTGCCCCGTCTTGATTGATTTCTCTGGGAGACAAGCTGACCGGTCATTTCTCTTAGCCCGTCGCTTATGGAAAGATTACTTCCCTGAAGTCTCCGGAGTAGTGTTTCTCGTTGACGCAAAAGATCACGAGCGCTTTGCCGAGTCGAAAGCGGAACTCGACGCCCTCCTTACTATGGAAGAGCTGAGCAAGGTCCCATTTTGTATCCTCGGAAATAAAATTGACCATCCAGACGCTGTCAGTGAAGAGGACCTTAGACATCAGCTAGGCATGTGGCAAACAACAGGAAAGGGCAAGGTGCCATTGGAAAATGTAAGGCCAATCGAGGTCTTCATGTGCAGTATCATAGCGCGTCAAGGTGAGTACAGAGTCGTCAAGAAAAGAGACGGGAAGGGCCATAGCTGACTCTTTGAAAGGGTACTTGGAAGCGTTCCGCTGGCTATCAAACTACGTCTGAATAAGTTGTCCCATGCAAATCGCCATTCAGAGATAGAGGAGGAAATTGAAAGCCAAGGGATACCCGAAGACTCTGCATAATAGATAGACCCAGTCATTATTCACTGGTGAAGGACTTTTGTTTCGATGCTAGATATATTATCCAGCATTCTCCCATAGCGCTATGTACCATTCAACTCGATTTCACCGCTATGGCTGCGTAGAGCTCGATTGATTTTGCTCGCAAATTTGAAAACGTCATTTTCCCTGGTGTATTATTTTCCACATGCACACACATCCTTTCCAATCTGTCAATGCCATGGCAGGTCCAAAGTAGTAGAGTAGGTAAGGTACTTTAGGTAAGGTAGGAATAACCGTACTTCTAAAAGTTTCTCCGATGTAAAGCCGATTCCGGAGCAGCTTTTCGCGCGCACAGAAAATCTTCCTCTTGGCCATATTCAGTGGTACAATTTGTATTTTGTAATCACAGCACCAAATATGGGAAAGATTAAGAAGAAAGGTAAGATAAATCACATCAACTGATTAAAGATTGGCCTTGACGAGTTTTGTAGGCACGGCCGGTCAAGCCAAGAACTTCATTACCAGGTGAGTACATGTCTAATAGCTTCAACATGTAACAGCTCACCTTTTCTAGGACACAGGCTGTCCGTAAGCTTCAAGTCTCACTACCTGACTTTCGACGGCTTTGTATCTACAAGGGTATGCAGTATTCGCATCTCTCTGTCAAAGGCATTTACTCAGCTGCTGCCCAGGCATATATCCTCGCGAACCAAGGAACAAAAAGAGGGCTTCCAAATCTTCCACTCCTTCTACCACCTTCTACTACACCAGAGACATACAGTACCTCCTACATGAACCGCTCCTCGCCAAGTTCCGAGATCATAAAGCGTTGGGAAAGAAGGTAGCCAGGCATCTAGGTCGTGGCGAGGTTGGCGACGCTGCACGATTGGAGAAGAAAGGAACGACAAAGATTTCGCTCGACCATATTATCAAGGAAAGATACCCTACAGTAAGCACCCCATATGGGTACACATGGGGTGTTGGACTTTGACTAGTGAATGTCGCTAATCGCGCCTGGTGATATAGTTTGTCGACGCTCTCCGCGACCTCGACGATGCATTGTCCCTGCTGTTCCTCTTCGCCAACCTGCCATCCACATCCACTGTCCCACCAAAGACTATAGCTCTCTGTCAAAGATTATGCCTCGAATTCGAACATTACCTAATCATATCAAGGTCCCTGCGAAAATCGTTTCTCTCTATCAAAGGCATATATTACCAAGCCACAATACAGGGCCAGGATATACTCTGGCTGGTGCCATACAAATTCGTACAGCGAGTGACAGGCGATGTCGATTTCAGAATAATGGGCACATTCGTGGAATTCTACACAACTCTGCTCGGCTTTGTCAACTTTCGGCTGTACACATCGATTGGACTTATCTACCCTCCAAGATTCGATGCGAAGAGTGATGAGCGAGGTGGTGAGCTGGGTGCAATTACCCTTGAGGGAAGGGGAATTGAAGGGCCCAAAGAGCACGGGCCAGTTAATGCACATGTAAATCGTGAGCTAGACGGGGGATTGGAACCAACAAAACCAAACGAGGAGATTCAAAAGCAGATCTCTGCCATTAAGGAGAGTCTCAGTGTAGAGCAGGACGTCCCACAAAGCCAGGGCCCCGACCATGCCTCCGACCAAGAAGTCAACGACGCTATAGATACCTTCGAAACTACTGGAGCAGACGCGGACATCCTGCCGCAGCCTCAAGCCCGCAGCAATGAAGCCGGCTCGCTCTTCGCACCATTCACTTTTTTCCTGTCTCGGGAAACACCTAGACAGCCTCTCGAATTTTTACTCCGTGCCTTTGGTTGCAAGCGAATAGGCTGGGATGCCATTTTGGGTGACGGTGCATTCACGAACAACGAGGCCGATCCAACCATCACGCATCAGATAGTCGATCGTCCGCTCACGACAAGCCTTGCTGAAGAACTGCCAGTCTCACAAAATCCTTCAGACTCATCGACCACAACGGTCGTGAGGTCTGGGCAAAGAGTACCAGGCCGAACACTGGTTCAGCCTCAGTGGGTATGGGACTGCATCAACGAGGTCAAGCTTCTACGACCTGATCTGTATGCGCCGGGTGCAACCCTACCTCCGCACCTGAGCCCATGGGTCAAACCGACAAAGGGCGCCTACGACCCGAGCGCTCCATTAGCGGAGCAGGAACGTGAAGGCGAGGCAGAGGAAGCCGAAGGTCTTTCCGATGAAGAAGATGAAGAAGCGCAGGGCAAAGAAGAGGGAAACCCCAACGGCGCCGCCGAAGACGGCACACCACTCCTTTCCCCGAAACCACCATCACCAACAGCGGATCTGCATGACGATCACGGCATGACCATCGCCGGCAGCGAGTCCGACTCCGACCCCGCCTCCTCCGCCGCCGACTCCTTCGCCGGCTTCGCCCCCGATCCCGACTCCGACCCGGAACCAACCCTCACCCAGCACCAGCGCGAACTCGAAGCCGAAGCCGCAGGCCTCACGTTCGCCGAAACGCTCACAAAAGCCAACGGGCAGCCGTTGAAGGGGATATTGAAAGGCGGGGACGAAGCGAGGAGTAGAGCGGCGAAGAGGCGGAGGGAAGAGGAAGAGGAGCTGGAGAGGAGGAAGATGATGATGGGGCGGAAGAAAAGGAAGGTGTTGGATAAGATGCTGTTTTCGAATCGGCAGAGGGAGGCGGAGGCGGAGGCGTTGAGGGCGAAGAGGAGGAAGATTGAGGCGAGGAAGGGTAGGAGTTGAGGGGATTTAGGGGCCGTTATGTAACGAGGAAAATGCACACGATAGCCTGATTGAGCTTTAGATGTGTATGTTGTCAAAATAGTGAAAATCTGTTTGCATGTTGAGTGCAAACTTCCCCCCTAAATCCCAGAGCCCAGACCCCTGCTATCCACCCCCCGACTCCAAAACCTCCAAAAATCCCCCAACCAAATGCACACTGCCCGTCACCAACACCAACACCTCCTCCTCCCCCTCCCCCTTCCCCTCCCCCACCCCCGCAACCCCCCTACACCACCCCACCGCCTCCTCAATACTCCCCCTAACCACAACCCTACACCCCGGATCCACCCCCCCCCACGTCTCCATCAACCCCCTCTGCACCTCCAACTCCCTCGCCTTAACCGCGCTCGTATTAATACTCACAAGATCGGGCCGATACCCCTGCTCTCTAAACGTCTGATTCGAGCAAAAGACGGCATGGGAGAACGGTTGTTCGTCGCCGAGGGCGGAGGCGAGGGTGTGGTGGAGGGCCGTGGCGAGGGCGTTGGCGTCGCGGGTTTGTTGGTTGAAGAGAAGGATGCGAGGGGGGGGGGAGGAGGAGGAGGGGGATGGAGGAGGGGGTTTGATTTGGGATGCGAACCAGGAGGCTGCGAGCTGGATGCTTTCGAGGGTGTGGCCGCCGTCAATGTGCCAGACGATGTTGTTCTCGCGGCGGGTTTCGCAGCGGCCGGGCCAGCGCACTTGTTCGAGGCCGCGGGTGAATTCGGGGGGGAGGTCGGTTTGGGGTTGGGGATGGTCGTGGCCGAGGGCGGTGAGGTGGGCGTGTACGATGGCGACGGCGAGGCTGGCGTTGGTTTTTTGGAAGTCGGCGGCTAGGCCGAGTTTGATGGTGTTGAGGGAGGGGTTTCTATCAATCACGTAGAGGTTTGTGGAGACGGCATCCGCACGCTTTTGGAGGACTTCGATGGCAGTTGGGGGTTGGGGAGCTGTGAAACAGGGCGCGCCAGCCTTTATGATGCCACCCTTGTGCCACGCGATTTCTTCAATAGTGTTTCCCAGCATGGCCGTGTGATCGATTCCCAAACTCGTGATGCCAGTGACTGTAGGCTTGACAAGGACGTTTGTGCAATCGTACTCCCCGCCAATGCCGCATTCGACTACCGCGGTATCAACGCCTTCACTCATGTACGTATGATATGCCATCAGCGTCAAGAACCTGAAATAGCCCGGCTTCGGGGTTGTATCTGGCGGCTCGCCTTTCGCCCTGGCTGCGTCCTCCAATCGATCCCATGTCTCGAAGAAATATCGGGCAAAGACTTCTTCTGATAGAGGCTGATTGTTGATCTGGATACGCTCACGAACGAATCGGAGATGCGGTGAGGTGTAGAGACCGATTTTATGGAGCAGCGGTCTGTCGGGCTTCTGACTAGATGGGAAGCGATATTGATCCAGGATAAAAGAGATGAAAGCACTGGTAGAACCCTTTCCCTTGGTCCCAGCAATGTGTATCACGTTCAGCCGGTCGAAATCGGAGGGCTGTCTTCCGGCTCAGTTTGGCTGCGTTTGCGGAATGGCTCGCTCGTTGTATCAGTGGAGGTCCGCACCTCATATCCAATCCTGCGGCACCAATCTACCATTTCAGGTATAGAATTCTTATTTGCGCCCTGGCCAGATTTTCTGATGGCATCGACAACGGCGAAGTTAGTCTGTAACGTATTCAAAGCCACGACGGCGTCCTGCGGTATTGGTTAGTGGGAGTATACAGCGAAGGAGCTGTTGCTAGCTTACTGCGTAAGTGCGGCTTGCCATGGCTGCAGGTGCGGTCGAAAGGCGCCTTATTTGGGAGCAAGGTTTGCGGAAGAAAGGCGAGAGTGTAAGTTGGAAGAGACATGATACTTTAAGAGTCGTCAAATAACATACTACCTGATTCTTATACAACATAAGCATGGGAGGGAGCGAATTCGGCGAAATACAATCGGACGATAATCGACACCAGAATTACCTAGGGCTGTTCAGAAACTAAGGTAAGGTAGGTAATTTTTCCTACTAGTCGTAAGTTTACCAACTAGTACGGCCTTCCCTTATCGTCCAGATTGTAATGTTTGAAAGCCAGCTTCTACACTCATCGACACAATGCATCATCTTGAAAGGTCCACTAGCAACATTTTCTTTTATGTAAACTTCTTGGAACATTTTAACAATCTGCTTATCATTGACCGCCATGCAATTAGGCACTTAAGCCTAGATCTGTACAAGTCGTTTCTATGAATAGCTCACTATTATGAGTTTGTACATCAATAGCAGATTTACTAAATTCAAGTCCTAGCCACGGTAGCCCATTAAATGTACAAGAGGTTAGTTTAACACTTGGCAACGGGACGACCTTATGTACCTTACCTTTTGTCCCTAGATCTATCCTACGACTGAGCTTCAATGAATTTATTTCATTTCTGTCTTTATTGTGATACAATAATACTCTATGGCGAACACCAAAGCTAATGCTACCCAAACTTCGATTGAGATGCGGACAATCGAGCTTGGAGGCTCCAGACCCTATGCCTCTCGCGACGATGAACATCTTACGCGGGCGGGGAAAAGGCCTGTACTCAAGGTTCGCAGCATTCAATCGACCCTTAACGTTCCTACTGACCACGTCAAAATATGAATCCTCAGCGTAACTTTGCATTTATGTCAATCTTGGGTTTTAGCTGTCTTGTATTGAGTACTTGGCTAGGAGCTTTTGTGTATGAGTCTCAGTCGCTCAAGCATTGATTGGAGCGTCTCTGATGTCCCCAGAATCTTAGATATCACTCTTAAAAAGTATGGACATCTTCGCAGATGGAAATTCAAAGGACCGTTCTGACGAGTATTCAGCGGAGGCCCAGCAGGAACTATCTACTCATTCCTGATCGTCTGGGTAGGCAACTTGGCTACCTTTGCCAGTCTTGCGGAGTTGTCATCCATGTTTGTCTTTTTCCAGATTTGATCTTCTGTTGATCCGCTAATATCTCGCCTAGGGTTCCAACCGCTGGAGGGCAGTACCACTGGGTCTCGATTTTGGCACCGCCGGCTTACCAGAAACTTTTGAGTTATATCACTGGTGAGCCTATTTCTTGGAACCATCTTCCGTGATGGCTGATGATATCGTCTAAGGTTGGTTGACCGTCATCGGATGGCAAGCCAGTTTGGCATCGGGGGCATATGTCGCTGGGACGCTCTTCCAAGGCTTCATTGAATTGGTAGATACTGCTTATGTACCACATGGCTGGCATACCACCCTGCTCCTGTATGGTGTAGTAGCCCTTGCCATTTTTACAACAACCGTTACCGGGACTGTCCTTCCAAAAATTGAGAGTATGCTGCTAGTCTTCTATATTCTAGGATTCTTTGGTGTCTTGGTACCTCTAGTCTACCTAGGACCTCATGGAAACGGCCGCGACGTTTTTACAACATTCATAAATGACGGTGGATGGAGCTCGAAAGGTTTGTCTTTCTTCGTAGGTATCTCGGGTAATGCTTTTGCTTTCCTCGGTATGTTCTCGCGAAACCCATTCACCCCCCCTTCTAATAGAAAATTATAGGCGCTGATTCCGTCTACCATGTACGAAGCCTGTTCTTGAATCATGGGATCTCTATTGACGATATTCAAGATGAGCGAGGAAGTTCAGAATGCTGCTAACGTGGTGCCACGTTCAATCATTTGGAGTATCTTTATCAACGGCATCGTAGGATCGGCCATGTACATCGCTGTGCTGTTCTGCATCGGCAATCTTGACGCCGCTATCAACACGGGATACATATATCCTTTTATTGAGATTCTCTTACAAGCTACACACTCGAGAGCTGGTAGTGCAGTTATACTAGCCATTTTGATCATCGTGGATCTCGGACTCATTGTTGGAGTCATGGCAGCTTCATCGCGAATGCTCTGGTCTTTTGCCCGCGATCGAGGGGTCCCAGGATGGCGTTATATCAGCAAAGCAAGTTTCAAATCTTACTCTACATACCACCTGCTGACATAGAATAGGTGGACAGTAATACTTCAATTCCGATATTAGCTATTGCCACAACAACCACATTCTCGCTATTGATAGGGCTTATCAGCATTGGCTCCCCAGTCGCATTCAACGACGTGATTTCACTAACAGTCAACGGGCTATACGCAAGCTATTTTGTTGCCTGCGCTTTACTACTGTGGCGACGATGTGAAGGATCGATTCAAGACGCGACGCAGCCGGCCAACTCCAACACCACAAACCTTCCCGGAAGCCCCGGCAATCTAGTATGGGGACCATGGAGAGTCCCTGAGCCTTTTGGCACCGCCGTCAACGCTTTTGCCTGCATCTATCTCGTTGTCGTCTTCTTCTTCACCTTTTGGCCCCCAGCGACACCAGTGACGCCCGACACGATGAACTTTAGTAGCCTTGTCATGGGCTTCGTGGCGATTATGAGTGCGTTGTACTATGCCATTCGAGCTCGAAAGACTTACACTGGACCCGTGGTAGATACTGTTGCTAGCTATTAAGTATCGCCAAGGTACATCAGGTGACGAGAGCTAAATGGTTGAAAGGAAGGAATGACTATGTGAGATACATCAACGTAAATGTCACATATAATTACTAGCTAGAAGGAGAAGATTTTCCGAATTGAGCACATAGGATATATCGATGTTGCCTTGTGCTTTTGACAGAGAAATCCCTTCGCATGGCATGAGACCTCACCCTTTGCGATATCGTTGATTAGTGCATCATTCGCCGTATTCGAACCATGCGAACAGCACGCCCTGCACAGGTCGGTAGCAGCAACCATTCATAACAAGTCCAAGACAGGACATGAGAGGAAAGCACCACCCGAATACCCCCTTCCAACCCAAAGAAAGCCTTACTAAAACAAAGATGAACAATCCAAAAGACGGAGCGCACCACCAACAAGGTACAAACTCCCCGTCACCAAAGTCTGCATTCCGCTCGCCCCATTTCCAATCCTTCTCGCCCGGTTCAACGCGCTCTCAATGTCCGGTTCGATGGCGACATCGACGTCCGGTTCCACATTCCTGTAAGCGTCCACATAAGACTTTTGGAGGTCCAGCGAGAAGGGCTTCTTCGGAGGGCTGGAGCAATGATCTGCACGCACAAACAATCAGCGGCGGGGACGCGGTACTATTTGCCAAAAGCCCTACGTAAGTCCACGGTACCGTCCTGTCTTTCTTCATAAGTAGTCAGAATGACGTGTTGTATGCGCAGACCGCTTTCTCGTAGAGTTTTAGCAGCACATCTCAGGATAGCCGTCCCATCTCGTTCAGAGAGTTGGCTGAATACAAGGATGCGCTTGAGCGGCACGTTCGCGCTAAAGACATCAGCATTCAGTCCCGTAACGCTCAGGGCGGACGTCGGGCAGGTACCGTTGAGTTTCCGGAGCGGTCTCCGCAAACCATTGCGCGGCTTTCTGGACGCTGAGCTCATTGTGGGCTCCATCGAGAAACCACTGATGATTTCCATTGACGATCCGGTGGTAACGTCCGGGCCAAGAGAACTGCTCGACGCCTCGACGGACGTCTTGCGGTACCAGGTTGCTATGCTTTTCAGGCGCCTTTGCCTTGAGAAAAGCGTCGGCCAGAGCGATGGCAAGCGAAGAATTCTTCTTCTGGACCTCTGGTTTCAAGGCATTTGCATCAAGAGGAAGCATAGGATTAACGTCCACAAACTTCAGCGCCACGTCCTTCTCTCTCCCTCGCTTTTGTAATACCGTAGCAACTTCGGGCACCTGGGGTGTCGAAAAAGCTGGGCTTCCATACTTGAAGATACCCGCTTTATGCCAGGCGATATTTTCAATCGACGGGCCGAGCTGCTCAACATGATCCATGCCGATAGTCGTGATTCCGGTCACGATAGGCTTTTTGATGACATTTGTAGCATCATACTCACCACCGTTATGAGTCTCGTAGATGGCAACGTCAACCCTTTCCCTAATGAATGCATGAACCGATACTAGCATTAAAAGCTGGAGGTAGCGGGGTTTTGAGGAGCTCCGAGATAACCCGTCCCAGACTTCAAAAACATATCTTGAAAAAAGGTCTTCCGACAGGGGTTGTGAGTCGATCTGGATCCTCTCTTGCACATACTTTAGATGGGGCGAAGTATAAAACCCAATCTTCTTTGGAAATCCCGTTCTCTCACCATGCGCTTTCAGAAACGAGTTAACAAAAGCACACGTACTACCTTTCCCTTTCGTCCCAGCCACATGTACAACATTGAGACTGTTGACATCATCATCCTATCTCCATTGTCAACAAGCGCTCCAATTCATCTCCTCACAGATGCTGAAACCGAATGCCCAAGTTCCCGTAGCCAACCCTCCATTCCCACCAAGCTGGGAACCCCCTTGAAACTAGGCGTTCCATTCAAGCTGGGCATCGAATCTACCCTGCTCAGCTCGGATTGAGGCCCCAAGACAGGTCTAGCTATCCGGCGCCGGCTGTTGAGAAGGGCAATGGCACTCTGGATCAAATTAAACACTGGCGCTATATGACATCGCTCTCCTTCTTACCCCATAGCTCTTGTCCATTTCGTAAACGTTTAGAAGCTTCCAGCTTCTTCTCATGTCCGTTTATACGTCTTGAAAATCACAAGAGTGATGGTTGTTGGTGAAGCATTTTCTTGGCAAGATAATGCATCATGCTAGGTCTTTCTGGGATGTAAACTATAGGGCTAGGGCCTACAACTCAAGGCTCTATTAAAACCCGTAGCCCACGGTTCTTATATCAACCCAAGTACAGCAAGACAAATTCATCGAAGAATCCTGGGACTACCAGCTTGTAGCTCGAAATACAAGAGCATTCTACAAAGTCTATAGTTGTGAATTTGCAAGGATAATCATAAACTACAAATGAAAAGCTAAAGTTACCAAGTAAAGGGTTGATAACCATTCTGCAAGCGGAGAAGACCACTTGAGTCCTGTCAAGTAGATGTAGTGGATTGATGAAAGAAAACGTGAGAGGGAACAACGAAGTGTACCGATGGCAGTGCGAAGATATAGGAGATTCTTCAGTCAATCGTGCATCCTGCACTGATCGCCGCGAGTTTCTGTCCATGACCTTGAAGCTCTAAAACTTTATGGGACCGAGGGATGAAGAGCCTTCATTATAACTCTAACAGGAATGTCAACCAGACCGGCATGCACCGCTGGAATTCCTGGTCTCGGACATGTTCTAGGGACAAAAAACCCGTGAGACTTTCGCATTGACGGTCAATTCAAGCCCCCATTGCTGATTCCCCGCTTTCGACTGCCTATTTAACACTTACTCCATTCGTAGGCGCCTCGCCGTCAGCTATTACCTCCGGCGGCATTTCGACCGGTCCACCCGGTGAATCGGCAAGCCTAGCCGTTAGGACCTCAACACCATCCTCTGTGACTAGCAACGTATGCTCAAACTGAGCTGTCCTAGATCCATCTTGAGTAACACTGGTCCAGTTGTCAGGCCACGTCTTGTCCTTGTAAGAGCCCAGACTGATCATCGGCTCAATCGTAAAAGTCATTCCTGGCTTGGCAACTCCCACAGCTTTGTTCTTGGCGTAATGAGGTATGCTCGGTGCGGGATGGAAAAGGGAATTGATACCGTGACCGCAATATGTCCGTATTACAGCACAGCCCTTCGACTTGGCATGTTTCTCGATGACTGTACCCGGGTCCCTGAAAGCCATGCCCGGCTTTACAATTTTGATTGCTTCTTGAAGACATTCTCGGGCTGCCTCGACGACGCGGACTGATTCCCGGTCTTTGAGAGCTTTATCGCCAACATAGTACGTCTCATTGATGTCACCATGGAAGCCTCCGTGGTAAAGAGTAACGTCAAGATTGATGATATCACCTTCCCGGATCATGCGTTGGTCTGGTATACCGTGGCAGATGACTTCATTGATCGAGGTGCACACCGACTTGGGAAAGGCCGAGTAATTCAAGGGTGATGGATATGACTGGCAGCTGAATAAGCAATGTAACCTGGTTGGGTTCCATTAGCAGAACTTACGTCTCTCTTGATACACTCTCTGTGGACCACCTCGTCAATGTAGTCCGTTGTGACACCAGGCTTGAGTTCTCTCGCCGCGATATCCAGGACTTCTCTAGCCAGGCGGCAAACCTTCCGCATACCTGCCTGCTGCTTTTTGTCCAAACAAGTGATACTATGCCTTGCAGCAAATGTGTAGTTGGGGTTGCCTCCCTCAGTCTTTGCGTAGTTTGGATGATTTATTGAATCTGGGACGGTTCTTCTATCAGATAGAGGGTATATCGGTCTCACAGATCCTGTGAAGGAAAATTTTGGGAAAGGGTTGTGAAGGGCCGTAGCTAAGTTGCGATCAGTTGAGGGTTAGGCTGGCCATTTATGGTACATACAGCCAGATTTGTGGACAGACTTGTGTTCTGACTGAAGACTGTCAGCTATCATATTGCATGATTCTGGCCTTGTGTACCTTACGAGGGCACAAGGTAGCCTACCCAACTCCTTTTGAAGCAGTCTTGCGAACAGAACGAGCTCTCTCGTCCAAGCTTCAGGCATGTCGGACATTGCAAGGTACCAGCGTCATTTGGGCAGTCCACTCCTATGCACTTCTTCGCCTCAGTTGTGACTTCCGCCATGATGGAGCCTAGTCAGGCAGGTAAATGCTGCTTTCTTTAGGTTGGTAATCAAGGCGTTACTCCTCTGTGATTGACAGGCTTCTTCGAGGTTCGCAATGACCCTGGGCGCGACAGTACAGACTGAAAAGATCTCGCAGGTCAACACAATCTACCCAGAATATGTGACGCTCGAGATTGAACGTGATAGAGAAAGCGGAAGCTGTGTTGCCATCAATGCTGCGAAGGTTAAGAAAAAGCCAAGAAATGTAGGGCTGAAATAACGTGGCAATCCTTTATGAGTCACCGGAGTGCTCCAAAGCTAACCCCGACTTGGCTAGCATGTTTCCCCCAAAAAAGCGCCCTAAGCACCTGAGCTTACCTTAAAGACGAAGTGGGCTTAAATCGACACGGCTCTCAGAACTCAACACCTGTTGCAACAAATCAAAACGAAGAAGTGAAGTGCCGCTGCCTTGCCTGTTCTCTAAGGGCGAGGACAGGCTGGCCTAAGGAGACGTCGAGACGGGGGCGAGGGTGGACCCCTAGGCCCGCCCCGCCTCTTGGCTGCTGAGTCCGCTGAACCCTGGCTCACCGAAATGAATGTCATCATGAAGACAAAAATTATTAAAGT
Source organism: Usnea hakonensis (assembly GCA_013423325.1). NCBI lineage: Eukaryota > Fungi > Ascomycota > Lecanoromycetes > Lecanorales > Parmeliaceae > Usnea > Usnea hakonensis. Next base: position 515,618 of record BLJB01000003.1, on the reverse strand, counting down.
TGGATTATATATCCTAGAGTCTGAACTCTCTTCTTTGCCTACTTCTTTCCTTTTCTCTCCTTCTTCTTCTTCTTCCTGCTGCTTCTGTTCTGGTGGACATAACCCCTACAGTAAGGAACATGGCTGAAGGAAACAAGGCACAGAAAGTTCTTGTCATCGGCGCAGGACCTGTTGGCGCTCTTGCCGCCATTTATGCAGCCGAAAGGGGTGATGACGTGCATGTATACGAGCTCAGAGCTGGTAAGAGTTTGTTTTTCTCCAATCTAACATTCCGCATTCCATTGACCCAGCTGTCTCACTCGTCCTTTACTGAAAGAATCCCAAATCTTGCTCTACTCTAGAAGAGATCGGTCTTACAACCTGTATCTGTCTTTTAATCTTATGTTTTGACCTTGCATTTACTGCCGAAAGATATTTCGTAAGCATGCATTAGGATTTTTGCCTTTCTAGAGTGACCTGATGCGAGTCAACTTAGATCTGCGTGACCCATCGACCACACCATTGAACTTTACCAAGTCAATCAATTTGGCTCTATCAGAGCGCGGCATCAACTCCATGAGACAGTCACAATGCGTTGGACTTCTTGACGGAATCCTCAAGGAAACCATACCAATGCACGCCCGCATGATTCACGGGCGAAGAAAAAATGGCGAGCTTTACTCAGAATCTCAGGAGTACGATGCAAACGGCAGGGTATGTCCTCTGCACTGCTAAACTGACCTGGAAAATCTCTCTAAACTTTTCAAGTACATCCAAGCGGTAGACCGTGCGAGTCTCAACAAGCGCCTCCTAGATGCCTTGGAAAAACTGCCTAACGTCACGCTGCATTTTAATCATAAATTGACAGGTGCTGATTTTAACAAAAGGACAGCTTGGTTTGAGCAGCTTAGTAAAGTCAAAAAGACAGACCACGCTCAAAACCCTACTCAAAATGATGCCCTCTGGCATGCCCAGACTCGGGCAACGGAAATCTCAGTTGGTTTCGACCTAATCATAGGTGCAGACGGTGCTCATTCGGCGACTCGCTATCATCTGATGAAATTTGCGAGACTTGATTACCAGCAAGAATACATTGACACGCTATGGTGCGAGTTCCACATCTCTCCCAGGCCTTCAGATTCGTCCTTTGCTATTGACCCTAACCATCTACACATCTGGCCTGGCGGATCTCTCATGTTCATTGCAATACCGTCACTCGACAAGTCCTTCACCTGCACTCTTTTCGCCCCTGCCAGCCGCTTTGATTCAGTCTCGGAGGACCCTCAGCAACAGCTTGAGCAGTTCTTCCACAACAATTTCCCGGGTGTTTGTCCGGACCTAATCTCCACGTCGGACCTACAAAAACAGTTTCGCGAGAACCCACATTTACCTTTAATATCTATCAAATGCAAACCATACCACTACAAATCCAGCGTCGTGATTCTTGGGGATGCCGCACACGCCATGGTCCCATTCTACGGGCAAGGCATGAACGCTGGCCTCGAAGACGTCCGGGTTCTCTTCGACATATTAGATAAACACGGCGTCTATGACTCCAGCAACCACAATCATGCACGTCGAAGTGAAGCACGGGAAGAAGCGTTAAACGAGTACACCTCCCAGCGTGCTCCGGACGCAGCAGCAATCAACGATCTTGCTCTTCGAAACTACGAAGAAATGCGCTCCGGCGTACAATCGCCCCTTTATAAGATGAGAAAATGGATGGAAGAAACAGTGAACATCCATTTCCCAAGCCTAGGTTGGAGGACCCAGTATACGAGAGTCAGCTTCGAGAATCAGCGATACAGTGAAGTTGAAAAGGCTGTACAAAAACAAGGTTGGATGCTGATGGGCATCGTTGGATTGAACATTCTGGGTATCGGAAGCCTGACTGTTCTTGGATTCTCGAGAAGAGGATTTTGGAGTAATCTTGGGATTTGGCTGAGTCAGGTGGGGCGTTGATGCATAACAAGAGACTGCAGTACAAAAAGCAGACCTTTCTTTTGAATATCGGTCTTCTAGATCCCCTCGATCATTGGGGAAAGAGTCAACGTTCCAAGCATCAGGATCTCGTCGTTTGACTCCCTTTTGGCAAACTTGATTGCCAATCCGTGAATAAGAAGTAGAACCGACAACACGCAGTCTAATGTGGTAATGGGAGGGTGATGTTTCATCCGCCCCAAAATCGAACAAATTAGGCGCTAGAGTCATGTACATACCAACATCTTTTAGAATATCAAGACGTAGAAGCCAACTCATCAATTTCAAATAGACAAACACAACTATGCACTACATTTCGATAGGGCAGTCCTTTGATCCGATTTCAGGGGATGGATTAGAGGAACCATATGGGGTTGGGTGAGCGGGGAGGGTTTGGGTGAGTATTCCGGGAAGAATAGGCAAAATGGAATGGGATGGATGGGTAGGAGTCGGAGGGCGAAGAGAATTGCGCGCTTTCCGTACGCTGGATTGTTACCGGACAGACAGAATTCGTGAACAGCGCATCACTCACCCGCAAAGGGTTATCGGAAAGACAGATGATCTCGTGCACGGATGGAAGACCACGGTTTTCGGGAAAGGGAACGAGTGATTGCCTCACTGTCCGTTTGAAAGAGAAACTCTTTTAGGGAGGGGGGTTTCCTACTCTCTTGATAGCAGTCAAGACTTGCAACTCTCATCCCATCTCATCTCATCTCACCACCATCCGCTGTTTTCCAGAAACGTAAAACCACTAACCATGGAACCGACCGACACTCCCAGCTCCAGTAAACCCGAGCAAGAGGCCTCCAAAAAGAGTTCCGAGATAGGCGACGACAACGGCCCTGATAGAAAACCAGAAGGAAGGCCATCCCCACAGGACAGTATAAACTGGTACAAAGAAGACATCGTCCGTCTCCCTCCCCCCATATAACATTCAAAGCATCTCCCCTCATCCCCCCACTAACCCCCCCCCCCCTCCCCAGAGAAACCTCTCAGCCAGCTCCCTATCCCTCTCCATCCAACTCGGAAAAGCCAAAGGTGCCGAAGCGCGAGACCTAGATCTGATTCGGCAGCTCGAGGCGGATTATGCAAGAGTCCAGGTGACGGTGTCACAGGACAAGGAGGCCATCAAGAAGCTTGAAGGGGAGATTGAGAAACAGCAGCAAAAGGAGCATAACAAGACCTGTTGGGCCTGCAGAGTGAGGTCTGCTGGGCCTGCAGAGTGAGGTCTGGTTGAGAATGGATGCTGAGATTGGGGAAGCTGCTTGCGTCGCTTACGGATGGCCTGTCGGGTTGAGCGGCGGGGCGGGGCGCGGAGGTGGATGGTGATGGCTCTGCTGAAGAGTTTTGATATCGGACTATGAAACGTGAAAGTGCAGGGAAACACAATTTCATCCTGTGACTTCAATATTATCCTCATTCCCGATAATTCACACTCTCTCATTCCCATTATCCGGCACAGACTCGGCACAGGCGCGCTGATCAGTTGGACCCGCCAAGCCTGCAGGAGTCAGATCGGGCCATCATCTTCTTTCTCCCTATTGTCGGTGTGTACTGAATGAACAATGCCTGGAGTGGGCCGCGAACTGTAAGTCTGTGCGTTACTGTGGGAATTTCCCTCTATCATAAATATGTCAATCTCTTGACGCCTTCTCTCTCCTCTCCATTTTCACGCTTCCTTTGCTTCCAATGTTCGTGACCAGTTGAAGCAGCAGCACTAGGAAGAGGAGGAGAATAGTCCACAGGATTATATGAGCGCTGGACGATATGAGCGACTACGACGTGCCCTTCGTTTTGCAAGATATGATCATCAACAAAAGCTTTTTTGCCTAGTAAAGAAAACTCCTGTAGCTTATTCAAGCCTATTGCTATAGCCCAAATTCCAATTAAAATCTGCTCAACTCGCTCATCAGCAGTTTTGATGGCATCCATCTCCTTTTGCAGGAGTTGGACAATTTGGACTTCAATGCCAATGATACGCACGATACTAACAATGGCTGAGGGAGGGTCCATGGATTGAAGCACTCTCTGCGGAAGGTATATACCAGAATCAATTAGACATATCGAAGCCCAAAACATTGAACAAAGCTGCGCCATTACACGGCTGAAATCGTCCCCATAGGTTACAAAAATAAATTGAAAGTACAAAAGATGCTGAGACACTATCCTTAGGGTTAACCCTGATTGTTTCATGTAAAATAAAGTACTATACCGTTATATAAAATACCTTAAGGGCGCAATACGGTCCGAGAAAATGGCCACAGAATCACTCAGCCCGACACCCAACAAATAATCATAAGGCAACTCAATCTACGCCTCCTTAGTACTGCCACCGAAAAGCACATTATATACACACTATTCAGGGTTTTCTTTCTGGATGGGCTAACCCCCTCCATCAATCTACACAGCTAACCCTTCGTGTATCGATCCTCCTTTTCGTTAGCCCGTTCCCATTTCCTAGAGCCTGCCTTTATCGTTCCTAACACCCTAGCAAAAAGATATTGGAGCCCGGCATAATTTTCATCCCGTTCTGTGGATGGTCCACGAAGTCTCTCGGCTCCTTCGAGATCTCTTAGCGGCAGACATATTGAGCCCTTAGATTTTCGAAATGATGTCTCAGCAGTCTTAGCAGAGGCATTGTTGATTGTTTTGGTGGTCGATGTATCTTGCAAAGAATTTATGGATCGGTAGCTTCGAGAAGGAGGCCATGCTAGCTGGTGGACCGAGAATTGTGGGATACGTTGAATGGAAAATATTTTGTGCTAACACTATAAGATCCGACGTTTGGGTTGCTCGAGGGTCTCTATCCTCAGCGGAATGCTTTATGTGGGCTCCTGAGATTTGTCTGTTTGGTGTTGAGTGTCTTGCAGACCAGGCTGCAAATCTCTGGTGAGCCACCCCTTTGTTGTCATGAACAGTGTCATTGATGGAGTCCGAATCAATTGCTACCGGTGAACCTTCCGATAACAAAGGCAGAATTTTGGGCAGAGAACCATCAATTATTGAGGTCGAAAAGAGCTCTGGCACCGAGAAAACATGGTTGCTACACGGGGTCGGATACTGGAGTCTCTCTCACTGGGTTTCAGTCAATTCAGGTATGCTTGATTCAATTTGCCGCCTTAGGATGTCTAACAAATAGGGAATTCATCCGCTATGTTCCGATTCAATGTCCTCCCATCAAGTAAAAACATGCCGTGGAAACGGGATGCCAGTGTCAGAGTCGTTCGTATTGACCCAGAGATCAAGCAATTGTTGTGCTCTCCTTGCCACGGCAAAAACTTTAGCCCCGAAATACTTCCCATGATCACGCTCATCTTCCATCCATTCTTCGCCCCTGACTCGGACCTGACCGTAAGCATGGCTGTTGCATCGTCAGTATAACACACAAACCTCCGTCGAACACCACTTACCACATCTCATGCAGCATCGTCGACCACATCTGCTTGAAAGCCTTGGAACTATTTTGGTCCAAGATGATCCCTTCTGCATTCAACCCGATTTGACATTTTCCGTGGGACAGATAGGCTGTGCCCCCGAAGCGTGATTGGACCATTTCGGAATGGGGTCTCCAGGCGATGCTCACATGACCTCGAAGTCGCCCGTTGAAAAACACAGTATCCAGATCACAGAAAGCCTTGATGATAAGATCGGGACCCCAATGATTTCCATGGGCATTATCGAGAGCGGCATCGAGGCGGCTAAGGGCCTGGCTTTCTGCATTCGAAGGGGCTCGGCTCAGGCGGTTATGGTCGTATATCTCTCGAGCTGCTGCTCGTGGACTAATGAATGGTCTGAATGAGACGGAAGTCAGCATCGAGCTCTGAAGTGGGACCTTCACTTGCTGGTAAAATGAGCTAGATGTTGTGGATATGGAAAAATCAGCTCGAGGAGTACACACCCTGGATTACGATGCTCGAACCATAGATCCCTTTTAGCCGCAGGAGGCATTGCGCCCGCTTGGCGGTTCAGACCACCTGTTACATCTAGCGAGTATTGCGTGCAAGGATACCAGGATCCCGTATCGATGCACACATCATCAAAAGCTTCTTCGAACAATTCATGTTTGTTTCTATATGTGAGCGGGGCCATCTCGCGTTTTCTTGAAGAACGAAATCCGGTGTGATACGGTATCGGTGTGGACAAGTGTATCGAAGTTAATCAACATGTGAACTCCTACCCTGCTTCGGTAAGAAATGAAGATCAGGAATCAAAGAGCTAAGACAAACATGGAGAAATATATATATGTTACACAAAAGTGGGGTGCGCGATAGGCAGAACATCTTCAAAGTGTTACAGAACTTTAGTCCGAATGAGTTGACCGTGATTGGAAGATTTGATCCGAGAGTCTCAACCTATATGGAAGTATTAGCCCGAACAAAGACATGTGTTATACAGTAATACGGATGTGTTAAGACTATAGGATCATGTGCGCAGCCGAGGTAGGTGGTTATCATCCAACCATCGGAACAGCGACCAAGGAGATTTTACGGCCAACGAATCTCAGGAAAGTTGTCCACGGTCTGACATACCCAACGCAAAATGCAAACGCCCATATCTTGACATTTCTCAACATAAACAAGCCCTAACCAGATCGTTCTACACCTCACCGTACCAATATTCGCAATCACCAACCCTCCCAACCCCAATTTCCCCCCCTAAGTCAACCTCACCCTCTCGAATCCCCACCTCCAGAACCCCCTTCCCCAAACCAACACCCCACCTCATTCATACCCAGCGTCCCCCAGACTCATTCCTTTCCATTTTCTACCCCCAACCCACCCCACTCCGCCCCTCCCCCCCCTCAGCCCCTCCCCCCCCTCAAAAAACAGCGACGACAATCCCGAGCGCAAAAAAACATCTAACACTATACAGCAGCACCCTCCAAGCCCACGATTTACCTTGAGCATACACACTCCCCGGGGAGTCTCCCCCCTTTCCCATCCCCTCCGCAAACTCCTCCTCCGCAATCCCAACTCCCACACCTCATCCCCCCCCCCCCCCCCCACCCCCCNNCCCCCCCCCCCAACAATACACTACTCGCAGCAGTACTTACCCCAAACCCCCCTTCCATCCCCTACACAAACACACTCTCCCTCCATCCCCCCACAAAAATCCCAGCCCAATCTCAAAGTCCCACCCAAATCCAGACACACACAAATCCAGACGAGCTAGCACACACACACACACACACACACACACGGCAAGAACCATGATAACAGATATTTTTGCAGACTTCGCACTTGTATAGTCGCTGTAAAGCAAAGAATCAAAAAAAAGGGGGTGGGGGGGGGGAAATCCAAAGTATAGAGCTACGTGTGAGGTGAGGTCCTTGACGAAAGTAGGAAGGAAGGAAGGTTACAAGGTTGCTCTAGTAGATCTTAGCGTTGGGAAGGGGGGAAGCGTGGGGAGGGGGGGTTTGAGGATAGGGCAAGGGAAGGGCAAGGGAAGAAGGGGAAGGGTGTGGAGTGGAGAGGGTTGGAGTTTTGGGGGGAGGTTTGGGGAAGGGAGACTGGACGAGACTGGCTGACTGGCTGGATGGGAGGATGAAAGAGAAGTGGTACGCGAGGGTAAGGTACGTTGTAGTTGTAGTAATTTTGAGTATGGGTTAAATTCTGCGACAAGTGATTTCTGTAGGTTGGTGAATGAGGAGTTGATGTTTGGTAGGGTAGGGGGGGAGAGTTGTAGATTTCTAATGATAATGAAGGGGGAGAGGTGTATTATCTGTTCTAGTATAACATGCGGCCTGGATGACGGTTTCATTCTTGAAGGAAAAAGGACGCCGATGCGCCTTGCTTCCTTGTACCAGCGGTCTATATGCGATCTAAGTAAGTAAGTAAGTGAGCAGGCCAGACATGCCATACAACAAAACCACCATCATCTATAACGATACCATCATTTCTTCATCCCCCCTTTATCACCCCCCTTCCCCTCCCCCTCAAACCTCTTCCTCACCGCCCCAACCATCTTCCCAAACCAATAAAAATTCAACACGCTCAACGTCGAATTACAACCCACATACGCCACCGCCAGCCAAGGCGGTACGGGCAACCCCCCCGGCGTTTGAAAAGCGAGCCAGATATCCTGATACATCCTGACGCTCTGATAGGTGCCCCAGAGGAGGCGACTAGCTCCGAATGTAGTGACGAGGGCGATGCCGTTGACGAGCTGGGCCGTGGAGCCCGTCATGCCGAGTTTATCTAGGAACCAATGAATGTTGAGGAAAGGGGTCGAGAGCTCGTAGAGGACGAAGTTGACGCCATAGTAATTGCAGAACGGTCGCTGGTAATTAATGATTTCAGTCAGCCTCCACCCCTTGCTCGTCGTTTCTCGAACAACAAATCTCAGATCAATAGATGATGAGTGAGCAACTCACAAACCCCAACAACGACACCGCCAACGCGCTCACCGCATGCGCCAGCGCCCCCATCCCATGCACATCCATATTCTCCGCACTAATCATCAAATCCCACAAAAAGTACCCCGCCGCAAACCCCTGCAGCATACCGCCGGCGCCCGTATAACCCCACACCCTCTCCCTAGGTCCCATCACCCAGCGCTCCTTGTCCAAACAGATAACCGCCAGCACAGCCACATTGATGCAGGATGACTGCAATAGTGAGACGACGCGGGTGTTCCAGTTGACTTTGGTGCGTCGGTCGAGGTTGGGGTAGATGTGGGGGAAGAAGTGGCGGGAGGCGAGAGGGGTGATGTAGATGTTGAGGTAGGTGTAGAGGGTGAAGGATGGGAGGATCTCGTGGACGTGGAGGGGGAGGGTTCGGAGGGAGAGGGTGCGGGCTAGCGGGTTGGTGAGTTGGATGAGCGAGGCGGGAGCTGGGATGGGGTCCCGCATGTAGGCGCTGGTGAGATCTATCTGGTCCAGGTGGAGGGCAGGATCACCGTCTTATCTTCATAGTTGAAGGGAGTATGTTCTGACCATCGCAACTCAACTGGTTGCAAGCGAACGTCAACATAAGTGGATATCGATAACTCAAAATGCTCGTCATTGACTTTTCTGTGACGAGCGCTAAAATACGAGTACGGCTACTCGGGGATTAGACTTTGTTAACTCCGAGGCGTCCCTGCGTTCGCCGGTGGGGGAGTGAGGCCGTAAAGGTTCGAATCCTGGCTGTTTTAGGTCTCGCGTAAACATTTACTTCTATATATAGTATCTTGTTTGCCAAACAGAATCGTAGGTTACAACGCATGTTCTCGATAATCAGCATACCCAATCCCAGCATATTTCCAAACAAAAGTCCATTCCCAGGAAACAATCAAACAGTAGCACTCTGCTCCCCGGCTTCTCTTGTGTGCACAGAATATCACAAAGCTCCTTCAACATATTTCTCAGGCCTTGCAACGTGACGATTTTGCTAGATCTTGCGTCACCTCGTACGCATGCACTAGAGCCTGCATGTTAGTATTGGAGACAGCTGTTGGCTGATAGCAGAGTTGCTTGTGTTCCGTGGCGGATGATAATTTTGTTGCGAGCTCCACTGAGATTCCAGCGCCATATCCCTGAATGGAATGCGGTTTCTGAGAGAGATGATGAGGAGACTGACAGGAGTATCAGGGACAAGCATGACAGCGATGGTGTTGGGACAAGGCCGCTATTGAGGCTGTCGGACTCGGCGAGTTGATGAAAGAGTCGTTCGCAAAGCAAAGCTAAGCTGAAGTCCCCTCAGCCGCAGTGGAAGTCGCGGCAAGATCATACCGCAAAAATCCATGGCTATGTGCTTCCTCATAAGGATAGACCTCGATATCAAACTCGCATGTGAATGAAGGACGGCGACCTATCAAATCTTCGCTCATTTCGCGGAGCATTTGATCTAAAAGAAGCCAAGTAATTTCGTTGCCGATATAGGCCTCGATGCTAATTGTAACCCTGCTACTGTCCGGATTAGACCGAAACGCACCGCCAGGGATCTCCTCGTCCGGCCGAAGCTGAAGATTGGTGCTGATGCTCTGCCGTGCGAGCCTGAAGCACGTGGATAGTGCTGATGCAGGAATCGTCTCGCTGAAGAAGTGATAGGAAAAGATGAGGGAGTGTTCGTCCGGCAGATGAAGAGGGAAGATATGGTCCGCATTGGCCGGCCTCGAGGTATTTAGAATCGATAGCTGGTGGGCATTTTCATTGACAGCTCGTTTTTCAACACCCTTGCCTTCCAAACCGGTGTGCCACAGCGATCCATATCCTACCCTGCCATCATTCTCAACGTCAATTTCGAATTGCAATTCGCACGCGCCTTCTAGCAGAGAAAAAAATTTCCGAATACCCAACAGCAAAAGGTCCAATAGAGACCAAGTTATTTGTTTATCCGTATACTGATGAACTCTGATCACCATACCCTCATGGCGCTGTTTAAAGGACCCACTGGTGATAGGCGTAGCAGGATGGAGAGCTACATCGATCGCTATCTTGTCGGTTGCGAGCTCTATGGTCTCAATCACTGTATTAAAATCGAGTGGCGTACCCAATTCGAATTCCAAATCGATTGTGGTATCTGGAATGTGATAAAAGGCGATAAACGTAAGGTTTCCCTGAAGTGACAATGAGTGATTGGAGTTGAGTAGTTGAAGGGTAGAACAGGGTTCCGGTATTCTAGTGTGTTGGCTGAGATTTTTTTTAGCTGCTGGCACCGACCTCGCCAAGGAAAGAGACGTCACGATTGGAGCACTCAGAGACTGTAAGAGGATCGAAGCAAGCGCCCACGTCCGATACATTATGGCTTTAGCAAGCAGAACCTGAAATCAACCCTTCGCGTTGTCACTCTTTGTTGAGCTTCTGAGATGACAGAACTTTACTTTGGCCGACAGATTTCAAAAAAGAATGGGATTCAAAGGTAGGACATTGCGGAACAGGAAGCTGTAATGTGCCATCGCATAGATACGTTATCTTTCCCTGGCGACTTGCGATGGTCGTCATTTCCGCTTCTAGGGAAACTCGGATGAAACTAGCGGACTACAATGATGTAACCCTGACGTTACTGCGAGGACATCTACACCTCATCACTTGAAGAAGGAAGTCACAATCACAAGAATCATAGGGAGCCAGAAAGCGTTTTCAGTGCTTGATGTTCCGTATGACATCATGCTAGACTAAGCTGCTATGTAGATGCGTCCATCATCTCGTCTGGCCGCAGATCCTCGCTTTTTCCTCAGTGGTCACCAACACCTCCGTCAAGCCTCCGATAGCCCACATAGTGATTGAGCCGGGGATACGGGTCATGAGACGCTTAAGCTTGGGCAAGGACAATTTATTAAGACGCATCCACCATGTCATCGTAAGGTAATGCTGTGCTTTGTTTACACAATCCGCATCTAACTTGGTCGAATGACCACATTCCTCTTGAGCCGCAGTACCCACAGTTTCCACTGTGTCGCTTTTTTTCGGCTTCGAGTCGCTGGAGAAATATGGGTAGTACTTCGACTATGTAGGCCGGCGCCTGAGTCACAGCGCTCTTGAAATTGGACACATCTTTGATTCGCTCCAGGTTGTTTGCGCCAAAAGTCACGACAGCATCTCGAAGACCACGATCGCTGTCTGGAGTGGTCCCATAGACGGTAGGTATGACTCCGACCACCGATTCAAGCTCATCTTTCTGTCCCTTCTTAGCCTCTAAGGTTCTCTTGAATTTCCATAGAGCTTCTTCCTTGAGGTCCTCGATACCATACTCGTCACCCAAGGCGTACATGCCGGCGTGTGTGTGCAATTCTGAAACGTGGGACGGTTCCTCTTCGTCTCCGATTCTGATCTTGTGACCAGGGTAATCGAAGGTGTAGAATTGTTGCAGCATTCGAACCGCCAAGTACGGATTCTGCTCCTTTAGCTCAATTCGCTTGTCACTGCTTTCCTACACGGATTGTTAGTCGGAAGTGAATTTTTTTGAGACAATGATCATACCTGGTAGGGACCGTTCAACATTTTATCGAAGACTGTCGACCGAGCACTTAGAAGCAAGCCGTGGACGTTCTGTTTCAGCGGCCCGCAGACAAATACTACATCCCCTTCATTGGCTTTGAATAGGCTGTAAATTGGTCAGAGTGAGGGGCCTCGTCAAAGTAAAAGCTGGGCCAGCACTTACCGCTGTAGGCCTGCATTGAAGCCTTTTGAGAATACCGGATTCGAATCCGCCATTGTTGACAAGTATGTTTTTTTTTTCTCTGGGGTCGAGTATGGCTGAGAGGGAAATGAAGAGAGATAGTTGTAGAAGTGTTGTCTATGTAGAAGTGTTGTCAATGTAGAAGTGATCCCGCACAGTGCTAGCTGACTGAGTCCATGTGATGATGTGACTGCGATGGTAAAAATTATGTTTGGAAAACAGAGCTGAGGTCTGTGTGAATCAGAGCTCTATCTAAATTCCGAGCCCAACTTCACATCATTTCCACATCACGAAGTCACATTCACAGTCACTTCCAAAAATTGCTCACCATTAGCTATCATCTACACTCCTCTATCCCTCCATACCCTCAACACCATCAAACTATCCCAAGAATTGGTACATTCTCAACACCATCAACTATCCGCGGGAAAGCGACCGAAACACAACCCCTTTTATTCAACTGACCCTACCTATTAAAAAACCTCCTCACCAAAAAAGTATTTTTTTCAAGAAATCTCTCAAATCTTATCAACCCCAAGAATGTCTTCTACAAATGCCCTATTTTTCCGTCAAAAGAAATTCATGAAAGAAAGGCTGCCGAGATGTTTTAGGATGAGGTAAATAAGACTGGGTTATGAACTGGGCCTTGTCAATATGCTCTTATGAGCGTGATTATCATGAAAGAATTGTTGATGACACAGTTATACCGAGACTACTCGTCACCATTGTACATATTCCCAACAAACGGGGAAGACAGCGCATGACACTTGCGCATCCCACAAGACCATAACATTAAAGATGATGAACACCATAGGACCCACGTCCGCTACACCTTACTCCAAGGCAATTGAAAACAATTCCCCATTATTTCGCCGGCCGAAGTCCAAAGTATATCGCCACAATCAACCCAATAATCGCAAAGATCGGGCTGATGACCGTCGCGATCTTTGCCCACTTGCTAAGCGTAGTCTTTTCCTTCACCGGCTGACCCGAATGAAGCGAGGCGGTCGAAGCTTGATTAGAGAGAGGAGAGTACTGTGGCTGCTTGGGGTGCCTATGCGACTGGTGGACCTTCCAGGCCAGTAACAGAAACCACAGAAACACCACCCCACTGGCAAAGGCCACCGCAGCCGCAACGATTATTATCGTTGTGGTTGTCTTACTGGAAAAGGCGGATGAGGAGGATGTTTGCGATGGGGATGGTGACACTGAGGTCGCGGCAAGGTCTGAATTCGTGAAGGGGGTATTGCTCGAGGCGAGATGGTTGGTCGCTCCAGGCAGAGATGTAGTCTTGGCTGTGACTACAGCTGGATTTTGAACTGCGGCAGGTGTCGATGATGCCGCAACGCCGGCCGCGTTTGAGAAGAAGGCGTTGTATGTGAAAGGTGCCGTGTTACAGCCCAGGAAGACGGTTGCGCCGCCATTAAACAGAAACTTCACTATATCAGGGTTGTCGAGCGGGCTTTCTCGTTAGCTTATACGCTGTGCTTCTCACACTGGCATTCTCTAGGTCGTACCAACACGCAGATCCAGGACCGCATCCTCCAACAGGCCAATAGCCGTACTTGTAGATTGTCGTGACGGGAAGATTATCAGTATTAGAACAATAGCCCACTGCGGGTGACGTGAACGTGTCCACCAAGCATGGCGTGCCGATGGCACAGGAAAGCGTGCTGACTTTTTACCTCTCAGCATTACACATAGATAAGATGAATTCCGAAAGACACACTTAGACCAATGTCTGAGTAATAACCACAGATATTTTCGGCAGCCTGGCGATCAGCAAGCCGTGGAGCAGGTGTAATGAGAGGCGATATGATCAAAGCTGACACGCAAGACGAAAACAGTGTAATGAGCAATGAGAGACGCATGTTTTATCTCTGCAAATCGTGTTGCAGAAGGAAAGTGTAAATTTCGAATAAGATCAAGGGGAGAATTCAGTAAATCAAGAGTTTTTCCAAAGGGGTCAAGACGAGGGGGCGAGGTGACATTAAAATAAGCGATGGCCTGTTCTGCGCATACGACGAGGCTGCAGATATCTACAGCGGGTTGAAGAGTAAACATCTTACGAGATGCGCCGAAGATAGAGGTGCACCTGCGGGAAATGCCGCTTTGATATGGTGCATTATGGCCATACACAAGATGAGAAAGAGGTGCCATTTCAGGAAAGAGTGGTCAGCAGCACGCACGGAGGCGTTAACCTTGGCATTGATCCATCTCTGACCGTCCAATCAGACTTTGAAGCCAGTCACACAGTACGCAAGGCGTACGGCCACAGAACGTGGTCGCAGGGGTCGCTTATGCATGCATGGCACGTCTCTTTTTTCAGAAGTCGTCGCCTATTCTGGCCATTTCGAGGGATTTGGGGCGGCTTATTTACTGCTCAGAAAAATCCAGTCGAGTAGGTCTTGGCAGTAAGGCAATGCAAGGCAATAGCTCAAGCACTCACCACTCTGATATACAGTAGGATCTGCGTGTGAGAAGTGGCTCGTTCTGTTCTGACAACCTTATCCCATGTAAAATGAAGATGCAGATGTCATCTAATATTAGACCTAGAGCATGGAGCACGGAGCATATAGCTTGAGATGATCAGGCATCGTGTTTGGGGGCTGCAGGACAAGGTAAGCTGAACTAAGGTTCTAGACTATCAACTGGGCTTTTGAGCTAATCATTTCGGGTCTAGCCGATGCACCAAATAATTCAACCCACATAATTTCCTTAAGGTAAGGTACCTTAGGTACCTTACATTACTTACCTTCATATGGCGGTCATTTAGCATTTGTGATCTGTATCTTACAATTTCCCTATTGCTACAATAATGATGATACATACCTATGACTAAAACAATTCATACCTCCGTATAAGGCTACTTCCTCATTGCACGGCCCGAAGCCCGATGCATAAGGTAGATTTGCCGGAAGTAAGATCCTTTAGCCTCTTACAATGCGTCTATTCTCTGTCAAAGAAGACAGTACTCGTCCATACAATCTCCTTCCTTTGCCTTGACCGTCGACCTTGATCTCATTCGAGTCTGACCGATGCTAGTGATGATATGGCATGTGTCTGTTCGTACTTCACAAATCAAGCGCATCAGGAAAGTTGCACACGTAAGCCGAAGTCAAGACTCGTCTATGAATCATGACCACGCAACTTGAGACATTTCTACAGGTGATTGCCTACATCATGCATCTCTCCACCGCTCATCGACCTGTTTCACAGTTGAGGTGACTGCTACACACCCAGTCCATAAGTCAGAATTGGGGGTTTCTTCCAGGAGCAGAGGCCTAATCGAGGTCTAGTCACTCCGCGAATCGGAAAAATTCATGCTCTTTCTGGGCAAGTCTTAAAAGCCATGCATCATTGACTGGTGCACTTCCGAATCATGTCGCACCACATAATCTATGTGGCGCCATCTCCACCCCATACATTAGACATGTACCAACGCGCTGCTTCTGTACCTGAGAAGAATTTCAATGGCCAGACTCACCTCTTATTATCCTTCGCTCTTCTCACCCTCTGGTCCCTCTCTCATTCAAAGTCGGTCGTCAGTGATATCAGACTGCATAGCTTTCCAGCATTACCCATTTCGCCAAGCTTTAGGATACTGCTCCGGGTATGGAGCGATTTCGAAAGCGTACCCGCTCTATACTATTGAAGGATGATGCCTCTACAATTGAGTTGCTGCCAGTGCAAGCAGAATTTGGCTCATACGATGAGGCTCCCCTGAAAGAAAGCCAAGACACAGTCGAAGAGCAACCGCACGGGGGAACGCTGGTAATCAAAGGCTGGCCTGGGCCCGCCAGCAGTTTGGGAAATCGGGGCTGCGAGAAAGCAGGCCTTTTGGCACTAGATTCCGCCATTTCCCTGATCCCGCTGTTGTTTATAGGCAAGTCTCGTTCAGTGCGAAGCACTCGAAAATGAGCCTTCAAATGTCCGTGCTCACTGGCTGACAATGTTAGTCCTGAGTATCGTAGCGATATGTTTGTCGGGCTCGCCCATAGGAACCCGCGGTGACAGAGTCAAAGCTGCGACCACTCTGGTATCTTGGAGCCCGTCAGAGACCAGCACCTTTGCCTGACCTCTGCTAGGGTCCTACCATATTTCCAATCCTCTTTGCTGCTATCGTTGGAAGATCGTTGAGGTCGCTTGCATCTTATCATGCTGAGCGCGGCGCAAAATTGTGTGTAAGTAATTTTAATGGCTCATCAAAGCATCGCTTTCGCTAATTCGTCTCTCAAGACATTGGAGCAATTGATGGGAAGCCTGACGATTTTTGGTACCGTCGAGATGCAATTCTTGCTTCGCACTTTTGACATACTCAGGATCGGTTTCATCGCACTGTGGGCCCTCTCACCGCTCGGAGGTCAGGCATCCCTCCGATTACTTGGTACAAGGCAACATTCAACCTCGTCCGTTCAGAACATTTCATATCTTGCCCCCGGTTACCTGTCTCTCCTTGGTCTAGGCGGGGATTCCGTTCCCTTCTACATTGACTTGATCAATGCGCTCTACTTATCGGCCCTTCTGACTCCGTTAGCTGGCCAAGCTTCACCTACAGATACCTGGGCAAACGTGAAAATTCCGGCAATTGAAAATTTGGAATCTACAAGCAAGAGCGACGTCGACGGGTGGTATGACGTTCACCCTGGGAACACATCATATTCCTCGCTAGTTGGTCTGCCCATAGATGACATCAGGAAAAACGGATCCTATCATTTCTACGTGGAGTCCCTCTACATGGTTCTGGATTGCCCAAACATTTCATGCTCTACATTTGAAAGCGGATCATTAAGGGAGGCTTTTCTCTAGGCTTCGTCCGTAATACATCGATCTCGGCATACCCACAGCTTTTACCCAACCAGACCTCTTATCCTACCGTGAAACCATGGGGGGTCAATTTCAACGCCGTTTCTAACCTGGACGTTGATGACTCATTCATCGCCAATTGCACTTTGACACGTTCGAGCGTCGAATCAAACATAACATGCGATCATGGATCCTGCAGCGTGACAAATATCCGCCGATCACGATTCGATCGGCGCCCGCCCGGTTACACGCCGTTGTTCTATGGAACAGGCGCGTACAATTTTGAAGAATACTGGCCCATGTCAGGCGGCAGCGGTGCGCATGAAGGCAGCTCGACACCTACAGAATATTTTCTTGCGGACCCTACAATGGAATCGCTCGCGTCGAATTTTACTGGCGAGGTTAGTCTTGCAGGGTTGTCTGATGACTTGTTCAGCGAGCGGTTTTCTGTAGTCTTCAACACTTATTACCAGTGCAATCTCGTACCATGGTATCAGACCGGAAATCTTCCAAGCAATATCCCTGCTCTCGACGAAGCTCTTGCCGAAAGTTACCATGGCACGTTCAACACAACTTCGACCACGGTGACGAAATTTACAGATGTATATGTCTGCAACAAAGTGTGGGCGGCCATTTTGTTTATCGCATCGACTTTACTCCTAGTATGCGGGATGTGCGGTGCGATTGTCAAATACAGGGCACGTGGTCCTAGAATTCTAGGATATGTCAGTACGATGACTCGCGATAATCCATACATCGACCTTCCGCCTGGAGGTTGTACCTTGGATGGCTTAGATAGGGCGAGGCTCTTCAAGGACCTGGAAGTCAAATTGCAGGATGTCGCTGCAGAAGATGGCGCAGGCCATATTGCTTTTGGCTTGGCTCAACCACATGGTAAAGGGGATTTGATCTTGGACAGACTTTATGCAGGTGGCGTATAAGCCGAGAAGTGTTCTTGGTTTGCTGCAAGTGATATGGTGCACAGGAGATTGGGGCCATGGACGATGGAATGGATTCACCTATCTGATATCCGAAACTCAAAGTCATCAGCGTCATGTTTATCCAGCTTGTTGTGAGCCATAGAGAGCCACTTAGGCCTTGCTGGACACTGGAGTCTACTATTCTAGAATCCGACAAACATGAAGGGCTGGACAAGGATGAAGAGACTGGGTTCATGTATGTAGGGAATAAGTGTTCGAAGGAGAAGGCGTGGTGGCTGGACTATGGTCTTGTTGTGGTAAATGGTAGCTACTGGATCGGTATGTCTTGGTTTATAGGCCGCTTGTGCTGTTCTACTCTAGTAGCCTTGCAGTAGACGACGAGTTCGAAGGCTTGTCAGGAGCAGAAGGGTGCGATGGTGTGGACTTGGCCAAGAAGGAAGCTCTGATTCCTAGATGCCACCTATGTACAAAAGATAAAACCCAGAATCTAAGCCAGACAAACTCTCGTCTCCCCACAACCACCGCAACCCCCTCACCTCCCCTCCATCATCTTCCCCCCCGTCAACTCCTCACCAATCCTCCTCATCCTCTCCCTCGTAACCACCTCATTCCCCTCCGCACTATCCAACGCCGACTGCCTCCCCCTCCGATCCGTCTTCCCCAACAACTGCTGCACCGTCTCCGGGAACCCCAAATTCCAAACATTTACCCCCTCCGCATTATCATTCCGGAACTGACTCTCATCATCAAACGCGCGCTCAATCACCCCATCCAGCTTCTTCTCCGTCGTGATGAAATCCCCCGCATTGACATACAGTTTATGTAAAGCGTTTCGGCGATTCTCTTCCCTCATAGCCGCCATAGTAGCGACGGCCTGCCTCTTAGCCTCTACACGAGCAGCGCGCGCGGGGTCAGGAAGACTATGATATTTCATGGGCCGCTGAGTCGAGAGGACAGACGGGGTCGTAAGCCGCACATCTTCACGATCAGGCGCGTAGAGCAGCTTTTCCCTAATCCTATAATTCCTCTGCGCTCTCAAACTATTACTCCTATCCCTCTCAACCTTCTTCTGACTCAGCTCCACAATCCCCTCCCTCAGATTCCTCCGCCGGAACGCGGACTGGCGCGCTTTCCAGCTCACGAAGTCGTCGTCTTTGCGGGTGGTTTTGTCGACGAGGGGTTCGGGGGTCACGGCGGCGAGGTAGGCGGGGGATGATTTGGGGGGCTGGCCTTTTTTCCGGCGGGGGAATATTTGGCGGGGGGGAGGGAGGACGCCTTTTATTTGGATGGGGAAGGGCTGTTTGGGTTGGACGAGGCGCGGGATTTCGATGAAGTTGGGCGACGAGGGGGGGATTTGAGCGTGGGTGGTGGGGGAGGTGCTGAAGGTGGGTGGTTTGGTGTTGTTGATGCATTGGCGGATTCGGTAGGAGCACTGAGGGTTCACAAGTCGCGGAGGCATGATTGCTTCAATGATGAAGCGTTTCGTAAAACTTGTCGGTGCTCTGACCTCGAGGGCAGGAGCGGGCCGGCGTAATGATTCGCCTAGCGCAAAAAAAGTTATGCTCCACCACTGAGCACCCCACGAAATTCTGTCTGTCATGGTTCTTTACCCAATATTGCAGCCAACGACACAAGGCAGCAGTGTCAACTCGCCTATGGAATGAGTGGGAGTGACGCCAATAGCACACAATAGCAGCTGTGAGCTGCGTCCCAGCTATCAAGATGGGTACCGGGAGGAAAGAGAAGACGAGGAAGGAGAGGCAGGGCAAAGGAGACGGAATGGCAAATGTCAAGGTCAAAGGAGAGAACTTTTATCGGACTGGCAAACAGGCCAAGACGTTGAATATGTTCAACGATGGAAAAGCGCAGCGGAATGCTGAGGGGAAGGTCACGAAAGCAGCAAGCTTTCAAAACCGAGACAAACCGAGAGCCCGTGTGGAACCCAATCGAAAATGGTGGGTTTCTTGATGGATTGACTACTCCCTGATCGTTTTGGAGGATTTCTGTCTCATGGTGTTTCGTTGAATCGAATTAATCTCGAAGAAGTAATGCTAATTCAGAAAGCAAAGGTTTAATGCCACGCGAGTCATCTCTCAAGACGCCCTCAACAGCTTTCGAGATGCCATGCAAGAAAGGGCATCGGATCCTTATCAAGTTCTCCTCAAATCCAACAAGTTACCAATGAGTCTGATTCGAGACGGTGAGAGCAAAAACGGCCTGAAGCAGCACCAAGCCAAGATGCAGGTGGAGGCGGCGCCTTTTGGTGAAACTTTTGGGCCAAAGGCACAGCGGAAAAGAGTCAAGCTTGGAGTCGGGTCACTGGAGGACCTTGCTGGAGAGTCTACAAAGATGCATGATACATACCTGGAACGTCTCGAGCAAGCCAAGTTGTTGAGTGGAACATCTGGCTTGGAAGAACAGGCTGGTGAGGCCGCACCAGAGGAAGCAAGTCTCTCTACGGCAAAGGAGCCCATCTTCTCAAAAGGCCAGAGTAAAAGAATATGGAACGAACTCTATAAGGTCATTGACTCTTCGGACGTGGTCATTCATGTCCTTGACGCACGGGATCCCTTAGGCACTAGGTGTCGAAGCGTGGAGAAATATATTCGCGACGAAGCACCCCATAAGCACTTGATATTTATATTGAATAAATGCGATCTTGTCCCTACAGGTGTTGCCGTAAGTTTTATATTTCACCTGTCGTTGCCAAATGTGGCTCACCCCTTACCTTGCCGATCACTCGTTTTCCAATCGTCAAGTCAAGAGGCTCTCCTGCACTTTGTGCTTCTTTATCATGGACTGTTACTCTGTTACGCGTTGGGTATATCAACGTCCTTTCCGCCGCGTCTGACTTTCGGGTCTTGCGTAGACTGCTCCCTGTCTTGGGGATGTAGTCAACAGGAGGGGCAATGTTGCGTTTGAGTTGAGGGCCTTGACTGCTACCATTGTGGCGGACAGATGAAGGTCTTCTTAGTAATGCTTCATACATTCAATTGAGAAAGTATTCTATGCTAGGTAGAAAAGCTAATTGTCCTCTTAGGCTTCTTGGGTACGCGCACTGTCCAAAGACTACCCAACTCTCGCCTTCCATGCGTCAATAACCAACAGCTTTGGCAAAGGAAGTCTAATCCAACTGCTGCGGCAATTCTCCTCCCTCCACTCAAGCCGCCGTCAAATCTCGGTCGGGTTCATAGGATACCCCAACACCGGCAAATCTTCGATTATCAATACACTTAGGAAAAAGAAAGTCTGCACTGTAGCTCCGATCCCTGGAGAGACCAAAGTTTGGCAATATATTACTTTAATGAAAAGAATCTACCTCATCGATTGTCCAGGCGTTGTCCCGCCGAGCAACAATGATTCTCCAGAAGACATCCTCCTCAGGGGAGTAGTCCGAGTAGAGAACGTCGAGAACCCCGAACAGTACATAGCCGCTGTCCTGAACAAGACCAAACCCCAACACATCCAGCGTACATACGACGTTGGAAGCTTCGAGACCGCTACAGACTTCTTAGAGATCCTGGCTAGGAAGGGCGGAAGATTACTAAAGGGTGGAGAGGCGGACGTGGACGGAGCTGCGAAAATGGTCCTGAATGACTTTGTGAGAGGCAAGATACCCTGGTTCACGCCTCCACCTGTACAAGAAGGGCAGGAAGGGCAACAGGGCGTCGAAGGGCGAAAGGGCATGTTGGGCGAGATGGGCAAAGTCAAGATGAGTGTACAAGACGACGACGCAGCTATTGAAAGTGCGGATGTTGAAATGGATGAGGAGGAGTTTGAAGGCTTCGACGAGCAAGAAGATGACGAGATGGCTTCAGAAGATGAATCATCCTCATCCTCGGCCGATGAGCAAGACGTTGAACACGATACCATCGGACTGATTTCCGCGACAGCCGGCGGGGTATCACTGGAGGCTGGCTGACAAGGCACTTCCTAGATGATTATAGATACGTAAATAATATACCCCTTTTTCTCGCATCTTTACTCCAAGAAAGACAAAGCTACCTATGCAGCGACCCTGATTTGCTCATAAGCCATTACTCATTCTTTATTCTCCTGTATTTATTTATCCCCATATCATCCAAGAAGATACTTCTGCACGTGAGTGACAACCGAAAGTCGATATTTGGAAAAGTCTTCTCGGATACTGACCCCTGCCACCATGCAGTGGTGTTCTGAGCGGCGATATGACAGTCTCTGCCTCCCTACCAATTTCCAGACCTCGTGAGATTAATACTGTGTGTGTTCGGGGTGGGGATATGGGTAACACAAACGCGCTCGGTGAATTGTATTCCTGGATATTTCTTTCCCAATCCTCCTTCACTTCCACATCTCCCGCCCTTGAACTCACTCCCAGCCAGCCACAGAATAAAAGCCCACATCACCCCAGCACTCAATACTGCAAGACCCATCTATCTATCTATATGCTGCATGCCAGTGACTTCATACTCCATCAATCCCACCATGAACGTCAAAAAATCCCACTCACTCACTCACTCACTCTATCCCGGGGCCCAGAAATGGTGTACTGCAATGATATTATTCATGGGTGGGGGGGAGGGTGCGTACGGGGCGCGATACCGACGAGGCTGAGCAGCACGCGCTAAGGTAATAAAGGGGGCTAGCTACGTCAGTCTTAAGCTAAAGAAGAATATTCTGCAACGTTTCATAGCATAGCATGCTTTCTATGGATTGCTCGCGGGGGTCGAAGTCGAAGGCGCCTTGATATCATCAGACGACTTCTAGAATAAACACTCAGCGATCGACTCCGCGATAGGTTGTGGATCGATTCCCCCCTCTCTCAGAGTATCATCTTGAAAGTTCGATGCTTGATATCACTCCTTTCATGGGCGGAGTATGGCTATTCTATAACCTATACTGTTCACTCTGAGAGTAGACATAGGCTCTCCTATGCATTTTGGCATATCAACTAGCTAAAGTAGTCTCCTTTCTATATCTTCTCGTATTCCTTTCCCCTCCCCCTCCCACCACCAGCCTCTTCCCTCCACAAACTTACCAGCGCCCCACTCCGCCAGCCTTCTCTACCAACCCTTTCAAGCTAGTATATGCCGACCTCAGCGGTATCGATCATCGCCAAAGCTGAATGGCGAAGCTTGTTTACGTAGCAGAAGGAGAGCAAGAAGAGCGTCCTCCCCAAAGATCTTTCCACCAAAGAAAAAAGGTATGAAAAGCCCCCCCCTCACCACCACCCTCCTACACCCCACAATCCCACCCACCACGCCGCCAATCTCCAACCCGACGCGAAAAAAAAGGAGCGCCTGCTCAGATGGATCTCTGATTCCTAATTTCCACCCCCCCCTAACCCCACCTCCCCTCACCTCCCCTCCCCTCCCCTCCCCTCCTCCTCCCCTCATCACACTACTCATCAACCGTCAGATCCTTTCCTCCCCTTTCCCCATCCCACCTCTCAAGCTCAAGCTTACCATTCGTTGAGTTGAAAAGGAACGACCCTCGCGAGTCATGGACGCGCTTTCGCGAGCTAGTTCTATTTTGTGGGATGGGTGGGAGATGGGGGGAGAGAGTGCTGGAAAGGAATGGAGATAATAGGAAAGGAAAGGGAAGGAAGAGAAAAAGGAGAAAAAGGAAGGGGAGAAAAAGGAGAGGATAGGATAGGGGAGGGAAGGGAAAGGGAAGGGGAGGAAAGGAAAGGGATCGCATAGCACGTATAGTACAGGAAGGACTACGAGTACAGCAGGGTGAGTGAGATAATTACCTTAATGTGGTTTATGCTACGTACGCGCTCTTCACCTTCCCCTCCTTTTCCGTTCCCCTTCCTTCCTATCCTCCTCATCTTCTCATTCTCAAAACGACAATATAATATTGTACTCTCATCCACCCTCACATCGCACCATCTCTTTTCTCTTTTTCGCTATTTTCTTTTTAATGTAAGGTATTCGTACGCATCGTGGCGCAGACCTCTCGTATTTGTTTGTATGAGATTGTGTTGAGTTGAAATTGAAGAGTTGGGTTGGTTTGGTTTGGGTTGGGTTGGGGTTTGTTGGGTTTCGCGGGGGGGACCAATGGGAATTAAAGACGGGGTTGGGGGGTGGGGAGGGCTGGAACATAGGTAGTATCGACCAGCGAATGTTAGGAACGCGCGTTTGTTTTTTAAATTTTGGATATGTATATATAAAGCAGCTGTTCGAATACTGCGCCTGCGCAGACTTCTTTCTTGTTCGGTTTTTTATTATTTTGGGGGAGGTTACGTACGGACGGACCTACAGATCTTCGCGGGCAGACAGAACAGAATACACCAGGACGACCTCTCTTTGCACCGCATCCAATTTCCTCCGAACCTGCCTTTGTTTCTTAATCTTCGTTTCCAGAAAAGAAAGGAAAAAGAAAAAAGAAAAAAGAAAAAAGTCAGCAAATTATGCACCATCTACCCCTCCTCCTCCTCCTCACCCTCCTCACCACCTCCGCCTCCACCATCGTCATCCCCATCGAACCAATCCTTCCAATCCCCATCTACCTCCCCGGCTGGCCCACCTGCCCAGATCAATGCATCCTCGCCATCCGAGACCCAACCATATTCCCCTTATCCTCCACCAGTCAAAATGAGCCACAACCAGTGTGCTTTGAAGAGCCGGCGCATAAGGCGCCTTGTTCGTATTACTACTGTTGCGGTAAACCGGTATGTTCGGTGCGTACGCTTGATGAATGCAGACTGAGGGTGTGCACTAGGTTACGTGTGGGGTTGAGAGGGAGGTTTGTGTAAAGGGGGAGTTTGATGAGGGGGTGTGGGTTCCGGGACCGTTGGGTGGAGGGGGACCCGTGCCGGAGGATTGATTAGGTATGGGGTGGTGGATGGGGGATGTTGCGGCTCTTGTGTGGTGGGATTTTCCAGGCGGAGGAATGTCTGGGTGGCTGGGACTGTGCAGCAGGTCCTTGGGGTCTGACTGGATCCATGGGCGCTGATGAGCGACAGTCCAATGGGAGTGGGTCGTGAGAGGGTCAGGTATTATCACTTCTTTTGTGACCAGACGAAAATACAAAAATACTGGCGTGATAGAATCGTTCATGGTGAAAGCGCATATGAAGAGGTTGGGCGCCTGAAAGCTGGTACAGTCAGCGATCAATCCATTAGTCAAGATAAACACAGAATCTTTTTCAAGGTAACATCTCAAGAAAGGTTTCAGTCTGCTTCGGTCAGCTTCGGTACATACCAAGACCCATCCGTGATTCGACAGAGCCATATAAGCCCAGCTCCACTTTCCCAGCCGTATGCATGATGATGAAAACAAATATTACGGGAATGCACTCCTTTTCCCGTACATGTACGTACCCTTTACATTCAATATCACACTACGGCTGACGGTTATGCGTCCATCCCGCCAGGATATCACCGCGGCCGGGTGCATCAGTCAGCACTAGGAAATTTTCCAGTGCCCGGGTTGTACTTTGATGCTTCCTGCCGTGCTTACCGGGTAAGTCTGACGCATATTTCCGTGCTTACAGTCTATAAGCGCAGCAAAGGTAACGTCGAAAATTGTATGAGTGGTACGAGTCTTCGGTCTGCCCGTCAGATGGCAGGTGGCAGGTGGTAGTTGGCAGGTGGTAGTTGGCGGTTGGCAGTTCAATTGGCGTTTGGCAGTTGGCATGGGGAAAAAATTCCTGATTGGAAAGATTCAGGGCTTTTAAGTGAGAATAGCCCTAGCTCTAAACTACATTTGGCAACCTAAGACAACAAACATCAAGACTGAATGGTGAAGTCTCAGTGGGAATGACGCTACTCTAATGCTATGCCCTCAATTCGTAAGGAGACTGCCGGCGTCTCAAGTCCTGATTCCATGCCCAAATGCTAAGACGCCAATCGCTCGCTGTACGATGAAAAAAAAAGAAATTCTGGCGTGAGCTGAAGAAATGTATTTTGTAATGGAGTCCCCGTGATATACCAACGCCGGTTGCTGCAGGATAGAGCATCAGATCCGAATCGTGATCAGGTGAGAATCAATCGCAGCTG
The DNA here is from genome assembly GCA_013423325.1 of Usnea hakonensis. Lineage (NCBI taxonomy): Eukaryota > Fungi > Ascomycota > Lecanoromycetes > Lecanorales > Parmeliaceae > Usnea > Usnea hakonensis. The sequence goes on along the minus strand of BLJB01000003.1, from coordinate 489,828 downwards.
TTGGAGTCAAATGCCATCTCCTTGGCAATCTTATCTTCTGTAGTAGGACGAATCGGGATAGTATCGCACATCATTCCCCTTCTGGCATGATAGAGGCTTCTTCTCTGACTTTTGGTGGTCGAGAGTGCTGTTTTTGTAGTAGCGGTCATCATGTGCTTTGGAACTCCCACTGTCCCGCGGCGAGGAGGAGCCGGAATGGATTGAAAGTGGTATCTTGTCCGCTCTTGAGGAACGGCTAGATTTGCTGCTGGAGGACTTGCTGGAGGACGCGTGACGAGGATCACTCAAAGACGAGGCATAACTTGAGCCATATGAGTCGTAGGTTGAGCGTTGCTTGGAGCCTGGTGAAATTGTTAGGCACAGTGCTGTCGTGTCGAGTTGGGGATACAAACCAGACTGGCATTGCAGAGGGACTTTGTCCGAAGAGTAGGATGAGGTCGACCGACTTGAATGGCCTGAGCCAGACATCTTTGGTGATGCCGATAAAGGCCAGGCGTTTTATGTTCTGGGTGTGATGCCAATCACGATGGACCGCTGTTCGGTTGTTTGGATGGACAGTTTTGGCGGTGACGGGCAGAGACTGAGGTGGTGCTTTTGGGAGGTGCAATTGGAGATCTTGGAGATACGCAATTGATGAAGAATGTAAGGCCTGAGGGGCAATGACAGGGACTGGTCTGTTGCGGGATCAAAACAAACGTGGGGAGCAGACAACACGTGAGGATACTCGAAAAGATAGCTTCTTGTAGGGAATTGGATCTGGTCGGTCTATCATATATGTTCAGCTGCGAAAGTCGCGCCCTTTTTTGACTGCTAGAGATATAAAAAGACCAGAGAAATGATGTTCAAGCAAAATGGCTACTTATACATAGACGCTTAACGGCTAAGCCAGTGTGAGCAATACCTAAGCGTCGTATGTGGAGCCCCATGGGATCACATGTTGCCTAATAATCATGGCCGAAGCACCACTACGCCCTTGGCACTTGTAACATAAGACCAAGGCACCCGTCCCAAAAGGGACAAGCGCCAGGCAGAAATCCACTAGAGTAACCGGCAAAAAATAAAGGACAAGAGTCATTTGAAAATTGGAGGAAATTTAGGGGTTTAAGAGTCATCGGAGGCCATCTGATGGTCGGCTGTGTCCGAAATATGTCAATTGTTGGACGTGGTTGGGTGCTTGTAGATGAGGCTCATTGAATGTTTATCGGCGCCTCCGCCCACGCAAGGCACAGTTCATGCTAAGGGTCATTGAGCTTTTTGATTTGATGGAGATATCCGATTGACTCAATCATAGCGTTTCTGTAGCCTGGCAGGGCGAAGTAGAAGCCTCATGCTGTAGGCATAAGCCCTGCGCGCGGCTGTTGACCATTTAGAAGGCCAGGCATGCGCCGCAATTCATGGATCGAAGGATGCAAAAGGAGGCTATACACGAGAACATGTTCGTTGTAAGCACTGCCCAAGGTTCACCGCCATGGATAGGCAGGTAGGCGATGGTGAACTAGAAGATGAAGATAAAGGGGCGGAGTTGTGCGCTGCGCCAAGACTTGTCACAAGGCAGATCGCTGACTCTGCACCTTTTGAATTTTTGAATTTTTGATGATGACTGGTGGTGTTTGATGCAGAACAAATGTACATTCCGCGAGTGTTTTATCAAAGTTGCAGTATTCGGAGGATCTTCAATGCATACGATCTTGCGTCTTAAATGATGCAGCAGCACCGAACGGGATTTTCTGTGACACATTTGCCCGGCCGTGTCCTGAATTCAATAGATTGATTGATGCAGGACACCAATCAGACGAGTTCAATTACCAAGTCGCAGAGCCGCACTCGGTTGCGGAATTGATTGACACGGAGAGTTAGAGTCATAGCCTAAGGTAAGATACCTACCTTACCTACCTATGTAACCTCGAACACGAATGTGTGCATTTACGAAGCTTACGCTTGTTTCAAAATATCTACCCATCTTGAAACATCCATTACCTTGCAGGCAACAAACATGGAGCTTCCGAGGTTGACTCTGACTGCATGCTGTCTTTTTCCGTTCATTTTATGCAACTAGACATGCGTGATTAAATCATTTGTCCCTTTCAACACTCTAAATCATGTGGTAATGTACATCGTCAAGAAAGATAGAAGAATAAAAATCAGCTAGCCTCGTGCCCTGCGCCTGCCGCTACAAGTCGATGTAACTCTGCGCCCTTGTTTCGCCGCCTGCCATGTGCAACAAATACGTTTCAACCTAGGTCAACAAATTACCCCTCCGTGCCATGCATTCCTTCTTTCGCATCCAGTACTGTAATACAACGCTAAACCTTCCCTTGATGGTGTCCTGCGGGGCTGACATGTTGACCCAAAGGGCTTTTCAAGAACTTTCGCTGTGTAGTTCAACTCTCCGTCTCTTACGCCTGCCTCGGTGCTCTTGGGTTCGTCCTTCACCCTCGTCATTAGAGTCTAGCGGCCTGATTAGTGATGCTGTGCCAGTGTCTGCTGAACTGAAAGTTTAGCTACCTTTCGCTGCAGGCTCCGAGCTCCCCCGCGAATGCTGATCCGACGAATAGGGTGTCAGGGGATCCAGAGCATTTTCGGACAGCTGAGTATCTGGGAAAGTAGACGCAGGGATGACTTTGAGCAATTCCAGGTTTGCGCGTCGATGCTTTTTGAGGGTATCTTGAAAACTTTTTGCAGCACGAGCGACCATGGACTGTCTCCTACCTCCCCAACGTATTTGACTTAAGCCAATATCGGTACGCCGAAAAACACCGTTCAATTTTCGGCCAATTGTCTCAATGTGTATCTGTGAAGGTTTGTCTCCGAAGTCGAAATGTAATGTCAGGGTGTGTCGTTTGAAAGGGTCGATACTTGCAGCTTTCTTCAGAGACGATTGATTGACCAACCCTTGTTCATTCAGCCCTTGTCTTTGAAGTGGATGTAGCATGATGCGCACTGTCGAAGGTTGCTTCAAGCGGGGTACCAGTACAGGATTCTGGTCTTTCGGAAAATCTGGAGCATCGGCTTTTATCTTGTTGCGAAGCTCTACTGTTGTGAAACGGCCGTTTTCCTTGTCCTTGACCAAGGACTTCAATGCCCAGATCAAAGCTGAGGTGAATGAGTCGGGACCAGGCACATTTGTCATTCCCATTTCTTCGGTAGCAGCTAGAAATTCAAATGACCTGAATTTTGTGAACTCACATACTCGTAGCTGGGAAGAAAAGTTTCTCATGACTGACCTCGTTCCCTTAGTCCTGATACCCAATTGTCCTGCGTAGCAACTGGCAAAGCTTGTCAGTTTAGATAACAGCACTATGCGGAGCAAGCTACCAATCGAAGATTTCCAAAACATCTGCTTCAGCTATCGACAATAGCTTTTCAGCCTTGTTCCAAACCAGAACATCCAGGCGTTTTTGTGGGTCATCATTTGGTGATGTTTGGCTGCAGAAGTCAGAAATCTTGCGATGCTGTCTTCACTTTTGACGAACCCAAATAGCTCCAAGTGACCATATTTTTGGCCTGGTCGACCATGTCCGGCGTAGTAAACAATAAGCAGAGTATTGGGTCCGTCATGGGCTTCAACAAATGCCGCTACCTTGGCGTTAAGGCGTACCTGTATCCTCTGCTCGAGCGTTATGTCGAGGTATTCAATGGTGGCGTGATAGTTGAAATCATTTTCGAATGTGGCCTTCAGATCTTCTACCTCTTTTCTAGTGGTCAAATCATCACAACTCTCAGCCCAACATAACAGTAATACCTCAACCTTTGTGTACGTAGAAGAATTCGTGTAGTCGCCTTCGTCCATGACTTTGCTCCAAAGAAGTTGGAGGTCAGAATCTTCTTTCTCGGCTTGGGACTTATTGTTGCCTATTAAAGGATCCAGAGAGGGGTTGACAGCGGACGTCATTGTGAGTGGAGACTGTGGGAATGAGTTCCTACCAAGGGACGAGAGAGACGGGGTATCGAATTGGAGGACGAGTAGTTGATGGCTTATATATCATCTTGACCATTCACGCTCTCTGCACTGCCTTCCATTGAGTCACACAGCATGGCTATGCCTATGTCTGTATGAAATTACACTGTAGTAAAGTATGCCCTGCCGACCGACGTCGGAATTAGCCTCGAACTACGCATGCAGTCAGAGTCGTATTAGGCGTTCACGCCTTTTTAACCAGGAGGTCCCACAGCCCTCTCCAAACGAGTGCTAATCAGCCTCCACATTTAAAAACCCAGAGCTGCGTAACGAGTGGATTGGTGCGCTTAAAAAGGCAGCTTTGGACTCATACGTCGAGTGGCTGATGTGGTAGACAAACATGGCTTGTGCGACGCATACTCAGTTGCAGATATTGGCTGATGGGGTGCGGGGTCCTCGGATTACTGATGGGGTTTCCTTTGGCCTTTCACCAATCACATGTGTTGGCAATGCACCTTGGACAGCTTCCCTGCATTCAATTATGCACGGTTCATCGGACCGAAATGCCGACTTCGAGTGCGCCCCGATAAGAGAGATAGCCTTCCAATATGTTGTAATGCAGAGCCTCAAAACACAAGTAACGTAAGGGTTCTCTATAATAAGGCTAGGCCTACGGTCAGATAGCCTTGCGGATTCTTGACTTTAATCGCTCTCGCAAGGCTTTCCGATACCTCCACAATCATGAACGAACAAGGCTTGCAAGATTCCGTAAGCTCTCGCTAGACTTTACTATTGGTCGACCGTTACTAATCATAGCCCAGAACAACAACCAAAACGCAGACTCCAATGCGCCATTCCCCGATAAACCAAAACCCTACAAGCCGGACAGCAGGGCAGACGTGGATCCTAGAACCCTTGTAGCGGTGAGTATACATTCAAAGGTCAGACTCCTAGTATTGGTAGAGAATTCTGACCCGGCTCTGTAGCGTCCACGCAAACACGCAGATGGCAAGAAGCTGAGGAAGAAGAACGCCCAAGGCATCCTCCAGTACAACGTATCCATCGTGAGCGGAAGATATGACGACCAGCGTCATTCGTGGATGTACAGACTCAACGACTGGAAAAATAAACCGATTGATGGCGAGGCTAAAGAAACGCAGCTAGGCTAAATGCAGGTGAGGGGCACACATGCACGATTACGTCCAATGGTTGCACTGTATTTCTCTTGGGGTCACACCAAGTATGTCAGCCATTATCTGTCGGGCGTACAAGGCTTGGACTGTGGAGAGTTTCATGGCCGTGTTATGAAGTTGAGGATCCTACTTATATATACAAACCCAATATAATATCAGCAATTTCTTCTCCATCCGTGCTCTATATACAATGGCATCTTATGGGGACGTCAGCCAAGTGGAAAAAGGCTTGTCAAGCTCTCCGACTTTTTCAAATTCAACTCTCAAAGGATGTCCCACGGAGAGCACAGACACGGAGACAACGTGTGCAGAGAAGTCAGGGCTTTTAACCCTCTGTAAGCGCCAGCATCCAACGCAATTGGTACAGGTACTGAATTTCGCTAGTCAGATCCAAGATATTGGCCACAATTCACCGTATCGGATCAATTAGACTTATATGGAAAAATGCAGCTCCTGAACGCATGTCGAAGACCAAAGTCCGCAAACGCAAGTTACAATTACCACTGATGAACTGGCAATAGCTTACAATTTCCAGTCGAAGACTATCCGCGCGGGTTCCCGAAGCTCTCCTGCTTTTTGGACAGCGACGATGCATTCATGGTATATCGGCGCTTTGGCCCGGTATACTCGCGGCTCTTGCTCTCCAAACAAGACGAGATGAGTAGGATGGAAGCTAAGTTGCTCGCGTGGGATAAGACAGACCAAGCAGAGAACAATGAATGCTATCTCATGTCGAGATCTGAGGATGTTGAGAGAGACAGAATTCCAGAGATTTGGGAGGGCCAGTCGAGAGTAACGCTGCTGGAGAAGTTCGAGAAGCTGGCACTTGAGTATGGTGAGTACCTACAATCTTAGGTTTGGACTCCTTCCCCGTGTGTCGGTCCGAATCTTTTCCAAAGTAGCTTTCAATACTGTCACAGCACGACAACTACTATTCACGCGCTATAATTCCAAATTTCACGGAGGTAGAGGGAGCTGCTAGCTAACAACGATAAAGCGGAGCTACTGCTCAAAGCTCAACAACTGAAGGCACTGGATAGGCCTTCAGGTCGAGACTACCGGAGCGTTTTAAGCTTCATGGAGAATGACGGCGGTCAGCTTTTCGAAGAAGACATGGCATTCATATATGAGAAAGAAGACTTAATCACCTTGAGACCTGGACGGGAATATGCTTGGCTCGACGGGGTGCTCGAGCGGACGCTGAAGCTCCTACGGTGTAAAGTGACCAAGGTCAGTCTACCTTGGGTTGCGCCACATTTGTATCGATCGAGTGCTGACGTTCCTCCACAGTTTTTCTTCTGCCCCAAGGTAATTCTCCGCCCACGGCCATTTTCTCATTCCAGTCTAACAGTCTCTCGAAAGGAAACAAGAGATAAAACCGAAGACAAAGACATCCACTACTATGACCGTGACCGCATCTCCACTTGCGTCACTATGATCATAACCACGATCGTTCTAGCTCTGCTCATGGTTCCAATCTGGCTTCTCTACAGATTCTCCGTCGATGGAACCATTGCCGAGAGCCCGGATACCATTGCAGTGGTGCTTGTCTTTACTCTTGTATTCTCCGGTGCGCTCTCAGCGTTCACGAAGGCGAGAAGGCACGAAATTGTTGCTGCGTCTGCTGCGTAAGTCCTCCATCCCTCTTTCTAAGCTATGAGACATGAAGCTGGCAAAGCTATCCTACATTCGACATGGAAATCTGCTAATATCTCTTCTGGCAGGTACTGTGCCATACTGGTTGTATTCCTGGGCAATATCAACAGCGTGGGAGGTGGTGGACACTGAGCCGGATACACATTTTCAATAATGATATCTCATCTCGCCGAAACGAATGCAATGACTGGACAGGATTTTGGATGGCACAAATTGGTTTGAACAGGTTTTCATTAATACACGAGTGAGAATAACGCCATGAAGAAATGTTAGCGACTTGGATTTTGGTTATATAGACCCATCTCATAAACTAATGAACGCTCGCTATCGAAGTCTCTGAAATTCACATGTCTTCAATGGAGTTCGTCTCCTTAGACCGGCGTGAGATAAATGTTACGCACACATCTTCTCGTGTTTGGATTCGCTTTCTTTACCTCAGTCTATATGTCTCATGAGCACCACTTTCACAGGGATCTAACGTCTTCTCCATCAGACGGTGGTCAACCTTCAGGTATGGATCCTGGAAAAGGATACCACGAGAGTCATCAATCTTAACGCATTGCTCCATCTCCGAGTTACGAGAATGCTGAAGCTCCTCATGAAACGTGACTTGCTCTTCACGGTCACCCTCGGCTTTTTCCAGAAGTCTTCTTCGCCATCTTCTTTCAGATTGACCCTCGATATGGCGTACAAGTTCACGGTAATGCTTATGGATGCTGCGAGCGAGATCAGCTACTTGAAAAGACCAGACACTTCCATACTCACGGCGGTATAATCTTTTGTGCATGTTCGCGAAAATTTTCTGCGCGTTCACGGGGTCCTCGGTCTTCGGTAAGAAGGCAATAACGAATGGCCTCGAGTATTCCTACGTTTCCAACGCGACGTAGATCCTGCAGAAGCTCTTCTTTAGTTGCCGTCTTCCCATCTATGACCAATAGTAGTTGTCCGGTCTGGGATCTCACAATACCCAATGGCTTTGCCAAAGCCAATTCTGCAAGCATTCGTCCCAGTAGAAAAAGCTTGCTGCTGTTTTCGGCAATGTCTGTATCAAAACACGGGGGTTCTGTGTTGTGGCTGCAAGATGATTGCAAGACATGAGGCCCGCGACCTTCTTTCAACGCAGTGGGAACGATTCTGCATAGGCATGGAGCTGATGTCCATGGTGTTTGCCAGAGTTGGCATACCCAGTTGACGAGACCAAGCGCCGCCAGCATTCTGTCCCTTTCGTGTGCCTTCCGGTCTGCTGAGTACCATTTTATGTTGGTGATCTGCTGTCTGAGCGACGGACCTTTCGATGTCGGATCGTCTTGGACGGTGAGCTGCTGTAATTGAGCCTCCGATTTTGTCGTACCGGTGCAACTTTCCAGCCGGCGTTGTATTTCTAGCCCGATAACCGTAGGCGAGACGTTGGGCCCGGTACTGTGTTGGGTATGGTATTGAATACGAAATCTTGCCGCTGTCCATAGCTTGCAGATGCACCATCCTTCTACCAAGAAATCCATACTGATACTTGCTGGGTTATCCGTCTGTGTTGCATCACTGTCGCTATCCGGTGCGCGAAGTCCTAAACTCCATTTGTAGGAATTTTGGGCCGCATGGGAATATAGGCCAATGGCAAAAGTGGAGAGGCCTTCGAAAAAAACCCTAGAATTCTCGATTTGTACTATTTCCTCTGGCATCAGCGGCTTTTCCATGAAGGTTCCTTGTTGCTGTCTAAGTGTCTTGAGGCAGCAGCTGATGAAGTCGTCAGTAAGTTGTTTTAGACGTGCTATCTCCTCTTCCAACTGCGAGTTCTTGGATACCGCAAAGGCTATCTTCCCAAGAAAATGTAGAGGCCGAGGTTCATGAGAGGGTTCGATCTCGAGCCTCCGGACGAGCATTACCCATTCCATGTGTTTAATTAGTCCGTGCGTCCTACCATTACTATCATACAAGATAAGGTGCCTCTTGATTCGCGCTGTCAGCTCGCTTATCGCCAGGAATCTACCCTTTATGTCGCTGTAGCCATTGACACCCCAGTAATAAATGTAAGACGCCTCTGAGAAGCCTTGATCTCCGCACCAAATCATTTTCCAGTTCAGTAAATCGAGCTGAATGCTTCGGAGCCGAAAAGAGTAGGCTTTCAAGCGAGCTTCACATTGTCTCGCCTCACTGCCTTGTCGGGCGAGTGTCGATATTGTACTGCTAAGGAACGATATCAGCGCAAGTCCGAAACTGATTGCTCCAGTGACACCCAACGGCTCAATCATGGTGTTGTTGAGACGAAGAGCAAAGCGATAGAGCTTAGGAGAGGTATCAATAGGGTAAAGAAACTTCCATGGAATTCCATCGCGAAAAGGCTGCAGCCTGCAGCATACCCCGCGTCCTACGTAACCCCGCCTGCTACCCTCGCCTACCTTGAACATCAGCAAAGCTTTATCATATTATCAGCTTCGGGGAATACTATTATACATGATGTCAACTTCCTCGCAGAAGTTTGACGTGTTGAAACATAGGAAGCCCCTTAGGGAAAGTTTTGATGACATTCTCGTCCTTGCCGATGATTTTTTGAAAGATGAGTGCCCGATAAGTGAAGTCGACGAATGGCTTTTTCGCATTGACGATTCTTTACTTCAGCTGAAGTTGTGGAGAGAGACAATTGGTGTCGAACAAGGTCTGCTGGAAGATATTGTGCTCGATAAGGACCTTTGCGATGTCGTTGGCAAGGTGCTACGCAGTATGATTCTACCCCTACATGAGATTGAGATGTGGTGTGAAGATCCAGAGACGGTTAGATTACCACAAATGAAGTCCAGGTACGTATCTGAGAAGAGAGGTTCCTATAAGCCGTTACCAGAAACGCTTTCTATATACCTACTACTTATTCAGATTCAAGGATCTCTGCGGCTATCGATGAGTTTCAAGCTTCTACCAATAGTCTTACGGACACGACCGACTTGTTGCGGAATTACAAGGCCAAGTCAAATGAAGTAGGCGACCCAGCTGCTGCACCAAAGAATCGTTTCGAATACAATTGCAAGTTCAAGTCACTGAAAATATGCTACAGACGGGTTTGAAGACCTTACACATCTATGGTCACCATGTGCCTTTATTCAGCCAGAAAGACGAGGAGCAGCAGCGCATTCCCGGGCTTTACTCACCAGACATGAGGGATCCAGTGTATCTCGGCTTCCTAAAATATTTAGGAAAGCTGTCAGACGAAGAGAAACAAATCATCCGCATTGGGGAGCTGCCGGTACTGCACCAACAAATACTGTATAGCATGAGGAGACTTGGCAGCCTGCCTTCTAACATCAATGATTCGCGGAAGGAAGAACTTTCCGAGGTAGCTGTAACATTATCACATTTTTACGCTGCCTGGTTGGAAACCACTTCCACAACAAACTCCGCAGGGTCAGACACCACGTCAAGAGTACATGGACTTCCACGTATGGCCAAGATTTGGTTGATTCTACACAATATGGGGTCGGAACATTTCCTTGACTCTTTCTGTGCTAGTCGAATAACTGATGAGAGCCTTCCGCTCGACGTATTGACGATTGAAAGCATCCTTCCCCTTCATAAGAAACTATCTTCTTCACAATTCTATGCAGCGCAATTTAACTTTGTAACTCCACCGCAAGGATTTGCTTCTCGTCGAGACTTATTGTATCAAGGCTCAAGGTCGATCGATGAGTCATATCTCAAATTACCAGAAGCGTCCTCAGGGAAACTGTCAGTAAGGACGCTGTCAGGGGCATCTTTCGATGGCACCACAACTCCCACTGTTGGTCCACCAGTGAAAGAGACGGCTTGGAATCAGCCTACATCTATCAAACAGGCCTTCGCTAGAACCCCTTCTGACACTGGTGGCTCAGCAGTGGAAGAAACGGCCTTGGATAAGCCTGCTTCTACCAAAAAAGACTTCGCTAGTACATCTTCTCACAGCAATGACCCAAGTGTGGACTAGACACCAAGGATCCGTCAACGGCGCTGACAAACATCTCTACAATTTACCTACCACCAAAACCTTTCACTGCAAATGAGGAAGCCCGGGATGAGGGAGTCATTTTTGAGTACCATGTCTTTTGAGGTAATGTCATGTGGGCAAGGCTACACAAGAGCCCTTTCAGCTATGCGAACGTTGTTGTCTATGGCTACGCAGGATGGACAAGAGAGATGATTCAATTCTTCCACTTTAGAACACAAAGGCAGAGAGCGTGCCACACATGTACGTCAACGGTCTGGTGGCCAACTTTGTTGGCGCTGGTAGTAAAGCAAAGTCTTCACTTTCGATATACCACACTAGTCATAGGACCCCATAATACTGAAACTCGAAATGTGATGTGCCCATAGAACATAATCGCCGGGTCCAGATTAAGTATCGGTCATTGGAAGCCTTCTGAGACTCCTTGGCAGAAGCACTCAGACACATTCGTCATCCTTAAGAGCGAAAAGCTCATAACTGACACCCACAGCCAACATCTTGGAAGTTTGAGACCAGTAATACCCTCTCGCATGCCGCCCGATACCACTGATCCAGATCAGGCTGCTACACCGGGATGCCGGCACTTACGAGAAGGAAACATGAATACCTTAACAGAGAAGAGTATTTGGGTAACAAGAGTACGGCAAGTATTTGTTTTTGCAGTTGATGAGATGAAGGGTTTTCAAGTTCCGATTAGGCCCGGCAGAAATGGATGGGCGGTAGAGAAATAGGTCGAGGATCAATACAGGTTCACAACGTGAACCTCTCAGCAGACTCAGGCTATCGCTCCCAAATTCCCTCAAGGCCAGGTGCCCCTTTTTGAGATCCCACTTACCATATCCAAACCCATCACTTCGTGCTTCTCCAGCTCCGTAGACATTGCTCCCCAGAGCTCTTGTCGTCGGAAAGGCTTACCACTTTGCATACTTTCAAGCACTGGAAGGTGACCCCAATCCTTGATTTGGCAATCAATACTTTCATGCAGATGCTGAGCTTCTCGATCCCTAGTACTGCCCAGCCTTTCCGAGATACAACCTTGGTAAGCATTATGTACACTGGCCAAGATTAGAACAACGTCGGTTGACCAAGCTCTGGTAAGACCTCATGCCTATCCAAACTCTCTCAGCGCAGAAGTATGAGACACCAGCGAGATGTAGTGGTTATACTCACCTCTGTACCGGGTTCAGCTATGGACACTACGAGACTATTTACCACATGCACCAAACTCGCAGCGATGAGGTACAAAAGCCACATTCCCCAAGACTTGAAAAGAAAAGAGCAACAAGGACCAGATCTCAGCCCGCAAGGTCCGAAGCAAGGGATAAATAATGACAGCGCGCACGTAGATACAGCGGGAGGTTCGGGGACTGGTGGCGATATCTTTCACTCTATCGAATGTTTGAGTCACTTATTGGCCGAGTTCAGAGTAGGAAGACATGACTCATGTAAATAATGGAAGATTTACGATACATATGTCCAAACATCTGGCAAAGAACCGATCGACCGACGCAAACGTTTGGCATAGAGTACTGTAGGAATGAATCTTAGACATGCTTTAGTCTTTTCGTTTCAGTATCAATGTGTATTCCAACATCTTGTTCATCAAGAAGTCTAGCAGAATTGACTTCGGATCTTCGACGTGAATTTATTGCTTAGTCTGAATCAAGGGTGCTGTACCCCATACTGCGCATTTCGATGCGGCTTGATCCCTTCACGGCCACCGCCACGTCATCGATTCCAGGAGGCTCTTTTTGGCTGTGGCCGCCCCAGTTCTTGGTGAACTTTCCAATACCTGAGATCGAGACTTTCTGTGTTGCGCTATGGAAGATGGGGCGCCGCGTTGCAAGGAGCTTGGGGGCGGAGGCTCTCAAACGCTGAATGCTGTGATGGAGCACGCGATAAAATGGTCGCAGAGTTGACAGACAGGCGCAGGAGATGCCCATGCATGGCTCTATGATCGACCAGAGAAGTGGCAATCCCCCAACATCTAATGAAGCTCATTTAGCATGCGGTTGTAGCTTGTGGTCGAATTTCCAGAATGCTGTGCTCGTGGGGTTCGAACTTACAGGTAAAGTCTGCTTGTTCCTCGATTGTCGTAAGGTATGAGATCCTGATGCCGCTGGAGACGCAAGCGCTATAGTACATTTGGTAAGAGATCCATGTGCAAATTTCATGTATACAAGTGCTTACAAGGTCCCCAAAAGCAACACAACGATCAGACCCAGCCTTGGCCCCAGAGGCATCTGTACATTCCATAGTGTTGGTATCGGAAGAATCAGGAGAGCAACATCGGCCAAAGAGTTGAGCCCGGATGGAATCAACAACAATAAGTCTCGATGGACGGGATCGACGCAGTGGCCCTGGATATGATCGTAGATCCGGTCCCATAGATAATGGATTGGTTTGCATTGCAGGGAAACCGCCAAGATGGACACAACAGTAAACGCGAGGACAGATGCTCCAACAGTATACCAAGCAAATTTAAGTCGAGGGTTGTTCAGCGTTAGTACAGCGCGATATAGGGAAAGAAGCGAAACCTTGATGGCTAAGAGGCAAAAAATGTAATTCACTTCGAGGGCGAAAGAGATCTGTTATGTCAAAACAAGGTTTGTCAGAGCCATTATGGCAGGAGTAGGTAGGCAAATACCAACAGCTAAGATCTTGACCTTGTTCTCAATTCCAACTCTAAGTGAATGGGTCCCCGTTCCATAATGAATACCTTGAGGGGTAATTAATGTGCGCGAACTATTTTGCTTCTATTCAAATAGACTCTTACTGAGAAGAACCTCAGTATAGAGTCCTAAGGCCAAAATCTTTGGGTCCATCAGTCACTCGTTCAATTAGACCTGGACAGAGTCTCACCATCGCTACGATTATTGCGTAGTCATCCACCTGCCAGGAAATCTTGGTGATGACCTTTCTTGTGATCAATCGTAGGACTACAGTGGTCATTGTCCATGCAACGAGTATAGTTGCCGTAATTATCAGCGACGGACCTCTGTCGTCATTCCAGTGTGCAAGTTCGAAGTGAGCTTCTTGAGGAGAAAGGGTCGCCATTGCCGTTCAGACCATAAGAAATCTTGTCAAGCTGTGGGCGAGTGTCATTTTCCTAGGGAAAAGCCGATTTTTGAACGCAGAAGTGTTCCCTCTGTGCGCCTAAGTCCGACGTGCTACTCTCGGTATGCAACGATAATGGAAGATGGGCAGACATAGTGAGACAAGCCCTGTCATATGATGTAGAATCAAAGGGAAAGTGGGTGTAAGGCGACTGGGCGAAATTGCTCAGCCTCGTGGTATTTACGGCAAAGCCTGCGGCGTGCCCGGAAGAGATGAGATATTCCATTGGGAGATCGAAAGCAATAAATGCAGCCGCACCGGAGACGGAACGGCATAAGGCGACAGTAAGATTTCTCGCACTTAGTTCGAATTCCCTTGCACATGGAGCATCATCCCAGATCCGGCGGAGTGCCATTTGAAGCTCTTAAGTAAAACGCGAGAGCGACAATGGATCTTGAAGAACTTTTTATCGGTATTTTAGCCTTGCCAGAAACTGCATTGGGACACGACAGGTGATTTTTTGTGACGTTCAGGCGCATTAAAGGATTGTCTTGGAGTTGCAGTGACGCTTCGCAACAGCTTTGCGGAGGCAAATGCGCCGAAGTTGCTATGTACCCATAAGTCACCCCTGACTCCTCTTTCTCTACAACTTGACACTGTGCCACTGATTTCTGTGATCCGTCACCCTGATTTGACAATTAGATGTCAGCACTAACGCACGTAATGCCACGTCGACCAAATCCTACGACTTAGCCTTGCCTGCTGTGCGAGAGGACCCAATTTATCTGACTGATATTCATCGGTGCGCGTACATCAATACAGTGCCCCATATCCACCCTATCACTTTGGCAGATTGGATCAATAAGAACCATTGGGTGTGAGATCTCTGTTCGTATATTGACTGCTTGATGAGACACTCATCCTTCAGGGTGCATTACGCGGATCTGTGACACCTATAATCCTTTCGTATCGTTCCACAGGGCTTTATTGGATGCGCTTCGGCCCGATTTAATCACGTCCGGCCTTGGAGAGAGTTCATTGACATGTACTAATCGCCCTTTCACCTTTGTTCAGTGCTGTAAATAAAGACAGTAGCTTGTGAGTTTCAATTTCAGTTTCAGAGTTCAGTCTCATATGCTCTGCAGTCTCTGACCCCCAGCCTGATACTCGCTGATGCCTCTTTCACAATGAGGCTGCAAATTGCATTTCACGAGTAGAGTAATGTTGGGCTTAGGAAAGGAGTATCCATACGGATACAAGCCTTTGCTTGATCCTATCAACAGATGTAGACACTCTTTCAAGATACCCTCTTTCCTGTCATATAGGCCACGACTAGAATGTCTTTGTGGCAAAAGAGAAACACTGTGTTAGACCAAAGCAATACAACAGGACATGTAGATAATCGTTCGGATATGACATTTGATGTGACCATTACGTCAGCACCCGTCGTGAAGATTTAACCTGTCAGGACTCAAATTCTTAAACACCTGCAAATGCCAAAGATGCTTGGGCTCCTGTCTATCATGGTTCAAAGAGTCCTCAAATCACAGGTATGATGGCCGCAGGAGCTGCAGGAGCCTCCGGAGCCCTGCACCATGGCCCTGCCCATGGGCAAGAGTGCTAGAACTTGCACTCACGCTCAATATAAATATAGAGTGTCAAGAGGAGTGGGTCTTGTGGATCTCATTTTTGCATTTTCGTTTCCATAACTCCTTTATTCATGCGAATATATATACATAAAATGCAGGCTTGAGTTGTGGCGGAAGGCATCTATCGTCGTTGAAAGCATGCGTGATATCCTGCCTAGCGGTGGCTCCTGATGAGCGGTCTTGCCGGTCAAGATCAGATTGAGAAGTCCCAGATGGAGAGGTTGCTAGCTGAGGTCCTGTCAACGGCGTCTTGCTCTCATTCTGGTACCGAACTTACTCTCGAGCGATGGAACGAGTCCGTCCCCGAAATCTACTTCGGGGAAATCCGCTGGAACCAACCACATGCGATGAGCGCACGCGATACAAAGCGTGCTATAACCAATGTCCCACGTCCTCGCCTTTCTCATGGCAATCAAGTCGAGGACGGCTTTGTGCTGGCACCTGGCGCAGCCGCCGGATCCTTCTTCGCATATGATGACGTTCAGGTCAACAAGGCCGCTCATAGTTGCATGGATTATCTTAGCCAATTCCGCGAATGGCAAGGCTAGAGTCTCGTTAGTACAAAGTACATTATTGAGCGGGTTGTGTGAGATGTGCTTGTCTCTGTCCATTCCTCCTTTGGCAGTATTCCCGGCAGCCACTTGACCACAGGCTCTAGGGTCACATCTCCGGTGGTTGGGATCTCGAAAATTTGGCACAAGCGGAGTGCAAGAGTATCTTCTGGGACGGAAGGCCTCATACTCACGAGTGCGTGACGGGACTCAGTGTCACGGTCCCGCACGCAGCGGAATATAATCTCAACGGCGGCTTCGTTCTCGGGACCACCTATGATGGTCTCCTCGCCGAGGTATAGAGAAGTGGAATGCTCATGGTCGACAACATGGCGGTAGACATCGCCAAGATTACGATCTGCACGCTGTCTGGGATGGGATGCTCTGCTAGAAGATGCCATAGTGAGAAAGGTAGGGTAGAGGAGATTTATGGATGACTTTGAGAATTCGAGAAGAGCAAGATCAGTTTTGGGTCCGAATCACGTGGCGGCAAAGGCCTTAATTCCGCTCGGAGTCAAAACAAAGGGAGGAAGTCTAGTAACTTCTAACCTCGCCTTCAAAGTTCTACAACATCTACACGGTACCTTGAGTCTCTACTTAGCATATAACTTTAGCTGCTCAATAGCTGGGAACGAGCGCTCCTGCGAGAAGTGAAGAGTCGCGACACACCAGGCAAGCGTGCCGCGTCTAGTGTGATACAACACCGCACAGAACTTTACTTCCCACACTCACTCTTCCTGATCTCAACTGCAGCAGCCAACAATACGAGTTGGCCATCGATCCGTCTTTCAGTGGAGCTCCCAGGATCCACACATTGCTTGCTATACGTAAGTGTGTAGCGGGCCGTGCTTGCATTCTTGGAAGACTAACATTTGCGATAGAGCTTACGAGTACTACGATGGATCAGATAGATGGGATCGCCTTAGTTGGGTCGCACGGGGAATCAAGTCTTCCTGGTCAGCCTGAAAGCAGCCGAGCAATGCAGGTCTCAAACTCTGTGAACGCATCAAATGCTGGGAACGTTGCCAGGCGGTTCCACCCATACAAACCTGACTATCTACATGTGGGCAATCGTCAGTCTGATGGAAGAGAGGTCTGGCTGTCAGCTTCACGCCCAGCCCCAATGTCCTATCTAATCTTTTACATTGATGGACTCGGGATAGTCCGTGAGAAGGCCTTTGAAATCGACTGGCTCGACGATTTCAAGGACAACAATTTCCCGGGGTCCACTGAAATAAAGCGGAAACAGGCCCGCCGTCTAGTCTTGATTGACATCATAGGTGCTAACCGCCATGATAGAGTAAGTACAACTGATCAGTCAACCCTCTTGAGAGATACATATTTACTGACATTTAAAAGACAAGGCTAGGCGCGGTGGATCCAACGGAGCGAATCTCGAACCTTCCCTTCATGACCCTATTGGTCGTATCTACGACCAACCATCCTACTCATGCGCCTTTCTATGTCCAGCTTCTGAAGCAGAGCAGCATCACAGACCTCTTCGACGCACTTCTTGACGAATGCGAGCATCAGGGCCAGGCAGTGGAGAACGCCTCACTTATAAAGGTCAAGTACCTTTGGAATGGTAGACCATGGTACCTGAGGAAGGCCAATCCGGAGCATTGGGGCACCTTCTGGACGATTCTACGAGAGGCTTGGGAAGTGAAGAGGGATTACTTCATAGAGAATGACTGTGAGATCCAGATGGTGGTGGTTGCGGAAGCTGCGTAGTATAGCACGAAGGTGTCGTAATAGGAACAGATGGTGGTCCAACAGAAGAATGCTATCGCTGCGTCCGAGCTGGTCCACTACTCAGCTATACCTTTGTCGTGTCTTCGAATCAGCTTTTCGATTCCGTTGTACTATATAGGCTAATTGCGTTTAGAATGAGAGAGGTGAATGGAGATACTATTGCAACAAGACAATCGAGAGTTCGTGCATAGTAGAAATCCCTAGATACTAAGATAGTCGTTTCCACAACCCTCTCCAGAAATTCCAAGCTGCCCCCAAATCTTTCAATACACACGAGCCAACAACCATACAATACAACTACCATCCCTACTGATTCCTCGCACCATACTAATACTCACATCCCAAAACAAAGAAATCCAAACCAAACCCGAACGTGCTACAACTATTCTACCCAACCAGCCAAAAACCTAGCGTCAATCTACCAAGTTCCCGACAGAGCAAACACCATACCAAACTGCTCGAAAGCGAGTCAGAAAGAAAGACAGGTATGTCGTATCCAAACAGTGCCTCACTCAAGACAAAAGCTAACATAATTCCCAGAACGACAGCAGAACTACCTATACTACGCTCAATACCGCTCTAGAAGAGACCATACCAGTACGTCCTCCCTGCATCTCCACTTAAAACCTATCAAATCCACACTTCATCAACCTTATAAGTCTAATCAAATTACCCACCATCCAACCCCCCATCCCCCTTCACAACAACATCACCACAAACCCCCATCCCATCCCTCCCACATACATAGCAAACCATCCCAACCCTTCCCCATAACAAAGCTCCCCCTCCCCTCCCCTCTCCTCCCCTATTTTTCCGCCCTCACACAGCAAAATAATCAAACGCAGTCGAGGGCAGAGGCAAGGGCCACAGTAGCAGCAGTGACGGGCTCCACGCACTCTAAACTGACCCCAGCCCAGCCCACCGCCCCTCCTAACATGATCAAAGCAAGAAAGCAAAAATGTCAAAAGTCCACCAAATCAATCTCATACTGCTCGACTGAACCCAGTGCGTTTTGAAACGGTGCATTGAGTTTACTATAGCCCGAACCTCCTTTCGACTCGAAAGCAGGCTTGAATGCTCTGCGGGGTATTTTCTTGGGCGATTGGGAAGGTGAGGTGGGGTATGAGAGGGGGAAGGGGAAAGGAACAAAGAGGAGGGAGGAGGGTTCCTAGGACGGGGAATGAGAATAGCGATGACAAAGTAGAGGGAAGGAGATAAAGGAGACGAGTCAGAGTAAACGTAAAGATCGGAACACATGAAGATTGAAATCCCTTTGTCGTTACACTATATACTTTCAACAAGACGACCGCATTTTGAGTAATCAAACAATTTTCAAGTAAAGCCTCACTCTCACCCTAAAAGAAAACCGGAGGTCGCCGCCTCATATAGTATACAAGCGCGAGTGCAAGAGCCGACGAATGCTGCACTATTGGGGTATCGAAAACTCCTTCCGCTGCAATGCTTTGATCGCTGAAATCCAATGCCCTGAAATCTCCTCGCACCTCCATCACCATCACAGAGGGCACCACGGGGTGCATCACTGATATCCCATCTCGATATCTTTCCCTTTCCGTTTCCCTTTCCGTTTCCCTTCCTAATTCCATTCACGATCCCCTTTCGAGAAATAACATTGTCTGCGTATGGTTTTCAAAGTTGTGGAACATGGAATTTCTGTTCCAAGCCCAACGTCCTGACCTTTGATTTACTTCGCGCAGCACAATCTCATCGATCTCTTCTATTTTACCAGTAAACGATATTTCAAGACCGCCTTTTCCAATGCAGGTCTTCCTCCACCCTGCTTTGATAGTACGGTCATATTCAGTGATAAGAACGCTAGTGACGTTCTGCCACCGTCTTGATATCTGTCTTGATATCTGTCTTGATACCTTGTTCTCCTCAGATATTTTAGCTCTTCGGCTGCAAGGCCAGTAGCGTATTCCAACATCATGATTTTTTTCATTTGCCTTTGCCGTGGAAACGTTCTCGGTCCATAACACCAAAAACCTAGCGTTTCGATTCATTCATTCTTGGAATGGTGAAGCCTTGTCTTCCACGTGCCGACCACCCATTCATGCTTCTGCGTACTCCTAGAGTTTTTGTAGGCAATCCCTTTGTCTGTAGCTGCGCCATGCTCGTTGTGTGAAAGTTTCTGGATGAGATGATATCAGTTTTGGGGGGTGCTATTTGCGCACTCATTATTAAGAGCGACTGGTCTTCACACTGGTTTTCTGCGGCATCCACAGGCTCTTCAATGTGCGGAGGTGAGCTAGACATGAAACTGTACGGTTTAGTTTTTGGCGGCTCTTCTTCGTGGGCAATCGGGCGCGGCCGATTTGTATTCTCAAGAGGTTGAAGTCGGTGAGTCGCTAGTGCCTGTGGAATCGATAGGTGTGGCGTTTTTGATGTTTGGTACAAATCTCCGGTCGATACCACATCGGTACTGTTCATGAGACCTGTGTTCTCCTTGTCACACTCGCCATGGCTGCGACGTGGAACTATCTCTCCCTGTTTTTTCTCCGCAAATCTTACCACCGGTGCGACTCTCCTGTTGTTTCCCGCCTTCATTTCCAAATAGCGCGTCAGATCGCTTTGACCTTTTTCGTGCCCCAGACCGGATAGTTGATTCGATTCAGGCCCTTCCTTGCGTTTCTTCGACAGGATCTCAACTCCACAAGGCCTGATACCCATCTTCTTGTCTTCGTCGACATGCTGCAACTGCGCCGCTGCTGTGATGAAGCCTGTGTTATAAGAGAAGGTCGAGCTGCTCTGCATTGTGGTGGTACTGCCAAATTGTCCCACCACATGTGACTTCACACAAGCTGTCATCTCTTCAACGCCCCTGCTTTCGAAGTCCTGGACCCTCCTGCGCTTGAGCGGATGCTCCAAAGGCTCGACGGTGTACCATTTGCTCCGTTTGGTACCCATTGGCTCGACTTCTTCTTCTCCTGCGAGAGGCAACAGGTCATCGTACAAGCTTCGTAGTGTCTCACAAGCCTTAGAAATCTGGGCTTGGGTGGGATTGTTTCTGCGCAATATCCGTGCAATATCATTGACAGTGCTGCTGTTTATCGTTGGGCCCTGGCTAAACAGGAGACCCTTGACTGATTTGATTGAAAGAAATTGTGACAGGGTGGTTTCTTCCTTTTGCGAGTTCTTTGTTGGACAGCTGATGTAGAGCAAAGCCTGCGCTCGGGTCATAGCGACGTACAGCAACCTCCGTTCTTCGTCCGTGTCTTCTGCTCTGGAATGTGGTATGCAACCCTCGTACGCTGAAGGGACGAAGACAACAGGCCATTCCAGACCTTTCGCAGCATGTATGGTGGAAATTGTGACCTGTGACCTCAGAGCTCCGTTCCCTTCCACATTCTCCTCATCTTTCTGCAGCTCCGATGCAAGCGCAACGTTGGCTAGAAATTTCGCCAGTGCCTCTTCTGCCGCACTGCCTTGCCGCTGTTCCAAACCTTCAATGTTCGGCAGGTTATCGTCTTCCTTGCGTTCCTGTGCATCCTCAATCGCGTATTCTGATGCTTGCGCAACAAGCTCTTCCACGTTTGACCAACGAGCTTCATGATCGTCTGCATAGCTCTTTGCCAGGTAGTGTTGAAAGTCGAGCTTCTCGATAATGTACGCCAGAATAGTCTCCGGCGAGATAGGATCATTTGCGTCCAAGATCTTGTACCTGGAAGTCAAGACAAGATTGACGAAAGACCCCAGTCCCTGCTCCGCTGCCTTCGACAATCTTGTCCGGGTAGTGGTTTGGCTGCAATTGCGAAGTAGTGTCCATAGGGACACTTTTCCGGTCTCTGCCTCTTCTAGCAGCCCTTTCACAGTCGTTGCACCCAGACCACGCGCAGGTATGTTGATGATGCGAGAGATGGCATCGTTGTTGTTCGGCTGGCTGACTACTCGCAAGTAGTCGAGGAGAATCTTGACTTCTATACGATCAAAGAACTTCTTGCCTCCTACCATGCGATATGGTATACCAGCTCTGCCCATGGCCGACTCCACCTGGCGCGATAAAGAAGCAGACCGAAGGAGTATGGCGAAATCAGAGTATGCTAGTAGACCACCAGTCAATCCAGCCACCCTTTGTACCTCCGAGACGATCCACGAGGCCTCGACCTCAGCATTTGGTAGTCTTCGCAGCACAGGCATAGTGCCGGGGCAATGGGTGGGCAGTAGAGATTTGCTAGGTCGTGACGTGTCTTGCTGTATGACTTCGTCCGCTGCCAGAAGTATCGCTCCCGAAGATCGGTAATTGTCTTTGAGATGGATGGTAAGCGTATCCGGGTACTGGTGCTTCATCTTCTCGAGATTCTTGACTTCTGCAGACCGCCAACCGTAAATGCTCTGATCGGGATCCCCGACCGTAGTTACTCTCTTTTTCTTCGCAGCGAACAGCCTCATCAAGTCAAATTGAACCACATTTGTGTCTTGAAATTCGTCGATCAATACTACCTCGACGTTCGAGACGCATGTAGGGTACTGGCGAAGGAGGTCGACACATTTCAGTAAGAGATCATCGTAGTCGAGTAGGTTGGATCTGGTCAAGTGACTCTGGTAAGCCTCGAAGACAGTCACAAACTCCTGTTGCTCCACAAGTCTATTCTCTGCTTGTGGTGCTGCTGAGTGTCCTTTCTTCTTCGAGTTGTGCTGTTCTGGTCCATTCAGACCCTTGGACTTGGAGCTCGAAATTCGTGATTGGGCCTTTTTAGCATCGATATGAAGTCCCAGTCTCTTGATAATTCTTTTGATTATGGCCGTGCTATCGGCACTATCAGCAATCCCGAAAGTTTTGTCAAGGCCAATGAGATGGCCGTAAGTGACGAGATATCGGCGGCAGACGGAGTGGAATGTCCCAAGGATCAATCGCCCTGCAGTGGCAATACCAAGGAGTCTGGCTATCCTGTCCTTCATTTCCCGCGAACTTTTGACGGTGAAGGTCAGACAGATGATGTCCCATGGTTTGTATCGGTAGTGTTGAAGGAGGTAAGCAAGCCGTGATGTGAGAGACTTTGTTTTGCCGCTTCCGGGGGGAGCCAGAATTTGTAATACATCTGAAGGCGAGGTGACTGCGTCTTGTTGTGGTTGATTGAGTCCTTGGAGAATCAGATCCATTGGTGGTGATGGGATCATTTGATGTTAAGATAAGGTTGTTTGTTGATGATTGATTGATTTGATTGATTGTTATTGACGCGACCCAAAGGTGGGGGTCCAATCTAGCGCACCTCGGCAGCTCGCGGGAAGTTCACCTGGGCACGTGATATGTGAAATGGACCAAAGCCACAGAAGCCCATTCTTAGTCCAAGTAGCTCAAGACCATCCGGATTTCTTCAGGATGACCATAGAGATGAGGGCACGCTCGGGCCTTGGCTTTCTTGTGACGTATTGATTGTTGCAATACCACCATTGACCATTAATATCCACACTAGCAGTCCAGTGGCCGCATCTTCGGGTATTTCCTTTATGGTTGAGGGTTCCGATGGCCTCGTACTCAACCTCTTCTGTCCCATCTTTCATAGTCACCATATTCGAATCTGGTAAACCGATAGGGGTCATTATCTTAGGATACCCGTGAGTAATCCCCACACGATTTACATTGACCAAGACGTATGGGCTCAAGTCCGCAAGCTCCATGCTCTTTTTAGCCATCCTCATCCGTCCACAACCATCGCATTTGACCTCTACTTCATCCGAATTGGAATACCTGTCCAGGCATTTCGTGATGCAGAGGCTTTCGTTTGGGCTCCCCGGATCAGGCATCGATGTGGTGAACGCGAACAGCCTCTCGGGATCAATCTTCCAGGCACGCTTACATGTTTGGCACTTCAGCTGGCTCAAGTCAGCGCAATCTTTTGGCATGGCAGTATAACACACTTACATGTGGGACCGCTAGTAGGCCAAAGAGCTGTTCTACCAGCGTTGGTGCCTCAAAATTTTCTGTTCGCTCTTCCGATTCTTCATCTCTGAGACGACTCTGAAGCTTCTCGAGAAACTCCATACAATCTCGCTGATGGTCTCCGTTGTATCCTTCTCCCTTGTCGTTCTTCAAAACGACTCCGCATGCTTGCGCAAATACATACGAGGATGGTGTTTTTGCAGATGGCTCCGCGCCCAGTAACTCGTTGAACAGAACTCCGAGGTAAGCCCCCAGGCGACTAGTCATGTTATCAGAGGGCCTAGGTTGT
Organism: Usnea hakonensis; assembly: GCA_013423325.1. Taxonomy (NCBI): domain Eukaryota; kingdom Fungi; phylum Ascomycota; class Lecanoromycetes; order Lecanorales; family Parmeliaceae; genus Usnea; species Usnea hakonensis. The sequence goes on along the minus strand of BLJB01000003.1, from coordinate 465,917 downwards.
CAGATCGTTGATGTACTCACATATCTGGCTTGTTCGCCTCCAGAAGCTCTTCAAATTGCTTCCTCGCCTCCTCGGTATGTCCGGTCTCGTTTCCACCACCCGGCAAGTCCTTTTCGTTGTTGCGAAGATACTCTGCTACCTCAGGGGTAACCCTACCTGCCAAACTCCGATAGTGGTCGGCCATCTTCGGGACATTCGCGAGGACCTGCACCACCGAATTAATATAGCAGGCATTCTTGTAACTGTGTATACCCGTAGCTTTCGCTCTTTGGGTTTCTACTTTGCTGCCACCTGCGTCTCCATCAAACCTCCTCCGCTTGCTGGGTTGAGGGATCTCGTGGGAAGATGAATCCTTCCTCTTAGCCGACTTGGTGGCCGCTGTATCTTCCACGAGTCTACCCTTGCCGTCTTCCTTGGGAGTTTTTGGTGGTGTGGGAAGTTTTGATGTCCCCACGACCGCTTCTGTGCTGATGTGGGCATTATGTTTAGCATTCATCACTTCGAAACAAGGTGATGAGATTGGGGTCCTGATGATCTCGGTCGTGACAATTGCGCGCTTCGTACTTGTTAGCTCAAGGTACAATAAGGTACAGCCAGTACTTACACCAGCGCTTGCCTTCAGCTTGGAGTTTTTGGGGTACAACGAGCTGAAGAAACCCGTATTCGGAGTTGGCCTGGCTCGTTTTAGAACTGCCTTTCGAGCATCTTGACTCTGTGTCGGCGCGAGACCCAATGAAGGAGAGCAACTCCGTCTCTGCTTCTTAGCATTACTCTCGTCCAGATCATTTTGAGCCTGTCTCTTCTTTGCCAGAGACGAATGAATGTCGATTTGCGTTTTGTGTTTCTGTCCCTGCGCCTGATTGTGGCTTCGGGATGCTGATAAAGGAGTTTGAAGGTCTAAGGGACCGTTGTCCCGGACTCTCCTTTGTGGCCCAGATCCTCCATTTGGGATTGGGAACGTGTTTGCCAGTGGTCTGGCGGCGGTGCCCTGGTAGCGTTCTCCAGGAGCCCGATGCTCATAATGATGCCTTTTTGGCGCTGGAGCGTCGTAAAGGTCATCTGCTCTGCGTTTCAACGAAGAGCCATTTACAGGTTTGTTGTAGGCAGCCGTCTATAAAGGTTTCAGCAAGATAATCAACGTGGCCAGTGAAAGATAAAGATACCTTGCTCTTAGTTGCCAGAGGCATTTTACTCTTAGCGGTGTGGCCACTTTCGACTCGGGGTGGAGCAGCGGAAGTGTTCGGGGCTTCCGGAGCTCGCGAGGTGTTGCCCTTGCGAGCATTAGAATATCTTAGGTACGTTAAGAGGTTCTGACTACATACTTGGGGGCGAACACTCGCCGATTTCAGCTTTCGCAGCTCCCTTGCGTCTGCGGCTGCTTTGGTTGACTTCAGTGCCTTTGAAATATCTGCTTTCTTCTTCGCCATTGCTCGATACTCGCCTTGACTGTACATCCTGGGCGATTCTACGTGGGTTGAGAAGGTCTGAGAAGGTTCGAGAAGGTTTGAATGTTGGATGAAGATAGGTGAAGGAGTTGACAAGACTGGATGGCAGCAATTAAGTCAGTATAATGCTCGTGATGAATTGTGGCAGGGGGAAATAAGCGAGAGAGGTGTTTACTTGGTCGACGAGGACTCAGTGGGGGTCTATCAATGCTGTGGGTGTGGTGTGGCGGAAGGTGGTTGAGAAGTGTCGAAGGTGAGAATGGGCAGAAATATAAGTACGAGCAGGATGGTATGTAGTTGTTGTTGCTGTGTGTATGAACTGTAAGGTAGTGTGAAATTGCTAATGATACTTGTGGCTCTGGGCGATGGGAGGTGGAAGTTGGAAGATGGATGAGTGTGAAGACAAGAGAAGAGAGACTCGAAGACGCGCTTGTCAAAATGAGGAGGCTAGGTACGCCCTTAGCGCCGATATCTGTGGTGTTGAGTCTCAAGGAGTGTTGACAAAAAACCCTATCGACAATAAAAGTTGGCCTAAAAGTTCTTTGTGCCAGCAATCGATGGTATTCTACTGCCTAATCATCCAACCAGACAAAAGCTTTGGTCATCAATGACTTTGTTCTGCTCTATTGGCAAATACATGTCGCAGCATTCTCGGCAATACCACTTTCCTCGACCTCATGGGTAAGTGAATCTATGGTTCTGCTGGATTTACGGTCCGCAATGCCTACAACCTGCCATTCGAATCACGCCATCAAACATCAAAGCAGTAATGGCCAGAGCACTAAAACCAAAAGACTCCACTTGCGCGAAGCCCGGAGAAGAGACCTCGCCGACTTTCACGAACTCCTCACTAATAGCGATGTAATGCAATATTGGGCTTGGCCTACTCACACTGTCACACATCCTTTGCGCAGACAACGTCATCCCTCAACAAGATGATTGCAGCGTCTACAAACGGAGATATCGAGTTCGTCATCGTGCTTCCTGCTCCAGAATCCTTTGATCCTTCTGCCATAGCTGCTGGCAAAGACAAGGTCATAGGCACGGCAGGAATTTTTGACAGAGCTACAGGCGAGATTGAACTCATGCTCCACCGCGATTATTGGTCTCAAGGTTACATGAGCGAGGTTTTAGCAATGCTCATTCCAAGATTTTGGCAAAAAGGTGTGAGAAAGTTGGTCGCGGATGTGGACCCGAGGAACTACGGCAGCGTCAAATTGCTGAACAAATTTGGCTTTGTAGAGACGCACAGAGAAAGGAAGACATGTAAGACCGATATTGGGTGGTGTGACAGTATTTACGTGGAGTTGTGGAGACCAAGGAGGTTTGGAAAAGGAAACTTTCGCGACTGAGCGAATCTTGCCTTTACGCTTGCGAGGACATAGCCTGGATCTGGGCTATTTCGAATTAGATTTCCCATAAGGGACTCAACCACCTGAGCAACCAATAGACGTTCCGGGGAGGCAGTCACAAGACAAGAAAGGTATCTAATGTGTTGAGAGAAGCCGGCTCCGATTAGACGCTCAACGCGCTAAGTGAGGCAATCAAAGCACAAATGCACAACACCAGCTTCCAGTGGAATCAACTCATAAGAACCCAAAGTCTTCAAATTTCTATCTTCATCCATCAGCAGTCGAGTGAACAGTCTCACGATGGCTTCCTTCGCCAGCCTACCGAATGAGCTTCTTATCGAGATTTGGCGTTATGTACTGCACCCAGAAGACATCGAGAGCTTTGCCATGACGTCAAAAAGCATCCGTGCTGTAGCCACACCGTTTCTGGAGGAGCATCGCGCACTCAAAGATACTTTCTCCACTTGTCATACTCGGCCCCCAGCTAGAAACGTTTCTGCGGCGGGTCTGCTCAAAGAGATCACGATACATCCTCGCGTTGCGCTGTACGTCAAGAAGCTTGTCGTCAACACTTGGCGTGACGGTTGGAAGCCTACATATAGGCAGAACAACCTTCGCAACAGACACTTGATGTTCTCCGAGGAACTTAACGATGGATTTACATATTTCCACAAACCTTACGCGGAAACAGACATGCAACTCTTCGAGCAAGTGGTGAAGAGGAACGAATACGCTTTCGGCCAAGACATGTTTGAGACGCTCATCGACGCAATTAAGGATGGACGCGAAGATCCTATCCTTGCGCTCCTAATGCTGCTTCTCACGAACCTTAAGTATCTTGTGGTTACAAAGATGGGATATCATCTCCACTTCTCCCAAGCTCTTCAGCATGTCTCGAATGCACGGGACGCAAAAGCACTAAGACGTCTTAGCGATGTTGAACTTCCGGTCTGCCCGCGTTATGCCGATAACGACGACAACTTGGTGATGCTGAAAGCCTTCGCTACACTACCCTCAGTCAAGAAAATCTCCGGTCGGAAAGATCGCTACTACCCCTATTACGACTGCGTCAAATTTGATTTGCTACCTCGAAGTTCGAACGTGTAAAGTTTGACTTACGATTGCCGACTACATGGTTTCAATGAGAAGGGTATTAAGACGGTGACATTCTTGGAGCTTATCAAAGGATTCAAAGGGCTGAAGCGTTTCAGCTATCACGGTCGTTCGGACCAGAGAATGTTCGCTATTCGGAATGCCCTCGTTGCTAATGCCAGATTCTCGCTCGACACCCTGATCCTCAAACCTCAAATTCCTACTAGGAAGTCCATAGGAAGCTTTCGCGGCTTTAAGGCGCTAAAGAAGCTGGAGATAAACCACATGCACTTGGCTTATTTCGACCCACGTCGGGGGATGTATTCAGTAGACGTGCTACCTTCGTCACTCGAAGAGCTCTATCTACATGTCTACCATCGGGAAGGCTTAAGCGATAACTCCGTGCCCATGGATCCACTGAGGATTGGACCGAAGCTACTCGAGGGAAAAGATAGGCACGTACCTAATTTGAAACTCGTCGCGTTCTCCTATGACACATGGTCCCTACCCGTCAGTTTACAGCCGATTCTTGATACAGCACCACCTGACCTCACTGAGCTGCAAGTAGCGTTCATAGCCAAGGGAATACGTCTAGAGATCTGGGATGGTCGTGGGCAGCCTATGATCTGTTAAGAAATAGCTTGTCGAAGGAAGGAACCCGAATGAAGAAGAATTCGTCTCCAATCGCTCACTCACTCACTCCACCATCACAAAAACTGAACCCGTGGCTCCTCCAAACACCCTTCTCTTTCAATCAATATCAAGTCGAGTATGAATCCCCGCTTCCACAACGTGAGTCAACTTACCCCTCAATCGCTTCGGTAGGGGCAGGACAAAAGTCGATTCATGCTGCGCTGTATAATACCTCTATGCCCCGCGGCTAACGTTGAGAATAATGTATATTATACCTAACATATACCCGATCTCCGAGGTTATCTCTCCTCTCGTTGATATAGCGCTTTACATCTCATAACAAAACCCAGGAACAATAACAAATCCTCCTCCTCTTTCCCTTCCCCTTCCCCTTTCTCTCCTTTTTCCCTTTCCTCCCCCTTTTCCTCTCTTTCTCCCTCTCCCTCTCCCTCTCCCTCTCCCTCTTCCCCTTCCCCTTCCCCTTCCCCTTCCCCTTCCCCTTCCCCTTCCCCTTCCCC